>JARHVA010001191.1:2335000-2925000 GCA_037957365.1 Torreya grandis | reverse complement strand
AGCTAAGGCATGTGAGGCATGTGCCTCTCCTAATCCTACCCATATTAGTGGATGAAATCCATCCCTATGTGACTATAACTACCTCATGGCCTCCCCCACCAGTCTAAACTAGCCTGCCTAGGTTGGGGTATATGGTACCACAAGATCATCTAGCATGGTGGGGTTGTATGGTGTCATCACCCCATCCAAAATGTCATGGTACATATCCATAACCAAGGATCCCCATCAGACCTCCTTTGTCATCAGATCTACAAAACCAAACCCAAATAGATATTAGATCACACACACACACACACACACACACACATCTACTATGACCACATGCAACTAGTATTCTATATCAAAGATTAAAATTACAACATTTCTCACCAATCTTAGTGTCACCAACCACCATCTCCCCATTTTCTTACCCACCAAGCATGGTCTCTCCATCTACTCATCCCCCAAGCACCTCCTCTATAAATTGCCTCCCCACCAATGCAAATCCAAGAGTCACCACTCGTGCATGTTGTGACCCTCTCCTAAGAGGTGCCTCTATCTACCAGCTCTATCCTAAACTAATTGTCAAGTCATCTTGTATGGTTACCCTTGCTTATGATCTCTCTCACTAGTAGTGCCTCTATCTATAATGTGGTTTTAGTGATCACTATTTCTCCTACTTTGGTGCCTAATTTGGTACCTACTACACCCATGCATCCACATCCATGTTCTCTCCTCCTCTAGTCACCTACTATCATGCTTGACCATTCCATGGTCTCATACATCATGATTTGATCTCAGGTCTCATGATCGGTACTACTCCACCTCCTCTTCCCCTTAACTCTCTAGCATGTTGTGCCCAAAAATTAGGCACTACTAGAGGAGTCCTTAGATGTGAGAGTCTAAACTACCCTAGTTGTAGTTATACCCACCAGGTATAGTGGCCCATGATCTGCACCCAAGCTAGCCCTATCATCATAGTCAACCAACTAAGACAAACAGTAGCAATGTGTGTATAAGGTTACCACATGATCTCCCATCATGTGATCATTTGCAAAGATAGTACATGGGGACTAGCCTATGATACATGATCCTAACACCATTTAGTCACCTGAGGTAACCAATCATCCACCACATGGGGCAACCCAGCTAATCAATACATAAAGAACCTCTAATATATCTAGGCTCTCAAAAAAATACCTATCCCATGGTCTTCTACCCTCTAGACAACATTCCATATGTATCATGCATGAGCTGGACCCAGATGATAGACTCAAATTCATATAATGTTCCTTGATCCAAAATGGATTGACATAGGCTATCACATATAATGGTACCTTACCATCTGACTTGTGACATAGCACTTGTGTTATCACAATTTCAATCATGACCTTTTAGATGTTCAAAATTCACATGATATACACATCAAAAAGACTGACCTACAAACCCAAGAATATCTTATCTAAGAGCGTCACCCACCTGGCTGATGTTCATCTCTCCTCAAGATCATTTAATATCCTTGTGATCACTAGTGTTCCTCTGAGCAATAGTCCAAACAATGCATGGACATCCAAGTCAGTGTGATACCCACCTCTATGGTATCCCTATCCACCACCCATCAAAAAAATTTGGTCAATATTTCCCATGCTTCAAGGAACATGACAACAAGATCAACACTCAGTGGGATGAGCCTCATCTCCATAATACCTCACAAGCCTAGTATAACTAATCACACTCTATCCATGTCCGTCAACCACTCCAGTAAATATAGTAGCCATGATGCATTTATCAGTTACTAATACCTCTAGTATCTCTATAAACTATTAAACAATAAAGGATGGATCATGTCTTCATGTCATTAATAATCACAATACATTATTAAAAAATTTCACCCAACTTAGCTGATTTGATTTAGTTTTTCCATTTTTTAAAGAATTTGCTTATTCCATACTAAATCAACCCTATGCTTCATTTGGGATATTAAATCAGCGCTATCTAATTCCTACTAAATTGGACTATCCAATACTAGATTGATCACCTTCTTGCCTTACAATACTATAGCATCCCTATTGTATAACTAGCCTTTGTCAGTAATATTACATCAGCCATTTTGAAATAACTATGTCAACCTATTACTACGCAACTAGCCCCTCCTCTTAACAAACTAAATCAACCCACTGCTACAAATTTGACCTTTTTATTCTCCCTTTCCTTGCAGACTAAGTCAACCAGGTTGACTCTGTTTCTTCATAGTGGTGACTTTTTAAACATTTACCATAAATGCCTTGGGCATTTATTGGTCTAACTTTTTCCTACCTAATACCCCATTTTAATCCTAGTGTACCTAAAAATTTATTAGGGTTCACTCTAGTGCATAGATTTTTCCTAATGGTCAATTTTATATAAATATCTCAATTTCAAATCAAAATATTCAAAAAAAATTAAATTTTCAATTGTTGACCTGTGCTACACTCATTGCAGTCATTATGCGTCCTCCCTATCTCAGTTGTCATCTCCTCACCATAATGGCTCTCTGGTCTCCAACTAGGTCTCTCATATCTCTATTTTCTCAGAATAGTAAAAAGGATAAATTAATTATTTTTCACCTTATTTATATTTACCATTAAAAATTATTTACCTTTCAAATATTTACCGTTGGATTTCTTATTTTGATCATATCTTTGTCTCTACTAGCTCTTTTTCCAAACCATAAAATATTCTAGAATCTTGACATCATAGAGAATATTTTCACATATTATATGTTTGTATTGCAAAAAAATTGATTTTTTGTTCTTTTTTGCTAACCTCTATAGGTCCGCTTAATGTTCCCTACATTTGACACCTTCACATTTTTTTGCATATCCTTCTTTTTTATAGCACTAAGGTAAGTAACGGTATGTATTTTTCAATTATATCCTTTTATTTATCTTATTTTCTCCTTACTACACTTTATTCAGCCTTAACATTATGTGTTGTTATGTTATTTTTCCAAAGCACCATCTCATGTTGCACCTACATGACATGTGATGAGATTCGAGTGGGGCATATATAAACACATAATATTTTCAAACTTTATCAATTATTGATTCTTCATATATTTTAAGAAACCCTCGAGTCTCAATATCTTTGAATACATGCCTTAAAAGGTACACCAGGAAAGGGGTGGGTAGACCATTGGTACTTCATAGGATTATTGTTCCCTTACTACCACTTGTTATCTACATAACCATATCCTAAAAACATTCCCCTAAGCTTTGTCTCCTATTTTCACCCTCCTCTATTCATTTTCTACCTTCATTAGCCCTTCCCTATCCTAAAATCCTTTTTGATAATTTATGTTACACTGTCAGCCCCATCAACCTTGTACTCTAATTGATAAAACTTATTTGGGGTCTAGGTCAGCCCCTGGCTGACCTAGACCGAGACCTAATTTGTTTTTGTCAACAAAGATATAAGTTTGATTGGGTCGACCTTATCGACCTAAACTTTGAGAAAGCACTAGGGTTATTTCTACCTATATAAACACATCCATTTCATCATTTATTAGAGAAGAGAAGAAGATGAGTTATATATTGTGCATCTTCTTATCCACCATTATAATTGAGGAGCATAGCTTAAGGTTTCATACTTTCTTTAGAGATACAAATATTGTCTTGTAGAGAATTTTTTTGGATGCATTGACAGGTTGTGTAGCCTAGAGTTGATTTATCCTTGTCATCCTTACATACCACTATAACCTCTTGCGAAGCACCTTGGCCAAGGGAGAGATTAAGGCTCGACAAGTTCATATTTAAAGGTAAGCATTTCTAAAAAAAATTATCCTTTATAAGAGTAGTTATATATACATTTTTACTTCTCTCTCATGCATTAAGATTCTGTATACATTGACGTGAGTATATGTCTTCTATACATATTTACTTTTTATGTTTATTACCCCCACTTTGTACCACAACCTTTGGTGAACACTAGATTATACTTGTTTTTACTTGTTGTTAGTTTAGTGAATATGAAAACATAGGATCTAGTTAGGGTTATTTCATAGTTTTTATTAACTAAAGGCTTTGAAACCCTCCCTAGTGATATTATTGTGGTAAGAGATCCCTTGGCTAGGTCTAGCGGATCCATCTTGGTCATGACCCCAAATATTTAATGTATCCACAATCAAAAGTGTAATTAAGATTTATCTTCTCTGATCTAGGATTGATTTATAGATATGTTCCATTTCCCATTGCATACAAACTTCATCATAAATACTTCAGTATGGAACCACCATTAAGATCTCATGAGTAGGATTTCATGAATGCTTTTGTACTTAAGAGCCTAATGCAGGAGCATTAGGATTTAGTTGTTAATTTTTATAAATTTTGGTCTTAAATATGTGTTAGGGTTAATATATTGTCTATATGAATCTTTTTCATGCTTCACTTTGCATTGTAATGATCATTTTGGCTTATTTTTTATTTTCCTACCAAAACTGAAATTTGAAATTTTAAACTAGTTTTTAGGTGTTTCAAGAGATTTTCTCACCTTATAAAACATGTTTTTGTCAAAATAATTCATATAGTGTTCAAGGAAGGTCATAGGAATGATTTAGAACAATCCAAATGTCTTAATCCATATATGAATATGTTAAACTCACTTAAGAGTTAAGTCTTAAGTTGGCTTACAAAGATTGGTTAAATAGTTTGAGAAAGTTTAAGATTTTTGGAATGAATGAGAGAGAAGTATGTGTGGAAGAGTAGAAAATAATGGTAGAGACCAATAAATCCAAATATTGGAAAATATTCTAAAGAAAAGTTGAAGAATAGTTCAGGAAAATAGGGTATTGGGTGGATTGTATAACACTTTCACACTAAAATCAATGAAAGATGGCTTTATTTGAATTTATTTTTGAAAATTAAATATCATATGATGGTTGAGTGAGTATTTTTCTACTTTTAATAAAATAAAAAAAAATGACAACTTTCATTCATATTCAGGCTTCAAGAACAACTATAGGTTTCTACAGTCTAGAAAGGTGTGTGTAAAATCAAGAAAAAGTTAAATTATTCACATTATAGGATTGTTAAAAGTAATAAAGTGAATGACAAAGTAATTAATTTGTGTTTAATAACCTTTCCAATTGAAATATTTCAAAAACAAGTCATAAAATTCAAATTTCCCTTGATTATTTGCTCTCAGCCTATACATAGTCCAAGATACCCTAAACTAGGGTTTTGAAGACTAAAATTCTTCTAAAACAAAAATGAACTAGAAAAAAACTCTAATTTTTTTTATAAGGATGTATTAGGATGTATATGAAGTGATCAAAGTGGTTTCAAAGTTATTTTCCACTTTCATGGAAAGTTATCTAAGTTTTTCAATCTGTAGGCCTAATTAAAAGGGCTAGAAACCCTATTTATTGCTTTTCTTGTATTTTTAATTGTGGAAAAAGGTATGAATCAATAAGCTAAGTTTATATAATATATTATTAATTTATTATAAGTTCTCAAAGCAATAATATTCTTTGGTTGATTATATATTTCTATCAAGAAGGTTATAGGCCTAAAACATTGCTTTCTTAAGCAAGTTACAAGTTGATCTTCCTTTTCCTTTAACCATCATGTTAACTCTTTGAACACTTTTAGTTTACTATTATCAGTAATTAAAATAGGCATAAGGTATGTGTCCCCCTAGAGTGAATGAGCCATACCTAGAGTATACATCATGACCACCCCTGAACCCGGCCTAAACGTGTGTTTCATCATTTCTTCTTAATAAGACTACCCTTCCCATTCCAAATATAATTTTTTCCTCTATATCTACTCATTAAATATACTATTAAGTTTATCTACCTATCCATTAACTACCTCTTTGATGTTTCTCCATTTTATTCCCTGCTCTATTTCTGAGGTAATTTCTAATTCCTAGTAGGTCTCCACATTGTCTTTGGTTCATTCATTCCCTTCAATATCTTTTGATTCTTTCTAACCTTCAGAATTGATTTCTTCTTCTGTAGGTCTAATTCCTTAAGTGTTCTCTTTGCAACTTATATTCTACTCTTACTTGTAGCTACATGTGGCCCTTTGTCTTCTAGAGTGTTTTTCTTGCTTCATAATTTCTATTATCTCAACTTCTTTTGGAGCCCAAAAATTATTTTATCATATTGCTCCTATGATTTATACATTCTTCAAGTTTCAATTCAAAATCTTTGGTTCATATATCTTTCATTCATCTCCCTTTTGGTTTGCATCCCATAGTGCCCTGCATGACTACTCCATGTCAATTGGAATCAACACCACGACCTTTTCCACAACTAAAATTTTTAACAACATTGGAAGTCGCTTCAAAAAATTCCTTTGATCCTTTTAACAAAAAAAATGTATGCAACTTCAAACATAATGTACCCTTGAACAACAAATTTCGTAAGATACCCATCAATTATAATTTTCACTCAATGGTCAATCACATGGGTCCATTCAGTGTTTAGGTTGCACAACCATTACATATTTTATTCACTCCACACTAAATGTTCTATTTCATGGGGTCTAAATTAATAGTATTTGAGTCTAGATAGCCATGCTACTAGAAACTCACATAACTTGCACCAGAATATTTCATATATTTCATAGTGAATATGATTGGAAATAATATTCTCTATCGACACTCTTATTATTAAAGTTTATTCCTTAGTGAACTTACGTATATCCAATTCTTAAGGTCCCTTTGAATAGGTAAACATTTCAACATATTTAGGTCCCAACAACAAAACCACACTTAGCAGTGGACCTTGGAATCTCTCATCAAGAAATATTGTATGTTTTAGTTTTGAATGTTTTAACAGGACACTGAATTACTACAGTAAATTACAAATATAATTAATTCTAAACTTAGTGCAATGTCATACACAAAACTTTCTTCTTCTTTGTAATAGACGTATATGAACTTGTTATCATTATTACTCTTTTGATGAAATAAACCTTAACCATTATACAAGAATGCATTCATTTGTAAAAAAAGATATACTCAACTCAAGATAGATTTATATATATAGTTCATGAAACGTTCTACAAAATAATATAGAGTCAAAATTTTCACTAAAATTCTAACCATTTTCTTTTACAAATACATGATATATATAGACTACGAAAGACTATGGCTCTTTGTCTTCTTAACCTTTTATTCCCTATATTGAAATATCCAAAGTACTTGTTCAAACTTTCATGTGTTTCATCAACTTACATGAAACCATATGTTATACAAAATATGCCACGGTGTACACTTGTCACATGTTTAACTTATAAAAATGTGTGCAAATTATATTTCACATGTTCCTACTAACAACATGATTTTCCCAATTCGAAGACATAGAAGTTGAAACACACAAATTCAAAAGAGATGAGGTGAAAGATTGAAAGCATGTGAACATGATTGGTAACTTGTATGATTGATTTACAGACCCTTATTAAGATCCTTTGTATGGTTGTTGCAGTGACTAGCACTTCCATCCAGTCTTGGCAATGTCACATTTCAGATTTGAATCCAAGAGGCAAATAGGTTAGATTGTGACAATAGGTTAACAAATGATTCAAAAGCCCCTTTTCATTGAAGCAACAACAATTTTAAAAGTTAAGTATCCTTTATCTCTTTTTGTGATAAATTATGTATTTAATTAGACATTGTTTAGTGTAGTTTACATGTTTTGTAATATTTAATTTAAGGTGGGCATATTTTAATGCATAAAAAAGTTTCTACAACTTTATGAAATATAAAATGTAAAAAAAATCTTAAAATATAAAAAATAAAATTTTGTGAAAAATAACAATTAATAGTAGTATAATATCACACCATCTATCACCAAAACACAAATTCCATGAAATACCCAAAAAATAAAATTCAATTCAAATTTTAAATGAATTGATACTTAACCAAAAACTACAATCAATTTAAAAAATATTTATATAAAAATCATATACATTTTAGATAATTTAGATGCCACTCAAATTCTCATCCAACCTTTTGGAAACAAGAATTTGTCGAGTCATAATCATATTTGATTATATTTGGGTACCGTACACATACCCTTCCCCTCTCCAAATTTGAAAATGGACCCTTCACTTCACCATCGAACACCCTTTATCCAAATATCTTAAAATACAATAATCCCTCCACCCATGTGGCTATCACTACACGCAAGGAAATATTGTTGTAGGACCCACCATGTGATACCCACAAGTTACAACCACCCATAAAGGATCCCAACCGTCAAAGCAAGATAAAGCCCGGGGAAGAAAAAGAAAAAAAAAAAAAAAAAGAGAGAGAGAAACAAACCTCGGAAAAAAACACCCACCGTATAGCCCTTATCTTATCCGATTTCCACCCATTCCCAAAAGTAAATATTTCTTTACGACCCTTAAAATTATGGTCGTCATTAAACTGTCTGCGGGTGGACAGTTCAATATAGATTCGCCTTCCAAACCGCAAATACCCCTGACACCCTTTTGTCATCGTTAGCCTAAAAACCCGTTGCGCCATTTTATCTGGGGCGCAAAAAAAAAAAAAAAATTTATCGACGACTCCAACCTTTAAATAGGGAAGCCCAATCGACCAATCTCGCATCAAATTCGCCCCGAATTATCAACCTGAGGAAGCTCTGAGGTTCGAAATCCTCACCTCTGTGCTTTATTTTACTGTAAATTTTCCTTTACTCGGCTTTTATCTGCTACGGGATGCCTTAGATCAAATGCGGTGATTTTGATGAGTTTTAGAATGATATAGCGGACTTTTTGTTGGGTTAAATTATGCAATTGTTCTGCTTTTAGAGTGCGGAATATTTTTTTCGGTGCGGGTTTGTTTTTTCCCATTTTAGTGTGTACGGGCATGCTAATGTACAGGAAATTGGATCTAGAGGCCTGATTCTTGCCTGTTTTTAAGCGGATACTGATTGAGAATTAGTTACATACATACACGATATCTGTACTGTACTGTATTTCACGACTCAATTGTGCGTTTAATTCCCTGTGCAGACCATGGCTACCACCGATTCGTATGATGCAGCGATCTCCGCTCTCGCCAAATTGTTGAAGTGAGTTCAATTCACCCCGTAATTTAAAACATGAATAATGGGTTTATAGTTAGGAAGCTTCTTTTTGTTGGGTAGGTTTTCAATTGTCGAATTGCAGGCAAGAGCCGAGCCTGCGCTCCGTTGCTGCAAAGAAGATTGCGGAAATTACCAAGGAATTGCAGGTCCAGGTTCAAGATAAAAACACCAATGGAAACCAAACGGACGGGGACGAGTTCAATCCTGTTGATAAACTCAAGAGCGGGTTTTCTCGCTTCAAACAAGAGATCTACCAGTAAGCTGCGCCATTGTCTTTATCAATTCTTCCGTCTTTGCAGTCATAGCTGTTTCGAAATACGATAATTGTGTTTTTTTTTTATCAGGAAGGAAACGGATTTGTTCGGCAAGCTGTCCAAGGGCCAATCTCCCAAGGTCAGATTTTTATAGATTTTGTAACGGTTTAGATTAAAATTCGTCTGCATAAATAGATGTTCTGAACTATATTTTTTAAAGAAATCGACGTTGTACATCACATTTAAATGGGTTCTTGCTTATGATCACTAAATGCGATTTAAATTTGAAACTTAGAAATATAATGCATAGATTTCAATATGAAAAAATAGAAACTTAAATCTTCTTGAAAATCTTTGTATCTCTAGTAGGTACTATGGATTGCGAAAGGTTAAATGTTCTATTCAAAAGAAAATAAAAATAAAATGTGGGTGTTTTTGGTGGCGGTTGCAGTTCATGGTATTTGCATGCGCAGATTCGCGAGTATGTCCATCCACTGTTCTGAAATTCAATCTTGGGGAGGCGTTTGTGGTGCGCAACATTGCCAATATGGTTCCTCCTTACCAAAAGGTCAGACATTTCACAGTGGAATCTAACGCGTTTTATGTTTTAATAATGATTGTAGGGATCATTCTTACTTTGTATGTGTCATGCAGAACGGACATTCCGCCGGAAGCGGTGCCGCAGTAGAATATGCAGTTCTACATTTGAAGGTAAGGACAGGACAGGACAGCACTTTGTTTATTACGGAAAAAAAAATCCTTTCCTTTTAACATTTACAATTTTTTATTATCAACCTTTTTATGTATGTTGAATGATTATTGGTGGGCGTGCGACAGGTGGAGAATATAGTGGTGATGGGGCACAGCTGCTGCGGGGGAATCAGAGGGCTCATGTCCATTCCCGACGGGGGCTCCCTCAATACGTGAGTGAGTTGGGTTTACTTTAACTGACTGCAGTTAGTTATTGTTGTTTGTCGTTATTGGTTGACTTTGGGGTTTGGTGGGTATAGGGATTTCATAGAAGACTGGGTTAATATTTGCCACGAAGCCAAGCTGAAAGTTAAGAAGACGTGTGGGAATTCGTCTTTCGACGAACAGTGCGCCACGTGTGAGAAGGTGAGTAGATAAATGTGCGCATCTATATCTATCATTTTTTCCAAATAATTATTATATTATATTTCGTAGGGACGGTTTTATATTGGTTGAGATTTAATTCAGTGCCGATACAGGGGAGGGTCTTTTATCCCTCACAAATTTATCAATATAAATATAAAAATCCCCAATATAATTATAAATATGTAACGCTTCTTTCTTTTTTCCTCTTCCTCCTTTTTTAGCGGGGTGGTGCAGAGCGGAAATAATTGCATAGAAACGATCTAGTTGATGTTCCAAGTCACTTTAATAATATAAAAATTATTATCTTTTTAATAATTTATTTAAATAATTTTGATAAAAGGAAAGGGACTCATTTTATGATGTTTGTGTTAAACTTTGTTTAGAAATGATTTAGTTGACTTTTCAATTTTTTTAATAATATAATTATTATATATATATATATATTTTTAGATTTTATATTTATTTAAATATTTTTTATAAAATAAAAAGATTTATTTTACAATGTTTGTTCATAATTAATTTATATTGATTTATTTAAGTTTTTTTTTCATTTATATTTTTTAAAGTTTGTAATTGATTATTATTTTTTATCAATCATATTTAATTTATAAATATTTAAAAAGATTTAAATTTGGATGGATTAAACATAACAACTATTACATCTTTTTTAATTTATATAATTTTTTTTACATTTATATAATTAAAATGAATAAATAATATAATTTATTTTTTAAATAGATATTTGAAAGAAAAAAAAATCTACAACCTTAAATTCCTCAAACCTTAAAATGATTCATATCATGAAAGAATATTTTTTTACATTTATATGGCTAGAATGAATAAGTTGTACAATTTATATTTCAATTAATTTACTCTTCTTTTTTTATATTGTACTCTTTCAATTATTTAAATTATTTATAACATTTTAATATATATTAATATCATTATTTTATTATTATAATTACTCTTCTAATTATTTAGTCCTTCTCTTTCACATAGAGACTAAATTTTAGTGTATACTTTGAGATGGTTATTCGTTCAATATTATTTTTCAAATGTTTATATAGTTTATGTGCTCTTTCAATTCTTTAAATTATTTATAACATTTTAATGGATATTAATATTATTATTGTATTATTATAATTACTCTTCTAACTATTTAGTCCTCCTTTGCAACATAGGGACTAAATTTTAGTGTCTACTCTGAGATGGTTATTCGTTCAACACTGCCCTTCAAATTCTTATATAGTTCATGAAATTTTCGATGATCTATTCAAAATTTTACCTTATATCTAGTATAGTTTACAAAAAAAATGATATTATTTGACAACTTAAAAATCTAAATACAGTCATACAACCATCAAATTTAACCCATGCTTACAAGTACGAGCATCAATTTTATTGTACATGGTTCAAGTAAAGCATTTGTCAAAGAAGGAGGTGTGTTGTTCATTATCTTTGTGTAGATCTAAAGGTGGTTGTGTCGATTTATTCATAAATTGTCGCACTAATTGATTAATTTATGTTTTCACAAATTATCGAGTTAATTGATTAATCTATTTTTTTAGCCTAGTTTTATGCAAGATTTTTTTTCCATTTTAAAAGTAGGTTTACTTTTATCACGGTAACATATTGATATTTTTGGTGCAGGAAGCGGTGAACGTGTCCCTTAACAACCTCCTTTCATATCCGTTTGTGAGAGAGGCAGTTTTACAAAAGGCATTGGCTCTGCATGGAGCACATTATAATTTTGTCGATGGTACATTCAAGAGATGGTCAATAGACTTGAGTGTAACAGAGCCAGAGTCATTCGAATAATTTTAGTTTAAAATAGTATCAGCGAATGCTCTATATTTGAATTAGTTAGTTGGGTTGTAAGTACTGCAAGACATCTACTATTTTAATAGTATGTTGTTTTCTATTATTTCATTCAACTATATTAATAATATGTTTGTTTTTCTATTCTATCATATTTGAGTTGATAGAAATAATTGAAATCGTATTCTACAATAGAGAGTAATCTTTTAAGTGGTAATTATAGAATTTTTTTAATATATAATATTTTAATGATGTTTAATAATAGTATTTAGATAATTAATAATATATCATTTAAATTATTATTAAATAATATTTTATTTTTAATTTTATCATTTTTTATCTATATTAAAATGATAATAAATATATTTTATATATTTTTTGATGTACAGAAAAATTTTATTTTATTTCATATTTAATTATGAATTTTATCATCATAATAGATAAAAATAAAATCTTGACTTAGCTCAAATATCTTACCACAATTTAGTATGTTGAAGACTTCTTAATTCCTAATAACTTGAAAGTTGAGGATCTTTCCAATATTTTCTTTGAATTGGAGAAAACAATAATCTTGTCATTCATAAATAGAACAAGACCCTGATGATAACTAAAGATTCTAGTAGCATGCTAAAACATTACTTGAATTTGACCTTTATAATTGCACACAATACCATTAAAACCAAATAATCTTGGATTGTCATGGGATTCCCCATTTATATGTAATGTAACTTGATTTTATTTTAAAAAGAGACTAAAGCTTATGGGAGTGTAGTTGTTCAAATATTAATTATATACTGATATCATGCTTTCAAAAATCATGATTTTAGAAAGTGTTGTTCCTTTTAATCTGAATAATTAAATCCTTCCTAATAAAAATAATAACTCGCTTGCATTTGGAAAGAGGTTTGTTATTCTCTCTTAAAAATAATTTTTAGTCTTGTTCAATTTTGAATATCTTATATATAATAAAATATGATATTACAAGTATAAATTATTAATTTTTTTTTAAGAATATATTCTGAAAGCCTATTATTAAAATAATTTCAATTAATTTTGTGATTGATATTCAATTATTACAAAAAAAAATGATCAACATATCATATTTTATTAATATAAGAACATATAAATAAGAGATGGAGAATTGACTCTTTTTGTTTATAACAAAAAAGATAAAGGAGAAATAAAAAAAATCTTCTTACATCAAATTTATTTACATAATATTCTTATTTTAAATAAATAATTATCAATAAAAATTAGTTATTTTTACCATGAAACTTTAACCCATAAATGTTTATGCCACAATTTAAATAGTTAATGTCCTGATGTTACTTTAACATATAGGACAAATAGATGCATCAACCTGAAACACAAGACATAAGATCTTATTGAGACTAACATTATTGATGTGGGCACACCCACAAAGACACTAAAACAATAGCAAATAGAGGCTAAGGCACTCAAAATATTTTCATATGCAAAACATACAATTAATGAGGTAGGGGGAACATCAAGTGTTCACTATACATATTAGGTGCATCCACCACCAAATTCCTATCACATAGTTATAGAGGAGACACATCCACTGCATAACATTATTGGAATGTATTACATTATGGTGCCACCTAGACCACTTATCATGATGGCACATATTTACATGCACTCTTCATATGAGCTTACATAGACCACCATCCTATTCATAGTGTTGTGGTTGACAATGGGTCAAGCATAAGCATGTGTAGCATGACACTCTTATAACACTTGGGCTACACATAAAGGGATATGTTCCCCATAGATATAGTCATTAGTGGTTTTAGTGGCCACATTCAGAGCTCCACCAGGGAGATTATGCTTCTATTACAGGTTAGACTAGCACACATAGCCACTTGGTTCCTAATAGTACCTAATGCAGGTGTATTCAACATATTACTGGATAAGCCATGGTTATAGTAGCTCTAATTCATTCCATATATAGTACATCGATGCCTGAAGTATATACATGCTAATCAGGTGGTTAAGGTTGAGGGTGTCCCATATGTGTATCTTCTACTTGTTCCAACATAGTTTCCAGCTACAGTTCCATCATAGACACCAGTTATAGTTCCAATACCATTAATAGATATTATAGGCTATCAATTACTATAGAGAGTAAAATTCCTATGCATATGTAATAGTGTCCAATAGAGACATCAATAAAGACTAGATTTACTCATATGATATTTACATGTACACATACTCTCCCATGGAGACCATTACTAGAGAGACCACTACATCAGTAATATGTCATAGATTCTAGAGGACCTTCGTCTACTCAGTTTATGTTGAGATCAATTTTATTGGGGTCTAAGGGTCCTCAACATAGGGCACCTACATGACTTACAGCTTCTACTTCTACCAGATGGGTCCCTAAGGCCCCTATAGTTCACAGGGCATCACTGTCAATGCCACACCATCATAGCATCACTACACATGCAACTTTAGACTTATATTATACAAAAATATATCATGGGCTCATAGTTTCCCTTTCACACCACATGCACGATCATAGTTTCCCTATTTAACACAGGTCATGGTGATAGTGAGTCTCCCATGAGACTCAATGATTAATATGGTTCCTACCGTTGTGCATAATTCCTTCTCTCTCACTCCTTGTACATAGTTTATTTTAATTTTATTGTACACATATTATATTCAAAAAATATAAAAATATTATAACATGTCAAAATAAAAAACATCTAAATATTTTAAAAACATAAAATTGACAGATTGTATACATTGCTATGTTTACATTTCTACTACTTGCTAGATATTGCATATTGCTAAGCATCTTAGTATAGGGGTCAAAGCATAATAGTCTATCCCACTTTTTAGCATAAAGAGGCCACATACACTTTCATTTTGTTCTCAAAATATCTTGAGTTTAGGTCATTGAAATTAGTCAGAAAATATGTTTTAGACTATATATACAAATATGTAGTGCATATGAATTTTCCTAATTTTTAAAAAATCATTAACTATTTTTGAGGATTTATTTTTTAATTTTTTTCTAACCAAATAATGGGGCATAGTATTATACTTTGATCCATAGTAAATTTTATCATACACATATGCTTCACTTTTCTTGTCAAGTTCTTGTAGATTCTAGTCAAGACTCTGGTCCACTACACTAATCCAGACCAACTATCATCTACCCATTGGGGGCATTTATACCCACCTAGGTTTATACATTTGATACATCTATCAAATTAGGGGAATCTCCTACATATTTTATATAACTAGGTTTTATATTTACATACTATACATTCTAGTTTACGCATTGATTTATCTAGATATTGATCATTGCTCCTCATTGCTCAGATTTTTTGCTAACTATCACTAATTAGACTTGGTATATACACATCCTAGCATCTACATAGATTTGTAATACATAGTTATACATGCTTTCACTTCTAATTAATATTAGACTTGATTGTGTTTCATATGCTTCTTCCATCTTCAAGGGAATTTGAATATGCCATTGTTCTTTGGCTCTATGCCACTTCTCTGTTTGTATGCCTTGGACATGTACCCATGTCTCTTGTGTGTGCTTTCCTTCTTTTATATGTGGACATTTGAATATGTCCTTTTATTTGGCTCTAAGCCAAATTGCTTTTTAATTGTGTAAATAGACATTTGAACATGTCCTTGTGTGTCTTCATTCTCAAATTTAGTGACATGTACCCATGCCCCTCATATTATGTCCCCTTAGCCTATATTTTTTGTACCTCATGTACTTGTATGTATGCTTCTATACCATGACACTTGTATTTACTTGTTGCACACAAACCAATTTTTGATGCCATGAGGGAACTCAAGCATATACCCTTCCAACTTGGGAGTCATGATGGACATCATGCCCCATCCCCCTAGGTAGTTACTCATATTTAATACTATACACATTGATTACATCTATCTTGACACCCTTATGCAATGATAGATTACAACATACATATTCCATTACCTACTTATGCTCATATTTATATACATTCTGATGTTATGTTTGTACATTATATTGGAATATCATGCACATGCTCTAGTTGACACATTTTGTAGAGATACTTCTTTAGAAGGTAGTTCTTGCACAAATTTCACAACTACCCTCAAAAGAGGGGGAATTCACATGGGTTTGTTATAGAGATCAGGGTCCTACTTTGATATTCATGAATAAATTTCAGCACATAGGCTTAGTTTGAAAAATTAGATACAAGGCAGACATAGGAAAAAATAGAGACTCAGATAATAGTTCAGATCACCTAGATTTTAGACTAGGAAAACATTAGCACCTAGGTTAGGACACTAACACCATAGGGTGATATTGTCCACTAAAGTGCACTATTATCTAGTAGCCCTATATTTAGGATAGCCTAGTGACAGGATACGTGAACACCGAAAGCATACAGTTGATTACCAAACCAAGCAACTTAATATGCAGAAATTAACCAGAATCACAAGTAACTAGAATTCAGAATAACACAAGATATGAGAGACAATACACAACTTGTATTAATACTTATACAGAAAAGAATACAATAAAGAAGATGCCACTTCTTCTCCACCACCTCTTTAGAGGCTTCCCACACCTCAAGTGAACAGTAATTCTCTCCTCAAAGCTCTCTCTCTCAGGTCCCAACACACAACTCAAACACAGAGTTGGTGTTCACCTCCTGTGCTCCACGCACACCACAAGTGCTCCACGCACTCCACAAGTACTCAACGTACTTCAAGTAGATCTCCCATGAACCTGCAACAACCTACAATTCAACAGACCATACTTATGGAAGGAACTCCCTTGCCTTCCTCTTTGCTCTATCCGAGTACACACCTGTACTCCAAGTAGATCCTGCCTGATTCTGCTCCCTATTGTGTTGCTGTCCTATCTGATCTTGCACACCTGCAAATCAACCTGGTTCTGCACACCTGTGAACCTTGACCTTGCACACACATACACCTGCAGATCAATGATCTTACTTACCATGTAGATCTCCTATATAGGCCATGCACACCTGCTGACCAAGATCCTACACACCTGAAGAATCTTGCTGACTCTCCAAAACCAGCACCCACCTTGGTACTACTGTGGAACTAGGAGGAACACCCTTGCTCACCTCACACACAGAAGGAGCTAACTTTTCTCAACTCAAACTAGAACAACTTTCCAATACAACCATGAGTCTATTATATAGATCTCATCCAAACAATAATTAGACATCTAATTACAATAATTAGATCCGTAGCTCTCAGTCTAAAAATAGCTCTCATCATGCAAACACTTGGTTCATTAGCTAACTACCCGTAATAAGCTCGCAGTCGAACCACACAGGCGACCGACGTCGGTCCCTGTCTGCCTGGAGGTGACCGACGTCGGCCGATCCCTGACCGACGTCGGTTGCTTCTCTTCACTATCCTGTCGACGTCAGCTGATCAGACCGACGCTAGTTGCTCTGACACTCAGCAACCTTCAGCAACCCTTCCAATGGCCTTCTCCATGTCTGCATCAGTGAAGCTTTTAGCTCCACAACCTAACAATCTCCCACTTGGAGATAAACAACTACACTGTACATGTACCTGTTCTCCGTCTAATCTATTTCCTAGTTTGTATCCCTCTTCAAACTCAATCCTGAAGACAACCCACCACACATCCTGTGGTGTACCTCCTGTCATCCGAGTACCCTGCCACATCCGAACCTACAAACACATGTAGTGAAGTCCTAACCCTGCATGTATACATGCTACTGGTCCCTCTCAAATACTTGAGAACCCACTTCCTCGAATTGGCTCCTAACTCTCTGACAGCTCCCACTGCATGGGAATACTCAGGTCTATACCAGACCTCATGTGATTTCAAAAACTGTACCTGTCCAACCCTAGTGTGCTCCAGCTCTGCATCCTGAACCTTGCCAACACCTGATTCACATCAGCTCCCACTGGAGACAAAATCAACCTGTGATCTCCATGTCTCCCATGTCAAAGAATTTTGCTGCTCCAAACTCCTCGAAACATGCCACTAAACGAATCTTACCCTTAGCTTAGCAAAACCCTGTATATACAATCCTGCTAGCAAACATACCATCCACATACAGTAACAGAATGATGTCATGACTCATCATCCACCTGGTAAGGCAAACCACAGTAGTTACCTGACAATGACTGAAGCCATGCTTCGTCCTCCACCTGTCAAAACCTGTACCACTATCCTGCAGCTCCTCAAGACCATATGACCTAGTCTACCATCTCATGTATCCGTTCACTCTATTCTTCAACTAAGGAATCCATTCGTCTCTGTGCTTTTTTCCCGCTGGCAACCCTACCCAAATACACCTGTTTGGTTCTCCTCTAAGGAATCACATCCTCATCCATGCCAAGCTCACACTGTTTCCTGGATCCTTCCTGCTCTACAATCAGCAACGAGTATAAAGAAGAGGAACAAAAAATTTGAGGGCCTACTTACGTCTTCAGTCCTCCGTATGGGTGTTTGAGACTCCTTGACAGCGTGCTGTCCACCCAAAATCTGTTACAGTGACCGACCTCGACCACCCCACAGTCTGCATCCGACTGACATCGGTTCCCATGCGTCTGTCCCTGACTACCGACCCTGTCAACATCGGTGTCCCTATTGCCAACATCGGTCCTCCTGACCGACATCGGTCTTACCTACTGCCGACATCGGTCCTCCTGATCGACGTCGGTCTTACCTTGCCCGACATCACCGACTTCGATCTGCACATGACCGACATCGGCACCTGTCTGTTCGACGCCAGTTCCTCCTGACCGATGTCGGTACTTGTGTTCACCTGTGAGTGATGACTTTTTACCCGCAAGCTCCTTTGAATCAATCCCCATGTCCAAACTACTCTGCTCAGAAGTATCCAGCACCATCCACTGGTTTTTGTCTGCCATCTCCTCCAAGTACACCAAGGCTTTCTAGTTCTTAAGCCTGTCAAATATATCTGTCTTCTGCCTAAGAACATGCATCTCCTTCCTGCTCATGTGACCAAGCCTACGAAGCCACGTCTCCGCAACAAAAGAAGAATTAGTAATATAAACAAGTAGATAAAGAGTACCTGTTTTCTTACCACCAGCTAATTCAAGTGCATCCGCTGTGAGAGTTCTTGTGCATCTCTCATCACCCAGTCTTTTTGAAGAAATTAGCCATATCTCCAAACCTGGGACCTGCATGACCTTCATCAACACCTGTGTGTTGGCCGTCTGCAATTTCAGCTTCACTTCCCCTTTGCCAATTCTTTGGCAAGGCTCACCAGCTCCTCTACCTGGGGCTGCATGGAAAGAGGCAACCGAATCTATTATCCAAGATTCAACTTTATCCAAGAAACCTCCCAGAGCATCCTGTGCAACAACACCTACTACATCTGCTTCTTCAGTTCCTTCATGCTGATCTGCTACCAACCAACAATATTCTTTTACCTACTCTTTCTTTCCATGGGACCGTAAGTGACCATCTGTGCTTTTCAACTCCTCCATTCTTAGCTTACTTTCATCTACCATTGCTCTACTCCCACTCGATCGGAAACCCCTGAGAGTGTCCTGTAACCAAACACAAAACCTGCTTCCTGCAACCTTAGCTCTGATACCACTTGACAGGATACGTGAACACCGGAAGCATACAGTTGATTACCAAACCAAGCAACTTAATATGCAAAAATTAACCAGAATCACAAGTAACTAGAATTCAAAATAACACAAGATATGAGAGACAATACACAACTTGTATTAATACTTATACAGAAAATAATACAATAAAGAAGATGCCACTTCTTCTCCACCACCTCTTCAGAGGCTTCCCACACCTCAAGTGAACAATAATTCTCTCCTCAAAGCTCTCTCTCTCAGGTCCCAACACACAACTCAAACACAGAGTTGGTGTTCACCTCTTGTGCTCCACGCACACCACAAGTGCTCCACGCACTCCACAAGTACTCAACGTACTTCAAGTAGATCTCCCATGAACCTGCAACAACCTGCAATTCAACAGACCATACTTATGGAAGGAACTCCCTTGCCTTCCTCTTTGCTCTATTTGAGTACACACCTGTACTCCAAGTAGATCCTGCCTGATTCTGCTCCCTGTTATGTTGCTGTCTTATCTGATCTTGCACACCTGCAAATCAACCTGGTTCTGCACACCTGTGAACCTTGACCTTGCACACACATACACCTGCAGATCAATGATCTTACTTACCATGTAGATCTCCTATATATGCCATGCACACCTGTTGACCAAGATCCTACACACCTGAAGAATCTTGTTGACTCTCCAAAACCAACACCCACCTTGGTACTGCTGTGGAACTAGGAGGAACACCCTTGCTCACCTCACACACAGAAGGAGCTAACTTTTCTCAACTCAAACTAGAACAACTTTCCAATACAACCATGAGTCTATTATATAGATCTCATCCAAACAATAATTAGACATCTAATTACAATAATTAGATCCGCAGCTCTCAGTCTAAAAATAGCTCTCATCATGCAAACACTTAGTTCGTTAGCTAACTGCCCATAATAAGCTCGCATTCGAACCACACAGGCGACCGATGTCGGTCCCTGTCAGCCTGGAGGTGACCGACGTCGACCGATCCCTGACCGACGTCGATTGCTTCTCTTCACTATCCTACCGATGTCGACTGATCAGACCGACGCCTATTTCTCTGACACTCAGCAACCTTCAACAACCCCTCCAATGGCCTTCTCCATGTCTACATCAGTGAAGCTTTTAGCTCCACAACCTAACAATCTCCCACTTGGAGATAAACAACTGCACTGTACATGTACCTGTACTCCATCTAATCTATTTCCTGGTTTGTATCCCTCTTCAAGCTCAATCTTGAAGATAACCCACCACACATCCCGTGGTTTACCTCCTGTCATCCGAGTACCCTTCCACATCCGAACCTAAAAACACATGTAGTGAAGTCCTGACCCTGCATGTATACATGCTACTGGTCCCTCTCAAATACCTGAGAACCCACTTCCCTGAATTGGCTCCTAACTCTCTAACAGCTCCCACTGCATGGGAATACTCAGGTCTATACCAGACCTCATGTGATTTCAAACACTGTACCTATCCAACTCTAGTGTGCTCCGGCTCTGCATCCTAAACCTCACCAACACTTGATTCACATCAGCTCCCACTAGAGACAAAATCAACTTGTGATCTCCATGTCTCCCATGTCAAAGAATTTCGCTGCTCCAAACTCCTCCGGACATGCCACTGAACTAATCTTACCCTTAGCTCAACAAAACCCTGTATGTACAATCTTGCTAGCAAACATACCATCCACATACAGTAATAGAATGATGTCATGACTCATCATCCACCTGGTAAGGCAAACCACAGTAGTTACCTGACAATGACTGAAGCCATTCTTTGTCCTCCACCTGTCAAAACCTGTACCACTATCCTGCAGCTCCTCAAGACCATATGACCTGGTCTACCGTCTCATGTATCCGTTCACTCTATTCATCAACTAAGGAATCCATTCGTCTCTGTGCTTTCTTCACGCTGGCAACCCTACCCAAATACACCTGTTTGGTTCTCCTCTAAGGAATCACATCCTCATCCATGCCAAGCTCACACTGTTTCCTGGATCCTTCCTGCTCTACAATCATCAACGAGTATAAAGAAGAGGAACAACGAATTTGAGGGCCTACTTACGTCTTCAGTCCTCCATATGGGTGTTTGAGACTCCTTGACAGTGTGCTTTCCACCCAAAATCTGTTACAATGATCGACCTCAGCCACCCCACAGTCTGCATCTGATCGACGTCGGTTCCCATGCATCTGTCCCTGACTACCGACCCTGTCAACGTCGGTGTCCATGTTGCCGATGTCGGTCCTCCTGACTGACATCGGTCTTACCTACTACCGACGTCAGTCCTCCTGACCGACGTTAGTCTTACCCTGCCTGACATCACCAGCTTCGATCTGCACATGACCGACATCGGCACCTGTCTGTTCGACACCGGTTCCTCCTGATCGATGCCGGTACCTGTGTTCACCTGTGAGTGATGACTTTTTACCTGCGAGCTCCTTTGAATCAATCCCCGTGTCCAAACTGCTCTGCTCAGAAGTATCCAGCACCATCCACTGGTTTCTATCCGCCATCTCCTCCAAGTACACCAAGGCTTTCCAGTTCTTAAGCCTGTCAAATATATCTGGCTTCCGCCTAAGAACATGCATCTCCTTCCTGCTCATGTGACCAAGCCTACGAAGCCACGTCTCTGCAATAAAATAAGAATCAATAATATAAACAAGTAGATAAAGAGTACCTATTTTCTTACCACCAGCTAATTCAAGTGCATTCGCTATGAGAGTTCTTGTGCATCTCTCATCACCCGGTATTTCTGAAGAAATTAGCCATATCTCCAAACCTGGGACCTGCATGACCTTCATCAACACCTGTGTGTTGGCCGCCTACAATTTCAGCTTCACTTCCCCTTTGCCAATTCTTTGGCAAGGCTCACCAGCTCCTCTACCTGAGGCTGCATGGAAAGAGGCAACCGAATCTATTATCCAAGATTCAACTTTATCCAAGAAACCTCCCAAAGCATCCTGTGCAACAATACCTGCTACATCTGCTTCTTCAGTTCCTTCATGCTGATCTGCTACCAACCAACAATATTCTTTTACCTGATCTTTCTTTCCATGGGACCGTAAGTGACCATCTGTGCTTTTCAACTCCTCCATTCTTAGCTTACTTTCATCTGTCATTGCTCTACTCCCACTCGATCAGAAACCCTTGAGAGTGTCCTGTAACCAAACACAAAACCTGCTTCCTGCAACCTTAGCTCTGATACCACTTGACAGGATACGTGAACACCGGAAGCATACAGTTGATTACCAAACCAAGCAACTTAATATGCGGAAATTAACCAGAATCACAAGTAACTAGAATTTAGAATAACACAAGATATTAGAGACAATACACAACTTGTATTAATACTTATACAGAAAAGAATACAATAAAGAAGATGCCACTTCTTCTCCACCACCTCTTCAGAGGCTTCCCACACCTCAAGTGAACAGTAATTCTCTCCTCAAAGCTCTTTCTCTCAGGTCCCAACACACAACTCAAACACAGAGTTGGTGTTCACCTCCTGTGCTCCACGCACACCACAAGTGCTCCACGCACTCCACAAGTACTCAACGTACTTCAAATAGATCTCCCATGAACCTGCAACAACCTGCAATTCAACAGACCATACTTATGGAAGGAACTCCCTTGCCTTCCTCTTTGCTCTATCCGAGTACACACCTGTACTCCAAGTAGATCCTGCCTGATTCTGCTCCCTGTTGTGTTGCTATCCTATCTGATCTTGCACACCTGTAAATCAACCTGGTTTTGCACACCTGTGAACCTTGACCTTGCACACACATACACCTGCAGATCAACGATCTTACTTACCATGTAAATCTCCTATATAGGCCATGCACACGTGCTGACCAAGATCCTACACACCTGAAGAATCTTGCTGACTCTCCAAAACCAGCACCCACCTTGGTACTGTTGTGGAACTAGGAGGAACACCCTTACTCACCTCACACACAGAAAGAGCTAACTTGGCTCAACTCAAACTAGAACAACTTTCCAATACAACCATGAGTCTATTATATAGATCTCATCCAAACAATAATTAGACATCTAATTACAATAATTAGATCCGCAGCTCTCAGTCTAAAAATAGCTCTCATCATGCAAACACTTGGTTCGTTAGCTAACTGCCCGTAATAAGCTCGCAGTCGAACCACACAGGCGACCGACGTCGGTCCCTGTCTGCTTGGAGGTGACCGACATCGGCCGATCCCTGACCGACGTCGGTTGCTTCTCTTCACTATCCTGCTGATGTCGGCTAATCAGACCGACGCCAGTTGCTCTGACACTCAGCAACCTTCAACAACCCCTCCAATGGCCTTCTCCATGTCTGCATCAGTGAAGCTTTTAGCTCCACAACCTAACAATCTCCCACTTGGAGATAAATAGCTGCATTGTACATGTACCTGTACTCCATCTAATCTATTTCCTAGTTTGTATCCCTCTTCAAGCTCAATCCTGAAGACAACCCACCACACATCCCGTGGTGTACCTCCTGTCATCCGAGTACCCTGCCACATCCAAACCTAAAAACACATGTAGTGAAGTCCTGACCTTGCATGTATACATGCTACTGGTCCCTCTCAAATACTTGAGAGCCCACTTCCTCGAATTGGCTCCTAACTCTCTGACAGCTCCCACTGCATGAGAATACTCAGGTCTATACTAGACCTCATGTGATTTCAGACACTGTACCTGTCCAGCCCTAGTGTGCCCTGGCTCTGCATCCTGAACCTCGCCAACACCTAATTCATATCAGCTCCCACTGGAGACAAAATCAACCTATGATCTCCATGTCTCCCATGTCAAAGAATTTCGCTGCTCCAAACTCCTCCTGACATGCCACTGAACTAATCTTACCCTTAGCACAACAAAACCCTGTATGTACAATCCTGCTAGCAAACATACCATCCACATAAAGTAACAGAATGATGTCATGACTCATCATCCACCTGGTAAGGCAAACCATAGTAATTACCTAACAATGACTGAAGCCATCCTTTGTCCTCCACCTGTCAAAACCTGTACCACTGTCCTGCAGCTCCTCAAGACCATATGACCTGGTCTACCGTCTCATGTATCTGTTCACTCTATTCTTCAACTAAGGAATCCATTCATCTCTGTGCTTTCTTCCCGCTGGCAACCCTACCCAAATACACCTGTTTGGTTCTCCTCCAAGGAATCACATCCTCATCCATGCCAAGCTCACACTGTTTCCTGGATCCTTCCTGCTCTACAATCAGCAACGAGTATAAAAAAGAGGAACAATGAATTTGAGGGCCTACTTACGTCTTTAGTCCTCTGTATGGGTGTTTGAGACTCCTTGACAGCGTGCTGTCCACCCAAAATCCGTTATAGTGACCGACCTTGGCCACCCCACAGTCTGCATCTGACCGACGTCGGTTCCCATGCGTCTGTCCCTGACTACCGACCCTGTCGACGTCGGTGTCCCTGTTTCCAACGTCGGTCCTCCTGACCGACATCGGTCTTACCTACTGCCAACGTAGGTCCTCTTGACTGACGTCGATCTTACCCTGCCTGACATCACCGGCTTCGATCTGCACATGACCGACATCGGCACCTGTCTGTTTGACGCCGATTCCTCCTGACCGATGCCGGTACCTATGTTCACCTGTGAGTGATGACTTTTTACCCGCGAGCTCCTTTGAATCAATCCCCATGTCCAAACTGCTCTGCTTAGAAGTATCCAGCACCATCCACTGGTTTCTGTCCGCCATCTCCTCCAAGTACACCAAGGCTTTCCAGTTCTTAAGCCTATCAAATATATCTGTCTTTCGCCTAAGAACATGCATCTCCTTCCTACTCAAGTGACCAAGCCTACGAAGCCACATCTCCGCAACAAAAGAAGAATCAATAATATAAACAAGTAGATAAAGAGTACCTATTTTCTTACCACCAGCTAATTCAAGTGCATCCACTGTGAGAGTTCTTGTGCATCTCTCATCACCCCATCTTTCTGAAGAAATTAGCCATATCTCCAAACCTAGGACCTTCATGACCTTCATCAACACCTGTGTGTTGGCCACCTATAATTTCAGCTTCACTTCCCCTTTGCCAATTCTTTGGCAAGGCTCACCAACTCCTCTACCTGGGGCTGCATGGAAAGAGGCAACCGAATCTATTATCCAAGATTCAACTTTATCTAAGAAACCTCCCAGAGCATCCTGTGTAACAACACCTGCTACATCTACTTCTTTAGTTCCTTCATGTTGATCTGATACCAACCAACAATATTCTTTTACCTGCTCTTTCTTTCCATGGGACCGTAAGTGACCATCTGTGCTTTTCAACTCCTCCATTCTTAGCTTACTTTCATCTACCATTGCTCTACTCCCACTCGATTAGAAACCCCTGAGAGTGTCCTGTAACCAAACACAAAACCTGCTTCCTGCAACCTTAGCTCTGATACCACTTGAAAGGATACGTGAACACCGGAAGCATACAGTTGATTACCAAACCAAGCAACTTAATATGCAGAAATTAACCAGAATCACAAGTAACTAGAATTCAGAATAACACAAGATATGAGAGACAATATACAACTTGTATTAATACTTATACAGAAAAGAATACAATAAATAAGATGCCACTTCTTCTCCACCACCTCTTCAGAGGCTTCCCACACCTCAAGTGAACAGTAATTCTCTCCTCAAAGCTCTCTCTCTCAGGTCCCAACACACAACTCAAACACAGAGTTGGTGTTCACCTCCTGTGCTCCACGCACACCACAAGTGCTCCACGCACTCCACAAGTACTCAACGTACTTCAAGTAGATCTCCCATGAACCTGCAACAACCTGCAATTCAACAGACCATACTTATGGAAGGAACTCCCTTGCCTTCCTCTTTGCTCTATTCGAGTACACACCTGTACTCCAAGTAGATCCTACCTAATTCTACTCCCTGTTGTGTTGCTGTCCTATCTGATCTTGCACACCTGCAAATCAACCTGGTTCTGCATAGCTGTGAACCTTGACCTTGCACACACATACACCTGCAGATCAATGATCTTACTTACCATGTAGATCTCTTATATAGGCCATGCACACCTGCTGACCAAGATCCTACACACCTGAAGAATCTTGCTGACTCTCTAAAACTAGCACCCACCTTGGTACTACTGTGGAACTAGGAGGAACACCCTTGCTCACCTCACACACAGAAGGAGCTAACTTTGCTCAACTCAAACTAGAACAACTTTCCAATACAACCATGAGTCTATTATATAGATCTCATCCAAACAATAATTAGACATCTAATTACAATAATTAGATTCACAGCTTTCAGTCTAAAAATAGCTCTCATCATGCAAACACTTGGTTCGTTAGCTAACTGCCCGTAATAAGCTCGCAGTCGAACCACACAGGTGACCGACGTCGGTCCCTATCTGCCTGGAGGTGACCGACGTCGGCCGATCCCTGACCGACTTCGATTTCTTCTCTTCACTATCCTGCCGACGTCGGCTGATCAGACCAACGCCGGTTGCTCTGACACTCAGCAACCTTCAGCAACCCCTCCAATGGCCTTCTCCATGTCTGCATTAGTGAAGCTTTTAGCTCCACAACCTAACAATCTCCTACTTGGAGATAAACAACTGCACTGTACATGTACCTGTACTCTATCTAATCTATTTCCTGGTTTGTATCCCTCTTCAAGCTCAATCTTGAAGACAACCCACCACACATCTCATGGTGTACCTCTTATCATTCGAGTACCCTGCCACATCCGAACCTATAAACACATGTAGTGAAGTCCTGACCCTGCATGTATACATGCTACTGGTCCCTCTCAAATACTTGAGAACCCACTTCTCCGAATTGGCTCCTAACTCTCTGACAGCTCCCACTGCATGGGAATACTCAGGTCTATACTAGACCTCATGTGATTTTGGACACTGTACCTGTCCAGCCCTAGTGTGCTCCGGCTCTGCATCCTGAACCTTGCCAACACCTGATTCACATCAGCTCCCACTGGAGACAAAATCAACCTGTGATCTCCATGTCTCCCATGTCAAAGAATTTCGCTGCTCCAAACTCCTCCTGACATGCCACTGAACTAATCTTACCCTTAGCTCAACAAAACCCTATATGTACAATCTTGCTAGCAAACATACCATCCACATACAGTAATAAAATGATGTCATGACTCATCATCCACCTGGTAAGGCAAACCACAGTAGTTACCTGACAATGACTAAAGCCATGCTTCATCCTCCACCTGTCAAAACCTGTACCATTGTCCTGCAGCTCCTCAAAACCATATGACCTTGTCTACCGTCTCATGTATCCGTTCACTCTATTCTTAAACTAAGGAATCCATTCGTCTCTGTGCTTTCTTTCCACTGGCAACCCTACCCAAATACACCTGTTTGGTTCTCCTCCAAGGAATCACATCCTCATCCATGCCAAGCTCACACTGTTTCCTGGATCCTTCCTGCTCTACAATCAGCAACAAGTATAAAGAAGAGGAACAATGAATTTGAGGGCCTACTTACGTCTTTAGTCCTCTATATGGGTGTTTGAGACTCCTTGACAGCGTGCTGTCCACCCAAAATCTATTACAGTGACCAACCTCGGCCACCCCACAGTCTGCATCTGACCGACGTCGGTTCCCATGCGTCTATCCCTGACTACCGACCCTGCCGACGTCGGTGTCCCTGTTGCCGACGTCGGTCCTCCTGACCAACATCGGTCTTACCTACTACTGATGTTGGTCCTCCTGATCAATGTCAGTCTTACCCTGCCCGACATCACCGGCTTCGATCTGCACATGACCGACATCGGCACCTGTCTGTTTGACATCAGTTCCTCCTGACCGACGTCGGTACCTGTGTTCACCTGTGAGTGATGAATTTTTACCCGCGAGCTCCTTTGAATCAATCCCCATGTCCAAACTGCTCTACTCAAAAGTATCCAGCACCATCCACTGGTTTTTGTCTGCCATCTCCTCCAAGTACACCAAGGCTTTCCAGTTCTTAAGCCTGTCAAATATATCTGTCTTCCGCCTAAGAACATGCATCTCCTTCCTGCTCATGTGACCAAGCCTACGAAGCCACGTCTCCACAACAAAAGAAGAATCAGTAATATAAACAAGTAGATAAAGAGTACCTATTTTCTTACCACCAGCTCATTCAAGTGCATCCGCTATGAGACCTCTTGTGCATCTCTCATCACCCAGTCTTTCTGAATAAATTAGCCATATCTCCAAACCTGGGACCTGCATGACCTTCATCAACCCCTGTGTGTTGGCCGCCTGCAATTTTAGCTTCACTTCCCCTTTGCCAATTCTTTGGCAAGGCTCACCAACTCCTCTACCTGGGGCTGCATGGAAAGAGGCAACTGAATCTATTATCCAAGATTCAACTTTATCCAAGAAACCTCCCAGAGCATCCTGTGCAACAACACCTGCTACATCTGCTTCTTCAGTTCCTTCATGCTGATCTGCTACCAACCAACAATATTCTTTTACCTGCTCTTTCTTTCCATGGGACCGTAAGTGACCATCTGTGCTTTTCAACTCCTCCATTCTTAGCTTACTTTCATCTACCATTGCTCTACTCCCACTCGATCGGAAACCCCTGAGAGTGTCCTGTAACCAAACACAAAACCTGCTTCCTGCAACCTTAGCTCTGATACCACTTGACAGGATACGTGAACACCGGAAGCATACAGTTGATTACCAAACCAAGCAACTTAATATGCAGAAATTAACCAGAATCACAAGTAACTAGAATTCAAAATAACACAAGATATGAGAGACAATACACAACTTGTATTAATACTTATACAGAAAAGAATACAATAAAGAAGATGCCACTTCTTCTCCACCACCTCTTCAGAGGCTTCCCACACCTCAAGTGAGCAGTAATTCTCTCCTCAAAGCTCTCTCTCTCAGGTCCCAACACACACTCAAACACAGAGTTGGTGTTCACCTCCTATGCTCCACGCACACCACAAGTGCTCCACGCACTCCAAAAGTACTCAATGTACTTCAAGTAGATCTCCCATGAACCTGCAACAACCTGCAATTCAACAGACCATACTTATAAAAGGAACTCCCTTGCCTTCCTCTTTGCTCTATCCGAGTACACACCTGTACTCCAAGTAGATCCTGCCTGATTCTGCTCCCTGTTGTGTTACTGTCCTATCTGGTCTTGCACACCTACAAATCAACCTGGTTCTGCACACCTGTGAACCTTGACCTTGCACACACATACACCTACAGATCAACGATCTTACTTACCATGTAGATCTCCTATATAGGCCATGCACACCTGCTGACCAAGATCCTACACACCTGAAGAATCTTGCTGACTCTCCAAAACCAGCACCCACCTTGGTACTACTATGGAATTAGGAGGAACACCCTTGCTCACCTCACACACAGAAGGAGCTAACTTTGCTCAACTCAAACTAGAACAACTTTCCAATACAACTATGAGTCTATTATATAGATCTCATCCAAACAATAATTAGACATCTAATTACAATAATTAGATCCGCAGCTCTCAGTCTAAAAATAGCTCTCATCATGCAAACACTTGGTTCATTAACTAACTGCCCGTAATAAGCTCACAGTCAAACCACACAGGCGACCGACGTCGATCCCTGTCTGCCTGGAGGTGACCGATGTCGGCCGATCCCTGACCGACGTCGGTTACTTCTCTTCACTATCCTGCCGACGTAGGCTGATCAGACCGATGCCAGTTGCTCTGACACTCAGCAACCTTCAACAACCCCTCCAATGGCCTTCTCCATGTTTGCATCAGTGAAGCTTTTAGCTCCACAACCTAACACCTAGATCATTTAGATAAGTACACCATGTATAGTATATATTTTCACATATATAGTCACAAGTTTGACAACCATATTCAAATTTTACTCAGATACATTCATTTTAGTTCAGATTTATGCTAGTTGCTTAGATTTGGGGGCATAATGCATTGCATGATCACTCCCACATTCAATTTAGTTACAAAAATTTGGTTATTACATACTCAGTTCAAATTTAGTATACTTAGATACCAAATTGGGGGCATGTGCATGGTACATAGTTTCCATATACTCAACTACACACAGGTTGATCAAATGGAATGGAAAACTCCATGTCATTTTATACATTGTATACACTTGTTATCACATTCTATATTATCACTAGATTCATGCCTTACTCCATTTTAATTGGTTACCATTCTTGAGTGGCCTAGAACTACCTAATATACCCAAGTGGCCACATAGCTAACATACAAAGTTAGATTTACTCAAATACTTTCATCACTATGCACAGTTAATTTATAGATGCATCTACTTCAAACAGGAGGGAAATGATGGATTCATGGCCTAATTGAGTTATTGAACCACCCAAATAAGAGTGTTAGACACACTTACAGTCTTATCCAAGATATTCACAAAGTTCAGGATCCACGAAGCAAGGGTGGGTAATGATGGTGTCAAAATTGAATTGAGTTCTTGAGCCACCCATTTAAGGATTGAGAAATCCATTAACTCAATCCAAGTTATTCAAAGACATGATCACTATGTACACACACACACACACACAGGGTATCACCATGTTCATGTATTGGTTCGTGTACTCAATGATGTATATTCATTCCTTTCCTCTCTTTACTCAGCTTTTCCTTAGTTACATTATTTCAACATAGTCTTTTGCTTTTGATCATCTCTTAATTAAGGACTAATTTTTGCATGTTTCATTGTAGTGTATTTGCTTTGGATCATGTTCCACACATGTAGACCCAAATTCACATACTCATACTCAACTATGCGGGCTTCACTTCCAAGGTAAGTCCAGGTACAATTATTTTTCTTTTATACTAGTCATTTCACTGTATTGCATTACTAGCATAAAGAGGGGGGGAATGTAATCACCTAAAAGTGGTAATTGGATGTTAAGAGTGTCACTTGAGTTACCCTATTCCTAGCTTAGCCCTAAACCCATCTTAGAGCTTTAGACACACTTTTTCATTCATTAAATAAACCATAGTCACCTACTGTCAACCAAAATATAGTCTCAAAATTATCTTCTCAGATCCCAACCTAACTTGCTCAACAGTCTACCAAGTGGACATTAACACCACATTTGCGATACTATAGCCACATGGCGCTAGTGTCACCTATTGGGTGCTACAGTCCTTAGCCTTATTTCTTCCTAACAGATACTTTTTCAAATTTTTACCCCTACTAAGGTTAGCCTAATCATTTTTATTATCTACACAAGCTTTAAAAATATATAAATACAAGTCTAATCAACCTTTATTCACTAGATGGAAAATAGATGCAAAAACACATTTGAACCAAAGACAAGTTGAATAATATTAAGGTATTTGATCCCTATTTTCCCCTACTTTTGCATATTACCATCTATAACATCCCTAACCCTAGTTTTTAGATATTTTAAATCTCAAGCACATTTAAGGCATCCAAGTCCACTCTCATTCTATCATTCATTTGCACTTACATAGAGCACTAGGTAGGATAACTACATCAGACTTAATCCTTCTTCAGAGTTTGGTATGTAGGCAACTCTCTTCACAATAGGGTATTGAGGATGTCCAACCTATTCTACTAGCAATGTTGAGATAAATAACCGGAAGCACACAATTGATTACCAAGCAACTTAATATGCGGAAATAACCAGAATACACAAGTAACTAGAATTCAGAAATAACACATGATATGAGAGACAATACACAACTTGTATTAAAACTCTTGAAGAAAAGAATACAATAAAGAAGATGCCACTTCTTCTCCACCACCTCTTCAGAGGCTTCCCACACCTCAAGTGAACAGTACTTCTCTCCTCAAAGCTCTCTCTCCTAGGTCCCAACACCCAACTCAAACACTGAGTTGGTGTTCACCTTATACCCGTGCTCCATGCACACCACAAGTGCTCCACGCACTCCACAAGTACTCCACGTACTCCAAGTAGACTCCACCTGATTCTGTTCCCTGTTGTGTTGCTGTCCTATCTGATCTTACACACCTACAAATCAACCTGGTTCTGCACACCTGTGAACCTTGACCTTGCACACACATACACCTGCATATCAATGATCTTACTTACCATGTAGATCTCCTATAGAAGCCATGTTCACCTAATGACTAAGATCATACACCCTTGAAGAATCATGCTGACTCTCCAAAACCAGCACCCACCTTGGTACTGTGGCACTAGGAGGAACACACCATTGCTCACCTCACACACAAAAAGGAGCTTATAATATTGCTCTCTTACTCACTAGCACAAGTTTACAATACAACCATGAGTCTATTATATAGATCTCATCTAAACAATAATTAGACATCTAATTACAATAATTAGATCCGTAGCTCTCAGTCTAAAAATAGCTCTCATCATGCAAACACTTGGTTCGTCAACTAACTGCCCATAATATACTCACAGTCGAACTACACAGGTGATTGACATCAGTCCCTGTCCGCTTGGGGGTGTCGACGCTGGCTGATATCTGACCGACGTCGATTGCTTCTTGTCTCCTACCTACCATCATCGGTTGGCCTGATCGACGCCGATGTCTGTGACACTCTGCAACTCTTCTGCAACCTCCTCCATGTCTACATCAGTGAAGATTTTAGCTCCACAACCTAACAATCTCCCACTTGGAGATAAAAAACTGCACTATACCTGTACCTGTACCTCATCTAATCTATTTCCTGGTTTGTATCCCTCTTCAAGCTCAATCCTGAAGACAACCCACCACACAACTTGTGATGAACCTCCTGTCATTCGAGTACCCTGCCGCATCCGCATCTACAAATCCATGTAGTGAAGTCCTGACCCTGAATAGCATGAATCCCTGCTGCTGGTCCCTCTCAAATACCTGAGAACCCACTTCTCAGAATTGGCTCCTAACTCTCTGACAACTCCCACTGCATGGGAAAACTCAGGCCTATACTAGACCTCATGTGATTTTGGACACTTAACTATCCAGCCCTTAGTGTGCTTCGATTCTGCATCCTGAACCTCGCCAACACCTGATTCACATTAGCTCCCATTGGAAACAAAATCAACCTGTGATCTCCATGTCTCCCATGCCAAAGAATTTTGCTGCTCCAAATTCTTCATAGTAAAACACTGAACTAATCTTACCCTTAGCTCAGCAAAACCCTGTATGTACAATCCTGCTAGCAAACATACCATCCACATACAGCGACAGAATGATGTCATGACTCATCATCCACCTGGTAAGGCAAACCACAGTAGTTACCTGACATTGACTAAAGCCATGCTTCATCCTCCACCTGTCAAAACCTGTACCACTGTCCTGCAGCTCCTCAAGACCATATGCCTTGGTCTTCCATCTCACGTATCCATTCTCTCTATTCTTCAACTAAGGTATCCATTCATCTCTGTGCTTTCTTCTTGCTGGTAACCCTACCAAATCTCTGCTTGGTTTTGCAAACTCTCCATGCCATGCTCCCACTGTTTCCTGGATCCTTCCTGCTCTACAGTCAGCAACAAATATAAAGAAGAGGAACAATGAATTTGAGGCTTACTTACGTCTTCAGTCCTCCATATGGGTGTTTGAGACTCCTTGACAGCTTGCTGTCCACCCAAAATCTGTTAAAGTAACCGACCTCGGTTACCACACAATCTGCATCCAACCGACATCGATTCCTGCACCTGTCCTGACTACCAACTCTGCCGACGTCGGTGTCCACCTGCTGCCGACATCGGTCCTCATGACCGACGTCGGTCTTACCTACTACCAACATCAATTTTCTTGTCGATGCCGGTACCTGTGTTTCCTGTGAGTGATGACTTTTTACCCACGAGCTCCTTTGAATCAATACCCATGTCCAAACTACCCTGCTCAGAAGTATCCAGCCCCATCCACTGGTCTATGTCAGCCATCTCCTCCAAGAACACCAAGGCTTTCCAGTTCTTAAGCCTGTCAAATATATCTGTCTTCCGCTTAAGAACATGCATCTCCTTCCTGATCATGTGACCAAGCCTATGAAGCCACGTCTCCGTAATAAAAGAAGAATCAGTAATATAAACAAGTAGATAAAGAGTACCTATTTTCTTACCACCAGCTAATTCAAGTGCATCCACTGTGAGAGCTCTCATACATCTCTCATCACCCAACCTTTCTGAAGAAATTAGCCATATCTCCAAACCTGGGACCTACATGACCTCCTTCAACACCCATGTGTTGGCCGCCTGTGATTTCAACTTCACTTCCCCTTTGCCAAATCTTTGGCAAGGCTCACCAGCTCCTCTCCCTGGGGCTGCATGGAAAGAGGCAACTGAATCTGTTATCCAAGATTCAACTTTATACAAGAAACCTCCCAAAGCATCCTATGCAACAACACCTGCTACATCTGCATGTTCAATTCCTTCATGCTGATCTGCTGCCAACCAATAATATTATTTTACCTACTCTTTCTTTCCATATGACCGTTGGTGACCACCTGTGCTTTTCAACTCCTCCATTCTTAGCTTACTTTGATCTGCCATTGCTCTACTCCCACTCGATCAGAAACCCCTGAGAGTGACCTGTAACCAAACACAAAACTTGCTCCCTATAACCTTGCTCTGATACCACGTGTTGGGATAAATAACCAAAAGCACACAATTGATTACCAAGCAACTTAATATGCAGAAATAACCAGAATACACAAGTAACTAGAATTCAGAAATAACACATGATATGAGAGACAATACACAACTTGTATTAAAACTCTTGAAGAAAAGAATACAATAAAGAAGATGCCACTTCTTCTCCACCACCTCTTCAGAGGCTTCCCACACCTCAAGTGAACAGTACTTCTCTCCTCAAAGCTCTCTCTCCTAGGTCCCAACACCCAACTCAAACACTGAGTTGGTGTTCACCTTATACCCATGCTCCACGCACACCATAAGTGCTCCACGCACTCCACAAGTACTCCACATACTCCAAGTAGACCCCACCTGATTCTGCTCCCTGTTGTGTTGCTATCCTATCTGATCTTGCACACCTACAAATCAACCTAGTTCTGCACACCTATGAACCTTGACCTTGCACACACATACACCTGCATATCAATGATCTTACTTACCATGTATATCTCTTATAGAAGCCATGCTCACCTAATGACTAAGATCATACACCCTTGAAGAATCCTGCTGACTCTCCAAAACCAGCACCCACCTTGGTACTGTGGCACTAGGAGGAACACACCATTGCTCACCTCACACATAGAAAAGAGCTTATAATATTTCTCTCTTACTCACTAGCACAAGTTTACAATACAACCATGAGTCTATTATATAGATCTCATCCAAACAATAATTAGACATCTAATTACAATAATTAGATCCGCATCTCTCAGTCTAAAAATAGCTCTCATCATGCAAACACTTGGTTCATCAACTGACTGCCTATAATATACTCGCAGTTGAACCACACAGGTGACCGACATTGGTCCCTGTCTGCCTGGGGGTGCCGACGTCAGCCGATATCTGACCGATGTCGGTTGCTTCTTGTCTCCTACCTGCCATCGTCGGTTGGCCTGACCGATGCCGGTGTCTATGACACTCCGCAACTCTTCTACAACCTCCTCCATGTCTGCATCAGTGAAGCTTTTAGCTCCACAACATAACAAGCAAACACATAATTATTGCTCATTCCATACTTTCAAGGATGATTAAGGTTTGCACACTAAATTAGGTTTTCTAAGCACAACACATAGCTCCAAGTTTTTTGCATGCAAGAATAGGACCTAAAAATATAAGCATAGGTGCTTTTAGAAAATAGGAACAATCATGTAAAAGGGACACTACCACCACTTGAAAGAAACTACACCAACATGACATTATTGTCCATATGGGGCACTACTATCCAATGAGTAAATAGACTCCAAAATCCTATTGACGACACTCAAAACTATCCATAACTCAGATCATCCATGATAGTCACTTTCCAAATAAGTCTTTATTTAAGCCTATTTATTTATATTTTTAGAAAGTCAAAGAAAGTAAAATGATATAACAAATCAATACTTAATTATTACAATTTATATAATTGATTTAATCATTTCAGTCCTTTAATCTAAACATATGTTTTACATAGCTAAACCCTAAAAGGTTAAATCATCATCTAATTTACAAATATTTTGAATCCTATGGGTTGACACATTTGTATTATTTAACTCTACTATTATATATTTTGAAAAGGTGTGGTATAAATATAAATCTAAGCCTATTCATTATTCATCTAATAAACACTAAACAAGCACCTATTCAAGCTCACTTAATTGATTTCACAATTGAGTTATATTACCCTATTCTTCCCTATTTTCACATTAGTCATAGGAAAAATCATATTATAGGTCTAAAGCATTCAAAGAATAGACCATGATAAATATTTATCAAGTTAAAATTTATATCATTGCATACCTTTATATATAGTTTATTTCACCCTTGTGCACACACAAGCCAACACCTAGGGGAAAACTACATAACTATGAGGCCCTCCTTAGAGTATTGATTATGTAGGTAGTGATAATTGATAGAGGGAGCCTTGAGGTTAAGTTGACACTATGATCTCACTAACCCATTTTTGGTAAGGTACTAAGATCTAAGGTGAAAAGCTATGGTTTTATCCACATATAGTCATTAACAACCTATGCCTACAAATAAAAGACATCAACATAAAGGCAATATAAAATCCAAAATGATCTAGATGGTCACTTTGTACTATAGTGAAGATAATTTCCTTGAGATCAAGATAGAAGCGTTAGTGTAAGTGTCTGAGTAAAGTACCAAGAGGCAACATGGTTGCAATGACATACAGGGGTACTCATTCCTTACTCTCTTTATTTTCAAACATTTTAATTATGTCAAATTTTAAATTATATGTATTGATTTATATTATAACATGATTTTGGTTACAAGTCATACACTAGAAAAACACTCAAAGTGGGTTCAAGCAAAGGCAAGGTGTGTTATACACACCTAGGCACACACACACACACACACACACACACACACACACACACACACACACACACACACACACACACACACACACACACACACACACACACACACACACACACACACACACACACACACACACATAACTAGTAATTTCATCTTTATGCATTACTATATTAAAGAGGGAGGTAAATGTAGATACTAAATTCTAATTTATATATCATCTCAGTCTTATATACTTGAAAAATACCTATTAGGGCTCCACCATTTAGTTATAGACCTTCCTGCTACCAAAAAACTTGTATTCACCATATCACTATGCTCAACTACTTATTTTATGGTCCAACCCAATCATTTATGATTACTTGAATCTCCTACAGTATACAAAATGCTTAAAAATTGATACACCTCCTTCACTATTAGTTGTATATCCTCAACAGTTCCCTAGCCTATCAGACACTTGCATCCCACATGGGGACACTTATGTCGATGCAAGTGTTCATATTCTTATCAAGAGTCCAATCCTCAAAATTAATCTAATTTTTAAATCTTTCAAATCCTATTGGTCATTCGATTTGTCTTATTTAACCCAACTGTGAGATATTTTCAAAATGTGTGGTATAAATATAAATCTAAGCCTACTCATTATTGATCTATAAAATACCAAGCAAGTACCTATTCAAGCTCACTCAATTGATTTCATAACTAGATTATAATTCCTTATTCTTTCCTATTTTCATATCAATCATAGGATCAGTCACATTACAAGTCTGAAGAATTCAAAGATTAACCCATGAGTAGTATTTTTAAAGTTATAAGATAGATCATTACATGCATTTGCATATAGTATATTGCACCCTGTGTACACACAAGCCGATACTATGAGAAATGTCTGAGGCCCTCCTCATAATATTGGCTTTGTAGCCAACACTCATTGATAAAGGGGTCCTTGAGGTCATCCAACACTGTGAGCCCACTAAGCCATTTTTGACAAGGTACCAAGACTTAAGTTAAAATCTAATGTTTTGGCCACATACAATCATTGATAACCTATGCAAACAAATAAAAGACATCAATAAAAAGGCAACATAAAACCCATAATGCTTTAGGAGGTCAATTTAAAATATAGTGAATATTTTGTACATGACAGTTACATTGAGATCAAGATAGAAGTGTCAACACAAGTGTCCTAGTGCTGATGTAAATGTCCAAACCGTAAGAAATTATATTTTTAAAATCTAACGATTGGATCCTGATCTTGTCCCTGCCTGTTTTATCTTTATGCTTCTCTGATCTATCTATGAATTTGCAAATAAACTAAGTATTATTTATTTTTTTTATTTATGCAATTAAGGTACTATTTTGAATGTATTTTATATATTTACTATAACTCATCACTTTAATTCATAATATTCATTTATATAAATTTTCAATCAATTAGTCTGTTATAGAATAGTTTTGTTCATCCTTATGTATAAACTATTATACCCCCTTTATTATACATTAACACATTTTTAAAAGGGTTAATAGTAATATAATGATAAGAGGTATAATATAGGTTACAAATATTATGATTTTAAGGTACATTTAGAAATCAATTTTTAAGATGATTTTTTAGCTTGAGTAAACATATTATTTTCCTTCTTTCTAATTACATTGATATATGTTCTACAATGGCAATGGTAGGGTGGAATGTAATGAGTGAGTTGTTCATTTTTATGTTCCATCTTAAATTTGAAATTTATTTGACCATTATAGAGGAATTTCAACATTATATTTGAAGTCAATTTACCTATCACAAATGTTTTCTTTTATTTAGATAGATTAATATAAAAATTGTAATATCAATATAATTTAAAGATGTTTTTCATGTAAAAGATTTTCTCGAGCCCAACATGTTAATATTAATAAATAAAAAACTAATAACATCATCAAAGGTTATTATGAGTGGCAAATTAGCATATAATTTTTTCGATACTTATAATAATTAGTGTTTTATTTTAGGAATGTGTTTAATAATTTATTATTTTTGAAATGATAGTTCAATATAATAAGATTATACAAGAATAAAAGTAAATTACATGTTATCCTTATATGTGAATGGGTCTCAAAACCAATAACATTATTATCAATTTTTTTTTCAATTATAAATAATAATATTAGTATTTTAAAATTTAAAATTTAAAAATAATTTTTGGTTTTCAAATTAAAAATATTTTAATAAATTAAAATAAAATAATATTTTAAATTTCAAGCATTCTTTAATATAATTTAATCATTTTTAAAATAAATTGTAATATTTAATTTTTTTTAATTTTAATTAAATTTTTATAATAAAAAAAAAGTTATATATATAAACTTTTTATCATAATGTTTAAAATATTAAAATATATATATTTTTAAATTGGTATTTTTTTTGACTTACATAAAATTTGTAACAATTAAACTACTTTACTAATTTATTCATGTTTCATTGATATTAAAATACCTATTTTAATAATATGATCAAAAATTAATTTCTTTTTCACTAAAAAATTCTTTGAAATAAATATTATTATCTTATATTATAATATTTAATATTTATAAATTATTAAAAAAAGAGGGAAATGTATTGATTTATATTAAAAATAATAAAATTGTTTTTGATACAAAGCTACACCCACAACCACCGCCCTTATAAAACACCATATAAATAATTGAAAAAATATATTAAGGTTGGACCATTTTCTACTAATTCTTTATGTAAATAATTAATAATTGCATTAAACTCGATAGAATACATTTATTGTTTACTGTCACTGTTATTTATATTTGACAAATTTCAAATGTACAAACTCCTCGCTACAGCAATCTTATTTTCTCATTGTAATAAATAACTTATTTTATCATTTTTATTTTTATTTTGTTTTATTTGAATGATTTGTATTGAGTTGTGGACCCTATCAAATCCTCATTGTTATTTATTAAAAATAATTTTTTTAAAAAATGGATGTAACTATAAAAAGACTAAAGCATTAAAAAATAGTTAAAAAAATCTGTGCAGGTCAAAATGTGGGTATTGTTGATGCAGTGGATTACACCCAGGGTAGGAGGCTAAGCTCCTGCCTTTCCACACGTAACAATGGAAACTCCCCTCTTGCCTGTGGGATTGGTGAAGTTGGAGGGGAGAGTCTCTAGATAAGGGCTAGCTCCCTCTGATGTATCTTTTAGGCCCTGGTTTCTCCTACTGCTAACAAACAAAATAAAAAAAGGGGGGGATGAAAAGGGAGAGAGAGATGCTAAAAATGGAACCTAAGCCTAAAAATGAAAAGGTGATACACCAAAAAAGTTTGATCCACTCAGGCCTGAACATACACTTTTCACCAAGAAGAAACACCCATACACTTCATCTGACGTGGGAAACTCTTCTATTTCAGTGAGTAAGGGGTCTGTAGAATTACAGGGAGGAAGAAACTACCAGAGGCATCCCCAGACACACTTATGGTAGCCTATTCATAGGCACTTACACTCCCCTGTAGACACTTATGGCAGACTTGCAGAAAGGAGACTTCACAATGCACTGGATATGTTGTAATCGATCTGTGAAAAGCATGAAAGGCAATGACTTAACACAAAAGAAGAAAATAGACATATAATTTAAAGTGCAAGTCCAGATAGAGGTAAAAATGCTAAGTCCTGATTCAAGGTAAAATCTGGCAGCGCTCTGCCTTACAAGCTTGAGAGATTTTTGGGCGGAGTTTTGCCTTAAGGCTAAGAGAATCAATCCTTCTCAAATGAGAATTTTTACAATATATAGAGAAAGGGGAAGAGAACTTGGTGCCTTTTTTGCAAGCTATCCCATGTGTGCTCTAAGCCTTGGGAAGAGGAAGCTATTTGATTGTCGGTTCCTATTTTGACTTTGGTATCCCAACAGACTGCTCCCTTCAAGGCATTTGCACCACCTATCTACTTATAAATGCAAACTAGAGAAAACAAGCCGCATTGCTTACTATTTACACCATTTGGTTGTTCATCTGGGAAGCACTGTTCCAACTACAGGGATAAATCCCTGAGTTAACATCTCCTCTCGCCACTTGGATGCTTTGTCTCTTTATGCACCTTGTCACATCTTAGTTTTATCTCCTTCTACTCTTTCAGCCCTTAGGGGTGATCTTCTGGTGGGTCACTGCATTCCTTGGGCTCTTTTCATGGTTGGCACTCAAGCAATTTAAAAGCAAACAGCTATTTCACTATCTTAAAATTGACATCTGTGCACCTGTCATCACTTAAAAATAATGGCTAATCTGTCTCCTTGAAATTGATGGCTTCTGGGATGTCACCATCCTTGGAAAATTCCTTCGAGCCTTTTTTGCGGGCTTTTTTTCCTCCAAACAATTTTATCGTAGACAAAAAGTCCGTGAGAATTGTCTCGGTTGCTTTGATTATTCCTTCGGGTTCTTTGGCTACAACTTCCCCGAATTCCTTCAGACTTTTTGTCCGAAGGAAATCCTTTAGATAAAAGTCTGAAAGAATCATGACTTTGCCTTAAAAAAATTCTAAAAGATCTTAGCCACTTCTTTATGGCCCCTTTGAAGTGCTCCTTGCCCTCTGCAAGGGCTATTGAACCCAGAACTACCCTCTGCAAGGGCATTTGTCCTTCACCTTTTGGGACACTCCTTTGAACCACCCGATTGAACTAAGCCATTGAACTGACCGATTGAACCAAAAATGGTTCAACGATTCAACGGTTCAACACTGTGTGCCACTCCTTTGTTGCACCAAGCCTTTAAATCAAGCATTGAACTGAGCTCGTTGAACTGACCATTGAACCACTCCTTTGAACTAACTGCCAAACCAAGGCGTTGAACCAAGTGATGAACCAAGGCCGATGAAATTGAACTTTGAACCAAAGCATTAAACTCTGCCATTGAACCAAAGCATTGAACTGAGTTATTGAACCATCCGATTGAATCGTTTGATTGAACCAAAATCCGTTGAATTGTTTGAACTGAATCGAAGCGTTAAACCTAGGCATTGAACTAAAGCATTGAATCGGTTCAATGGTTCAACAATTCAAAGGTGCCTCACTCTTTGAAAGATCATGCCGTTGAACCACTTTAAGCTCACTTTCCTAATGAAATTCTTCAGACAAGAGTTCGAAGAATCTTTATAAAACCTTTCACTCTCTGAACTGGTTCTTCATCTACCAAAAGATTTCACCTACAAATTTCATATAAAATCTCATTGCTGAGTCCGTAGAAACCCAAGACCTGCAGAGTCCGTAGAAAATCAAGCCCTACAGAGTCCATAGAAATAGACCTACAGAGTCCGTAGAAATAGACCTACAGAGTCTGTAGAAATAAACCTGCAGACTTCATAGAAAATTTGTAGAGTCTATAGAAATTGTAAGACTCATGCAAAATCAAAAGTACTGGCTCAAAATAGCATAAAAAAGAAGGGGGACCAATTTTTTGGCCTGTTGGGCAAAAAAAATGGTCAATAAATTGGTGACTCCCAGGGGAAGCATGCCTGCTATGCTTAGAGACCAGTTGCCTTATAGTCCATTGGGCACGGAGTCAGAATGCAGCTTTGAAGAAAGGTTAGCAACAGCCCCATAGATCCAAGAATAAAACATGAAGCTTTTTACCCCAGACACAAGGGAAAGCACACACAAGACTAAAAACACTACTTGTGCAAATTACACTTAGGGAAAGCAGGAAAAGAAACTAAAAATAAACTACTATATACAGCTAACCAGGAATGTTTGCCTCCCTCCTGGATCAAAGGGAAAAATTCTTAAGTCCCCTTCCTGACAAGGAAACTTATGGTGCCAGATAAGTGGCTGAATGAAATGGAGAGTTGGTGACCTGCTCCTCTTGCCTGCCACCTGGGTTGGCTTGTATCCGAGTGGATCATATTCAAACATGCTTCCAACATATACATACTCTATTTGTTCTTGGAATCTTGCCTCCTATTGGTTCTTCATGCTGGTGTATCTCATCAAGAAATCAATTGTTGTTGGCTCATCACCATAAGCCCCTTGATATGCATCATTGACTGGCTTGTTCTCCTCTGCCTCATGCTTGAGTTACATGGTATGACCATCCTCCTTGATGATTTCAAAGGAAGTATCTTTAGATTCACCAACCTCTTAAAGGGATAAATCTAAAAGCCTGTAGCCCCTTTGCATACTATTTGAGTCCCAATGCTGCTTTCTCCACTCTTAGCCAGCTCATAGCCCCCTTGAAGAATAGTGTAACCTACCCCAATGACTTCAAACAAATCATTCAAAGCATGATAAAGAAAGTGTCCATGCTTTTCCATGACATTTATGGTGATCTCCTCCTCATCCATACTCATGAAGCCTCCTTGATCAGTCATGAACTAAGCATACTCCTCTTCACTTGCTTCCTTCAAGACAGGTTCCTCCTTGAGAATGGGGAAAATGGAAGGCTGACGGATGAACTCATGTGGAAGAGGAGGCAGTACTTGAGCTAGAATCAAATGATTCTCCTCTTTCCATTTGGTCAGCACTTCATCTATATCAGGCATGGCCTGATAGCTTTCTTGGAGGTGTGTGGATGGGGCATGTTCAGACATGGAATCTGCTACTTGGTCTGAAATGTCCATCACATGATGGCTGAGGAAATTTGCCATAGATTCCAACTCTACAATTTGCCTGTCTATATCCTCTTGGAAGAGCCTTTCTTGGAGGTCACAATCATCATCAGGAGCAGGAGCAACCTTATCTTCTTCAAGGTTTTGAGCAAAAGCTTTCTCCTCCTCTTCCTTTCTACCCCAAGATTCCACTATTTGCTTCTAACTCATGATCTTGGGATTGGAATCTTGCTCCTGTGAATAGGCAACAACTTTATCCTCTTCAAGGTCTTGAGCTAGTTCATGATGTTCCTTCTTCCAGCTTGGAATTTGGAGATCATGTTGAAAGACTTGAGGAGGTTAGGGAAGATTTGGGAGGGTTTACTCATGTACAATAAGAGTTGTCTAAAAAGAGGCGTGTTGAAAATCTAGGCATACATGATTAAAGGCAGGATCGATTGATGCATTGGATGAGTTAGAATGAGAAAGTCCCATCTGATAGAAAGGATTTGGCACACAAGAGGGAGTTTTCTCTAGAATAGGAAGGGGTAGACCTTGGGCTAATATTTCTTGATTTTTGTCCCTCTGCTTTACCAACACTTCATCAATATTGAAATCAGCTTGTGGATTGGTAGAAGGGGTGTCTTTTGGCATTGGCTCCTCTACAAGGTCTGAAAAATCCATCTCTCTTTCTCCAAGCAGTCTCACCTTAGCCTCTAATTCCTCAATTTGCTTAGCCAAATTATCCTCATTTTGTACCTCTTGGGGCTCATAGGAATCATTATAGAGATGGGGAGTGCATGAATCTTGCCATGAAATGCAAGAAGCTTCTTGAGGAAGGGTGGGAGGGACTTGAAAAGGACTAACCTCATTTTGTACCTCACACTCTTGGACAATATCTTTCTCTTCCTTGCTATTCCATGACTCAACCACTTTATTCTAGCTCAAGATATTCAGACTGGGCATCTCCTTTTGGGGTGATGGGGCCACAATGTGAGAGGGTAGTGAGGGTTTAGATTCCACTTCCCTTGCTACCAAAATGGACTGCTGCATCTGAAGATTTGTCAATTCAATCTGTTTATCAAGATTAGCCTTAAACACAAGATTTACTATTTCAAAACTCTCCTCAACATGATTAGGGAAAGGACTTTGATAGGCTTGACTTCGCTTATAAGCAGTGGCTGTGTATGACTGATATGATACTTGGGGCAGTGAGTATGCAAGTTGATAGACTTGGTAAGGCTGCCTCTCATAAATACTCAGCTTCTCTTCTAAAGATGCAATCATACCACTCACATCCAGCATCTCACTTGTAAGCCTTTGCCAATTGGCTCTTTCAACATGAGCCCATTCACTCTTAACCTAATCTAGTGCATTTCTCACTTGATGGATGACATGATTAGGAATTTCTTGGCCACATCCCCTTCTGGTGTCAAGATCTATTACATACTTTTTGTATCCCAGTAGTGCTCGTTTGAAGGTAGAAATGGGTTGATTGGCAAAGAGACTGGGTTGAGTAGGAGAAATGACACATTGAGAAGGCTAGGCATAAGGCTGATATTGCTTATGACAGGGTTGAGACTGGTCATATTGAATCTAATAAGGATCAACATAAGGCTAGTAAGGATCATAGCTAGACTGGCCAAGGAAAATAGGGTCCATGGCTCTGAATGATGGAATTATACATACCAGAATACTATTTCTTGATGGCACCAGAAACTGCTTAACCAGTTGATTTAACTCAGAGTCACCATTGGTGTTAATGCAAAAGCCTCCAAAGGCTAGTTGGTTGAAGAACACACCAAAAATTCTTCAACTCTGGACAAAAATTGTCCTAGTTGGTCCCACTGGGCATGCCAAAAATTGTTGACACAATGGATTGCACCCGAGGCAGGAGGTCGAGCTCCTGCCTTTCCACACATAATAATGGAAACTCCCCTCTTGCCTGTGGGACCGACAAAGTTGGAGGGGAGAGTCTCTAGATAAGGGCTAACTCATTTTGATGTATCTTTTAGGCCATGGTTTCTCCTACTGCTAACAAACAAAATGAAAAAAGGGGGTGGATGAAAAGGGAGAGAGATATGTTGAAAATAAAACCTAAGCCTAAAAATGAAAAAGGTGATACAACAGAAAAGTTTGATCCACTCAGGCCTGAACATACACTTTTCACTAGGAAGAAATGCCCATACACTTCATCTAACGTGGGAAACTCTTCTGTTTCAGTGAGTCAGGGGTCCGTAAAATTACAAGGAGGAAGAAACTACCAGAGGCATCCCCAAACACACTTATGGTAGCCTATTCACAAGCACCTACACTCCCCTGTAGACACTTCTGGTAGACCTATAGAAAGGAGAATTCACAATGCACTGGACGTGTTGTAATCAATCTGTGAAAAGCATGAAAGGAAATGACTTAACACAAAAGAAGAAAACAAACATATACTTTAAAGTGCAAGTCTAGATAGAGGTAAAAATGTTAAGTCCTGATTCAAGGTAAAATTTGGCAGCGCTCTGCCTTATAAGCCCGAGAGATTTTTGGGCAGAGTTTTGCCTTAAGGCTAAGAGAATCGATCCTTCTCAAATGAAAATTTTTACAATATATAGAGAAAGGGGAAGAGAACTTGGCACCTTTTTTGCAATCTGGCCCATGTGCACTCTGAGCCTTGGGAAGAGGAAGTTATTTGATTGTCGATTCCTATTTTGACTTTGGTGTCCTAATAGACTGCTCCCTTCAAGGCATTTGTGCAGCCTGTCTGCTTATAAATGCAAACTAGAGAAAAAAAGTTGTGCCACTTACTATTTGCACTGTTTGGTTGTCCATCTGGCAAGTGCTATTCCAACTGCAGGAATAAATCCTTGAGTTGACATCTCCTCTCGCCACTTGGATGCTTTGTCTCTTTATGCACTTTGTCTCATCCTAGTTTTGTCTCCTTTTGCTCTTTTAGCCCTTGAGGGTGATCTTTTGGTGGGTCGCTGCATTCCTTGGGCTCTTTTCATGGTTGGCACTTAGGCAATTTAAAAGTAAACAACTATTGCACTATCTTAAAATTGACGTTTGCACACCCATAATCACTTAAAAATAATGGCTAATTTGTCTCCTTGAAATTGACAGCTTTCGAGACATCACCATCCTTGGCAAATTCCTTCAGGGCTTTTTTGCAGGCTTTTTCTATAGGTTTTTTCCTCCAAACAATTTTCCCACAAACAAAAAGTCTGTGAGAATTGTCTCGGTTGCTTTGATTATTCCTTCGGGTTATTTGGCTATAGCTTCCCTAAATTCCTTCAGACTTTTTGTCTAAAGGAAATCCTTCAGACAAAAGTCTGAAAGAATTCATGACTTTTCCTTAACAAAATTTTGAAAGATCTTAGCCACTTCTTTGTGGCCCCTTTGAAGTGCTCCCTGTCCTCCGCAAGGGCTATTGAACCCAGAACTACCCTCTACAAGGGCACTTGTCCTTCACCTTTTGGGACCCTCCTTTAAACTGCTCAATTGAACTAAGCCATTTAACCAACCAATTGAACCAAAAATGGTTCAATGATTCAATAGTTCAATGGTTCAACACTGCACGCCACTCCTTTGTTGCATCAAGCCTTTGAACTGAGCATTGAACTGAGCTCATTAAACCGACTGTTGAACCACTCCTTTGAACCAACCACTAAACCAAGGTGTTGAACCAAGTGATTGAACCAAGCGATGAACCAAGGTCGATGAACTTGAACTTTGAACCAATGTGTTGAACTTTGTCATTGAACCAAAGCATTGAACTAAGTGATTGAACCATCTGATTGAACCATTTGATTGAACCAAAATCCATTGAACTGTTTGAATTGAACTGAAGCATTGAACCTAGGCATTGAACCGAAGCATTAAACCGGTTCAATGGTTCAACAATTCAAAGCTGCCTCACTCTTTGAAAGATCATGTCGTCAAACCACTTTAAGCTCACTTTCCTTATGAATTTCTTCAGACAAGAGTCTAAAGAAGCTTTTTAAAACCTTGCACTCTCTGAACTAGTTCTTCATCTGCCAAAATATTTCACCTACAGAGTTCATAGAAAATCTCACTGCTAAGTTCGTAGAAACCCAAGCCCTACAGAGTCCATAGAAAATCAAGCCCTGTAGAGTCCGTAGAAATAGACCTGTAGAGTCCATAGAAATAGACCTACAGACTCCATAGAAAATATATAGAGTATGTAGAAATTTCAAGACTCATGGAAAATAAAAAGTACTGGCTCAGAATAGTGTAAAAAATAAGGGGGACCAAGTTTTTGGCCTATTGGGCAAAAAAATGGTCAACAGGTACAATGAATCCAACCAGACTCCCCCACACCATCAAATTATCAATGGAAGAAACAAAGAGGATGACAAGTAGGGATGAAACTATTATAGACAATACTGGGGTCATTGGAATCAACTTCATAGAATCCTCACTACCCAAATTTTTATAAGGAATTAGACTATGCTTGATGCTGATACTGCTGCCATAGAAATTGAATTGCTATTATTGTTCTTACACACGTCAAGTTTAAGGTTGTATGTTCCATGAGCATCACATGATGGATTTCTATTTGGCATTTATTCTTCTAAGACATCCTTTCCATGTGCATTGATGTTCAAAAGATATAAAAAGTTTTGAGCACTATGTGTGAAGACGATGTGCAAGTTTGAGCAGTTCACAGTTTGCAATAGTGTATACATTTATATATTTAGTATAGCATCGTATGTTTGTGGTATATATTTGTACAAGGTCTTTAAATTTACTGAGAAGGGCATTAATTTAGAGAGGTACATCTCATATTTAAAGTTTCTAACTAAAGATATTTAGGTCTTCATTTTTATCTTTTGATTTTTTATTTAAAATATTTTTCATAAAATTAAAATTTTGTTTGAATCAAGGGAGAGATTGGTGTGCTAACAAGTCAATTCCAAATAAATATTATTATTTCTAAATTCTTTTTTATTTGATTAATAAATGCATACTAGAATAATACGTTGTTGTCTTCTCTCCATACTTAACTTAACTTATGTTATCTTTGCATGTTAGTATATCTTTACTTAAATATCTCTTGATTACCTTCTAATAAAATTTCTATCTATTTAGTTTACCTTTTTCACATCTTAGTTCTATATTTTTTTATTTATTTTTTATGTATTAGTTTCATACATAAACCAAATTATATCCTAGATCCCCTTTTATGAATAATTCTTCCCAATATCATTCAGTCCGCTTATTTTTTTATAAACTACATAATATTATATTATTCACTGTATTCGCCCTACATACACAGACAACCATGGCCATACATGGTGATAAAATTCAAAGGTTTATTTGAGAACATGGTCCCTTTTCCAACCCAAAATTTTCAAAACATTGCATGTGCATTACATATATAAAGACTCAAATATTACTGGATAATAAAGGGTCATAAGAATGCCAATGAGATGTAGGTGGATTGGTTAATAGGTTTCGTTGTGTCCAATCTCACCCAGGTTTAATTCTCGAAGGGTATATTAAACCAGTTATGGTCATTGGAGATGGTTTAGATGGTTGAAGTGACTGGCAATGTTGGTGTTGATGGTTATAGCATCATGTTGGTGATGGTTGATGATTTAAAGGGGGGATCGAGACTTCCCATTTTTGTCTAGACTAATTTTTAGCTCTAATCAATGCTACCTCCAATTCATAACTCTAAATTCTAAAAGTTATTTACCCCGAAAAAATATATTAAAAATCATGAAAATACGTGAAAATATATATAACTAAAATCTTGTTGAAATTATAGATAATATAATTAAAAATTAATGGAGACTACTATGATGACATTTTTAAGAAATTTAATTTATAAAAATCTATCACGAAGGGTGACTCAAAAGTTACATATATATTTTAAAGGAGCAAAATAAAAGGGAGTGAGACTGAAAAGTTACATCTAGATTTTTTTTATTGACAAGCACCTTTATACATATATAAAAAATAAGATATGGTACAATGCTAATCATACAAAAAATGGGTGGAAAAGTCACATCCCACGAGCAAAATCACACCGAGGGTAAAAAAGACCCCTCAGAACAAGTCATAAAAGTGGTCACAAATGACCACACCTACAAAATATTACATCACATCAGTAATTTCCAGCAAAGTAGAGAAAGTAAGGTACAAATAACAAAAATTAGAATATTTAAGTAGCAACAACAAACATGGACATTGGGGAAGGTGGAGGAGATGATGAACCCTGAGGCTTATCACCCCATCGTCCCATGGTAGAGGATCATCATCAATAGGTAAGGGCTCCCAATCAGTGTTTTGTTGAGCTTCCAAAGTCTCACTTTGATTTCTTTCAGGGTAAATATCCAGAGTTATGCATGAGAATTTGCCTTGGGAAGGCAAACCCCAACCTTTGATGTCACCATTTTGGGATGGGGGAGGAGATCCCCAACCCTTGCCATCACCTCTAGATATATATTTTACACCTCTTCATTCTCTCTTTTTAAATTAGTCTAATGCATATTTTAGTATATTTAATTTAATTTGAAGTACAAATTTGACGAAGAGATTAAGATAAATTTTAAGCACCTTTGAAAGTTGTGGCCCTCACTAAATTTATGATAATAAGTAGCAAGCTCTAGATACTTTACAGAATTGGAAAACATAATGTAGTATAGATAAATGGATTTCAATTAAATTGTAATATATGTAGTTATATCTTTTTAACTAGCTTAAATATCATGTATAATATAACAATTAAATTATTTTTTAAACTAGAGAAAGAAGTTGATATCTAAGAGTTAGAGATGTATTTTAAATATCACAATATTTACTGATAGTTATCAGGATTTAATTAAAAAAAAAGTATTCAAATGTAAGATAGAAATGACCTAGAAAATTTATGTCAAATAGAAATATTTGTTTGGAGTTTTTTATACTCTCCTAAAGATGATTGGGCTGTACACATACTCTATTTTTTTTTGCAAACAAGCCAAAAAAAATTCATGACTATGTTCCCCTGATTCTACTCTTCAAAAAAACTTGCTAAGATTCTGGGCCTTTCACTCTGATCACCTGTAATATAAAAAATCCTCTTATTTCTTTAATTGAGTTGCAACACCTAAAATCTATAAGAAAAATGAAATATGTTTTAGGTCTTACAATCTACTATAGAATAGTCAAATTATCTTGATATTTTTAAAGTTCCTCAATGGTAATATATTGAAAACAACATATTTATATAATTTTAATAATTTAAACATAGTATTGTGTAATGTAATATCTCTAACATAAACTTGAAATGCTTCAATAAATTCTCTAATGAATGCTTGGTCTTCTTTAGACTACTTGTAATTACTTAATATATACATGCGAGTAATTAATTCCCTTGATTCATTTTTGATTGCCTAATTAAACTAGAATTCTTGTGTATTTATAAAAAAATAAAATTCAAATTAGGACCATATTGTCATATAAACTAACCTTGATTAGTCAAAAAGTGAAAAATATGACCAAAGAATAAGTGCACTTTATCCAAAAGGGGACACAAAAACACATATCATGTGTGTAATAACACTCTAAACAAAGGGGGGGGGGGAAATAAGAGGATTTTATTGAAGGAAAGAAAGGATAGACAAAGGGGAAGAGAGAGATGTGAGGTACCACTTGAAAAAAAATACAACAATGCCTTATTTGGATAAATATTTGACAAGTAAAAGAACATGCTAAAATCATGTAATTTAATGACTAATAAATGGACAGGGTCCTTTTTTAGGTGTTTATATTTTCTCCAAGTTTGATGTATTTCACCCTTAACCTAAAGCGTGTCTAAAAATATGTATAGCTGAATTATGGCTTACATACATTTTATATTATATCGTTGCATTTCTCTATGGTCTTAGTAAGGTCAGCGTATAAATTAATGTTTTAGATTAAGGTAAAAATAGGTTTTGAAGGGACCCCAAAACCCAGAAACAAAGGAAGAAGGATATTACACTGACGCCCCACAGGAAAAACAAACCTAACACCTACTGCTAAGCAGTATCAAAAATAGGTTTTACATGGACCTAAAACCACTAATCAAGTTCATCAAAAGAAAGACCCCAGGTTTTACAGAGACCTGGAAAATCAAATTCGTTTAGAAAACAAGGAACCAGAAAATTGAACCAGTTATAACATCTAACAATAAGGACCAGAACAATATGAACATAAAGAGCCTATTCTTCTAATTCCAGGATCATCTTCACTACTTCCTTTCCAATCACAACAGTGTCCTGTATAGATATTGCAGCCGACGTAGCAGCCTCTTGCAAAGCTTTCTTCTTCGAGCTCTGTCTAGTCCTCTTACTGGGCCCCTCCAAAGATTTTATTTCCTCATTAGCTCATTTTCCAAGGTTTGCAATAGCAACACATATACTAGAAGTAACCTCCTCCATCTTCATTCTACTTTCCTTAATGAACCTTGTAAGATTATTCTCATAATCTTTAAGTTTGATAGGAATATCTCTCATCTACATTTCTAGATTATTAATTTTTTTTCCGATCAGCTTCCTGATTATGTTCCATTATTTCCATTCTCTTCTTGAGGCCCATTATTTCCTTATACATCTACGAGTCAACTTGAAGAATAACATCTGCTTTGCATTTGGCCAAATTCATGAAGGGAAGCCTCCTGTCACTCTGCCAAACATCACTAAAATCTTCAGTGTTCTCTTTTGGATTGACTTCATCCTTTTTAGTTTGATCCTCCCTTTTCATTATTTTCTATTCTTTAGTATCAATAGGGTTTTCATTGTGGACAAGATCATCCTTTACTTGTTCTCTAGTCTCCATTGCATGATAGGCATCCTGAACCATGTGTTCCTTCTCTATTTTCGAAGCTGAATCCTCAAATAAAACATCCATTTCTTTTTCACTTCCCCCCAATACTTGCTGATTATCCTCATGATCAGAGTTTTTCTGTTCTATTTTTTCCTTTCTTGTGTCCCCTTCTTTTTCATTCTCACTTTTATCTTTACCTTCCATGTTTGATCTAGAATCCCCACTATCCGTCCCTTCTCTTCCTCCATGCTCTCCTCCTCAGTACTTTCTGTGCTTTCCCACTTAGTTTCCTCATCAACAATCTATTTTTTGATGCTGGAGGATTTAGGTTTAACTTTTTCTTTCCCCTTTACATTTTCATTCTTCTTACTCTATGAATCCTTATTTTTGTCTGAATAAAGATTCGGGGCAATGGCATTGTTTTTGCAGAAACCCTCTATTATTAGAATCAATCCTTCATGCAATATAGGGCGAGACTCCTTTTTTCTACGAGCAAACAAACTTTGAAGCAGCGAGAAGTGCAAGTAGAAAGGGAAGGAGATTCTAAATTTATGTCTAAAATGATTAAGAAAGACAAAATGAAATTTATGGACTCTTTTGCTTCTACCATCAAGTATAAAATACTCACGAATGCAACATAAGACATCTCTCTAGATTCCTTTTATCTGCTCCAGGTCAAAAAAAATCTCCACTATTTTCCAACTACTGCTCCTCGGCATCCATCTTTGGAAATTTGTTGTATGCCTCATTAGATATACTAGTCTGCTTAGAGAATTTTATACCCTCCATTGGAAGCCCCGTGACCTCTGTAATGAATTCCTCAGTGAGCTTCACTGTGATACCATGGAGGGTTACCCTGTCGTCGACCCAATTTTTGAAGAATGCCATCATTATGTGGGGTTTAGAACCATGAAACCACTCCAAGTAACTCACAACCTTCCCTCTCTAAAGAATATTCCAAACATCTTGTTTTGCCTTCCAGTCTTTGTACTTTTTAGGTTCTTGCTTCCTCGGTTCACCTTTCATTTTACGGGCCATACAGTATTCCAGCAACACCCAAACACTACTTAATGAGAAATGAGTCCAATTTTTTTCAACTTGTAATGGATCTCACCTATTTTCTAGCACATGTGATAACCACCTTACATTCTCATGAATGTACCTGTTCAATGAAAGTAATCTATCCATCGTGAGGCCACTCCACCAAATCATTAACTTGTTATTCCAGGCAGATCTTTCCCACCTTTGAATGAATGGAATCATAATTAATAAGAACTTTGAGATCAAAATGCTTATTTAATGCATCCTACCATCTCACCTTATGCCCTGTTTGAATAGCATGATTAGCTATCCAGTCAGCAACCCCATTGGCTTCACGGTGAGTATGGGTTATGGTCACTTTTTCAAATTTTTGAATTAAGGCTTTAATTTCCATCACCATTGCCTCAATAGACCATGAAATTTAATTTTTGTTATTTAGGATATTTATGATATTCAAGGAGTCACCCTCCAACCATAATTTGGAAAATCCCAACTCAACAACTAGTTTAATGGTATGAAGGGCTACAGTAGCTTCTGCAATATGACTGTTCGACTTACCAATATGGATATCAATAGCATCAATTACATTTCCCACATGATCTCTCAGGACTCCTCCACATCTTGATCTTCCTGGATTCCCTTTAGCAGCTCCATCAAAGTTTCCTTTGATCCATCCACAAGGGGGGACATTCCATTTTACACATAATCTTGGATTATTAGTTTTCAAATTAGGCCTTTCAGATCTTAAGGGATTATCAATTTGAAAGGTTGGATTAGGATCCCTCTATGATATAAAATTATCCTTTATTGCTCTAATAGTATTCTGACCCAACACCCATCCCGGAAGTTCTTTACTTCTAAATATTCTATTGTTTCTTTCTTTCCATATGCCCTACCAAATATGAGGAAGTGTTAATTTCCATAAAAAAAGAACATCAAGATTCTTAGAGGGACAGTTCCAACTTTTAAAAGATAGATCCACACTTTTTTGATGGACCCATTTTATACCCCAGAGATTAAGGATCTCAGTCCAGACTTGTTGTGTATAAGAAAAATTCACAAACATATGATCTCTATCTTCAAAACCATTTTTACATAGAATACACCTATTAACCACATTTATTCCTCTTTTCTGCAAGTTGTCAAGAGTTTTATTTTGAAGTAGAGTCCAATAGAAGATTTTAATTTTGGGGATGAGCCCCTTGATCCAGGCACACGACCACAAAGGTTGATTACCATTTCCCTTTGAAATAAAAATAGTAGAAAATTTAAATTGTCCACTAGGATCATCATGCCAGATAATCTTATCCTCAAGATAAGGATAAAGAGAGATAGCATTGAGGGATAATTGTATATTACAAAAATATTGATCAACATTAGTTATATTCACCCAGGAATTATTCTGCCAATACTGACTTACAAATATACCATATCTTTTTTTACATCGATCAACTACATCCTTATCTTGAAAATCTTCTATCAAAGGGTAATATTTTAACCAAGTATCATCCCAAAATTTCACCTTGATTCCATTACCAACTTTCCAGGAACATCCTTTTTCTAAAATTTCTTTGGTTCCCTGAACAACCCCCCATATGGAAGAGGGGCGAATTACATCAGGGTAAGAAAAGAAATCAGAAAGGGATTTTGCATTGAATAAATACTTATGCTTCCATATATTACTCCACTCTTTATTTTCATGGTAAACTCTCCATCCCAATTTTGCTAAGAGAGATATATTCATACTTCTGATTTTTCTTATTCCCAGCCACCCTTCCCTGAAAGGTTTGCAGATGCTATCCCAAGAAATTAAAGGCATCCTCATTTTTTCCTCAGTACCAGTCCATAGAAAATTTCTTTGGATTTTTTCAATAGACTTTGTAAATTTGGTAGGTATTCTAAAAAGACTTAATGCATAAGTAGGTATACTTTGAAGACTAGCTTTAAGAAGGGTTAACTTTCCTGCCTGACTTAAAATATTTCCTTTCCATCCCGCAAGTTTCTTACTGAACTTATTGATAAGATCCTCCCAGAAGGCATCAGGGACTTTCAATCCAAGAGGAAGGCCCAAGTAAGATGAGGGGAAAGATCCTATAGAGCATCCCAGGATTTTAGAAATATTATTCTGCCTCTAAATAGGGGTATTAATAAAGAACACTGCACTTTTATTCCAATTAATCAATTGACCGGAGGCAGAAGAATATAAATTAATAGCTTGCTTCAAATTTCTTGCTTCCTTGATTTCAGCTTTACCCATGAAGATAGTATCATCAACAAATTGTCCATGGGAGCAAATTAGAGGATGAGAAGAGGGTTTTAATCCCTTTTTTAAGGTGTGGAGCCTAAAAGCTTCACCAAGGAGCACATTTTGACAGTTTCAGGTTTACACAGTCACCGACATTAGTCAGGAGTGACCGACATCGGTCAGGAGCAGTTGAAGAGATGCCGGCGTCAGCATGGATCGACCGACGTCGGTCATAGGCAAGCAGGAAGGAACTGGCATCGATTACCTGTGCATCCAGAAAGTGATTTTTGAGGATAGAACCGAGTGTTTGCATGATGAGATTAAGTTGTAGTCTTAAGTCTGCATCTCTATTATTAGCAAGACTATTTTTAGAGCCCTTGTTCAAGAGGCTTAACTGTTGGTTGTAAGTGCATGCTCAAGTTTCCTAATTCTATATTAGAATTAGATCTTCTTAGCTTATTGTAGTAGTTCATTGTATTGAATGTTGAAAGAATAGTAAAAAATTGTATAGGTGAATCAATCTAGGTTGTTGGAGTTGATTGTACTTGAGAGAGAGAGCTCTTAAGGGAAAGAAATCTAGAGAGAGATCTGTACATCTGAGAGAGGTGTGGAAGAAAGAAGTTTCTTCAATTGTATTCCTTCTATAAAGAGTTTAATACAAGTTTTCAGGGTGGTTTCTTGTATTTCTTATTCTTTGCTATTTATCAATTCTAGTTACTTATCTATCTAATTGAATTCCACGGTTTATTGCTTTCATAAGTGTAATCATATTGTTGGTTGATCCCCAACAAGTGGTATCAGAGCTTGGTTATAGGCTTTAGAGTTTGATACCAACAAGTGGTATCAGAGCCTTGGTTTTAGGTTTAGAGCTTGATATCCAACAAGTGGTATCAGAGCTCAGATTCACTAACAGGTGGTTCAGATCTGTGTAGTGTGTATTGATTACAGGTTGCTCACATGGGTTTTTACAGGGATTTCTATTTGAGTGGGAGAAGCAATGGTAGAAGAAAGTAAATTGAGAATGGAGAAGTTTAATGGCAAGAACTATCAACATTGGAGAATGCAAATAGAGGATTATCTGTATCAAAAAGATCTATACTTACCATTAGGTGGGATTGCAAAGAAGCCCACAGACATGGATGATGAAGAATGGGAAGTCCTTGATAGAAAGGCTCTGGGATCTATAAGACTGAGTCTAGCATCTATTGTGATATCTAATTTATCACATGCAAAGTCTACGGTAGAGTTGATGACTACTTTAGAAAATTTGTATGAAAAACCCTCAGCTTCTAATAAGGTATATCTTATGAAGCAGTTATTTAATTTGCATATGCAAGAAGGTGGATCTGTATCTAATCATCTGAATGATTTCCATGGAATTGTTAATCAATTAAGATCAGTCAATATTGTGTTTGATGATGAAATAAAAGCTCTTTTAATATTATGTTCTTTGCCTGAAAGCTGGCATAGCCTGGTAATGGCAGTTTCTAATACTGCATCTGCTTCAAATATTTTAAAAGTAGAGGATGTTGTTAGTGTTATCTTGAATGAGGAAATTTGTAGGAAAAGCACAAAGAAAACATCAGGGAACACTTTAAATTTTGAGAGTAGGGGAAGGCAAAAAGAGAGGAGCAAGAGGAGATCAAGGTCTAAGTCAAAGGTGAGAGATAGATCCAAATCCAGAAATGGCAGGAAGCCACAATACTGGAATTGTGGAAAGATGGGGCACATAAGCAGAGATTGCTGGTCAAAGCCTAAGGAAGACAATCAACACGAAGGAAAGGAAGAAGCAAAGGTTGCAGGTATTGCATAAGATGCTTTAATATTCTCTTTGCATAATAATATAGAATCTTGGGTGTTAGATTCTGGTGCATCTTTTCATGCTACCCCTAATAGAGAATATTTTAGTGACTATATCCATGGAGATTTTGGAATAGTGTATTTAGGGGATGATGAGCCTTGTAAAATTATTGGCAAAGGTAAAGTGTAGCTAAAAATGCAGAATGGCAACACATGGGTGTTGAGAGATGTGATGCATGTTCCCAGCTTGAAGAGAAATTTGATTTCTATAGGAAAGTTAGGGGATGAGGGTTGTACAGTAACTCTCACAGCTGAATCTTGGAAGGTGACCAAGGGTGCACTTATAATGGCCAGAGGTAAGAGAGTAGGTACTCTCTATTTATGTAATTGTGTTACTAAAAATTCTCCTTCTATATTATCTACTTCAGATGTGGATGCTAAATTGTGGCACTCAAGGCTTGGCCACATGAGTGAGAAGGGGATGTCAATTCTTAAGTCTAAAGGTAAGCTTTCAAATTTGAAAAACATAGATCTAAAATTTTGTGAGCATTGTGTGTTTGGAAAATAGAAGAGGGTGAGTTTTCTTAAGACTGGGTCAATAAAGAAGAGGCGTAAGTTGCAGCTTGTTCACACAGACGTGTGGGGACCGGCTCAGGTAGCTTCTATTGGAGGATCACAGTATTATGTTTTGTTCATAGATGATGCTACAAGAAAGGTATGGATCTATTGTATTAAGAAGAAATCTGATGCATTTGAGACTTTTAAGATTTGGAAAGCTATGGTTGAGAATGAAACAAGCAAAAGATTGAAGTGCCTGAGATCTGACAATGGTGGTGAGTTCTACAGCTATAAGTTCAGAGATTATTGTTATATGCATGGAATCCACAGGCAAAGGATAGTTCCAAGGACACCTCAATAGAATGGAATTGCTGAAAGGATGAACAGAATAATAATGGAGCGTGCAAGGTGTATGAGATTGCATGTTGGTTTGCCCTTAGAGTTTTGGGCAGAAGCTGTTGACACTGCAGTGTTCCTGATTAACAGAGGACCCTCTACAGCTCTGGATGGTGGAATTCCAGAAGAGGCATGGACAGGTAAAAAGGTAGATCTCTCATATCTCAAAGTTTTTGGTTGTGAAGCCTTTGTGCACGTAGATAAGGAAAATAGAAAGAAGCTAGATGCTAAGTCTATGAGGTGCACATTTATTGGCTATGGCTCAGATGATTTTGGTTTTAGATTTTGGAATCTAGGAACTAACAAGATAATTAGGAGCCGTGATGTTGTTTTCGATGAAAAAGTGATGTATAGTGATTAGCTGAAGAAGCTGAATCAATCTGGGTAGAGCAATGGAGAATTGGATGAGGTGACGGTCTAAAATGAGCTTGCGGGAAAAATAAATAATCACTTGCAGGAAAACACAGAGATTGACATCGATAGGTCAGGAACCGATATCGATAGAATAGAAACTGATGTCGGTCATACAGAGGCCGACGTCGGCATGACAGGCACCGATGTCGGTCAGGAAGAACTAGCGTTGGCCAGTAACAGGCCTGGAAGTGCCTGAGGTCGGTCACTGTCAGAGAATTTGGGTGGACAACGTGTTGTGGATAAGTCTCAGATGCCCATCAGGAGGTCAGAAAGGGTAAGTAAGCCTCCAATTAGATATTCCCCTTCATTATTCTATTTATTGCTAACTAATGGTGGAGAACTAGAGAGTTTTGAAGAAGCATTATAGGTGGAGTCCAAGAGTCAGTGGGAGCGTGGCATGGTTGAGGAGATGGAGTCCTTGAGAGAGAACCAAACATGGGATTTGGTTGAGTTGCCAGCTGGTAAGAGGACACTGAAGAATAGATGGACCTACAGGTTGAAGGAAGGTGAGAATGGACAGATGAGATATAAGGCTAGATTGGTAGTGAAAGGATTTGCACAAAAGCCAGGTATTGATTTTGGTGAGATTTTTTCTCCTGTTGTTAAAATGACTTCTATACGGGTTGTATTGTCTTTAGTTGCAATTGAGGATTTGCATCTTGAGTAGCTTGATGTTAAGACAACGTTTCTTCATGGAGATTTGGATGAGGAAATATACATGGAATAGCCAGAAGGATTTGAGGTCAAAGGTAAGGATAAGTTAGTGTGCAGATGGAATAAAAGCTTGTATGGCCTCAAGCAAGCTCCTAGACAGTGGTATTTGAGATTTGACAGGTTTATGACTGAGCATGGCTACAGTAGGTGTCAATCTAACCATTGTGTGCATTTTAAGAGATTGGATAATGGTAGATATATTATTCTGTTGTATGTAGATGATATGCTGGTTGTAGGATCACACATGCAGGATATCTCTGAGCTTAAGGTGAAATTAGCTCAAACATTTGCCATGAAGGATTTGGGAGCAGCAAAGAAAATCCTTGGCATGAGCATTAAGAGAGACAGGAAAAATCATAGGTTGATTTTGTCTCAAGAGGATTATGTGAACAAGGTGTTGAAATGGTTCAATATGCAGGATGCAAAACTGGTAAGCACACCTTTGGCTGGACATTTTAAGTTGAGTAAAGAACAATGTCCTAATTCACATGATGAGGTAGAGTACATGAGTAAAGTTCCATATTCTTCCGCAGTAGGGAGTTTAATGTATGCAATGGTGTGTACTAGACCGGATATTGCCAAGCAGTGGGAGTTGTAAGTAAGTATATTGCCAATCCAGGAAAGGAACACTGGAAAGCAGTTCAGTGGATCCTTAGATATCTGAGAGGAACCAGCAGTAGGAATTTGTGCTATGGAGGTTCATATACTTCTCTACATGGTTATGTAGATTCAAATATGGCAGGTGATTTAGATGGTAGGAGGAGCACCATAGGATATGTTTTCACTATTGGTGGAATGACAGTTAGCTGGATATCAAAGTTGTAGAAGGTTGTTGCCTTGTCAACTACAGAAGCAGAGTATATTGCAGCCACAGAGGCTAGCAAAGAGATGATATGGATGACACGAGTCATGGAAGAGATTGGAAAGGAGCAAGAGAGTTGTAGACTATACAATGATAGTCAGAGTGCCATTCATTTGGCTAAGAATTCAGCCTTTCATTCAAAAACAAAACATATAAAACTTAGGTACCACTTCATAAGACATGTATTGGAGGATGGTGAGTTGAAGCTGGAGAAGATCCATACAGATAAGAATCCTGCTAATATGTTAACCAAGCTGGTTACAAAGGAGAAGTTGAATCTTCATTCAACTTCTGTTGGTATTCATGATTGAGTTGAAGATGGAGGAGCTAGAAGATGTTGTTGTACAGGTACTAGTGCAGCTGTTTATCTCCAAGTGGGATATTTTTAAGTTGTGGAGCCTAAAAGCTTCACCAAGGAGCGCATTTTGATAGTTGCAGGTTTACACAGTCACCGACGTCGATCAGGAGCGACTGACGTCAGTCAGGAGTAGTTGAAGAGACGCCGGTGTCAGTAGGGATCGACCGACGTCGGTCACAGGCAAGCAGGCAGGAACCGACATCGTTTACCTGTGCATCCAAAAAGCAATTTTTGAGGACAGAACTGAGTGTTTTCATGATGAGATTAAGTTGTAGTCTTAAGTCTGCGTCTCTATTATTAGCAAGACTATTTTTAGAGCCCTTGTTCAAGAGGCTTAATTGTTGGTTGTAAGTGCATGCTCAAGTTTCCTAATTCTATATTAGAATTAGATCTTCTTAGCTTATTGTAGTAGTTCATTGTATTGAATGTTGAAAGAACAATATAGAATTGTATAGGTGAATCAATCCAGGTTGTTAGAGTTGATTGTACTTGAGAGAGAGAGCTCTTGAGGGAAAGAGATCTAGAGAGAGATTTGTACATCTGAGAGAGGTGTGGAAGAAAGAAGTTTCTTCAATTGTATTCCTTCTGTAAAGAGTTTAATACAAGTTTTCAGGGTGGTTTCTTGTATCTCTTGTTCTTTGCTATTTATCAATTCTAGTTACTTATCTATCTGATTTAATTCCGTGGTTTATTGCTTTCATAAGTGTAATCATATTGTTGGTTGATCCCCAAAACCCTTAAATAAACCTTTACAGACCAAATCCCCTATATATCTTCCCAGGCAGTCAGCCATAATTACAAAAAGAATGGGGGATATAGGATCACCTTGTCTCAACCCCCGTGATGGATTAAAGAAGTGGGATGAGCTTCCATTTACCAATACAGCAATAGAGGAAGTTGAAATCATCTGAAAAATAATTCCAACCACCTTTTGTTCAAAGCCAAAAGCTGAAAGACTATTTGAAAGGAATGACTAGTCAACCCTATCATAGGCTTTTGCAATATCAACTTTCATTATGAAACCCTGATTGTTAGAGCAGAACAATGAATGAATATTCTCATGAGCAGTAATAATAGAATTGAGAATCTGCCTACCTGGGATAAATCCATTTTGTTGATAATCAATTATCAAAGGAATCACTTGAATAAGTCTGGAAGTAAGAACTTTGGAAATAATCTTGTAGAAAGAGTTACAGAGGCTAATCGGTCTAAACTGATCAAGAGAATCTGCACCAATCCTTTTAGGAATCAAACATAAAAAGGTAGAATTAACTTCCTTAAGCATCTGTTTAGCTCCAAATAATTCCTTCACAGCATCACTTACATCTTTACCAACAAATTTCCATTTTTTTTGAAAGAAGAACATGGGAAAGCCATCAGGTCCAGGTGCTTTATCTCCTCCTAGAGAATAGACGGCTTTAAATATTTCCTCATCCTTTGGAATTGAACATAACATTTTATTCTGTTCCTTTGAAACCAAAGGAGGAATCACTCTAAGGATTTTAGCCTGACTTTCCAGATTAATATTGGGATCAACCTTCATAAGGGATGAGAAAAAGGATAGCATTTCCTCCTTGATTTCCTTTTCCTCTAAAATCTTTAGATCTCCCTTTTTTAGGTATGGAATATGAGTTTTAGCTCTGTGTTTTAGAGTGGATAGATGGAAATTTTTTGTATTTTTGTCTCCTTCACTCAACCATAACAACCTAGATCTTTGTCTCCAATAGATTTCTTCTTTAGTGATAATATCTTGATATTGAGCCAACTTCTCATTTTCTTCAATAAGGATATCAGAAGTGTATCCATCTTTCTAAAATTTTTCCTGAGTTCTACGAATTTCCTCCTTAATAGCAGTCTTTTTCTCAAAGATATTTCCAAAACAATATTTATTCCATTTTTTAACTTCCCTTTTAACATTTTTGAGCTTAGAAACAACTCTAAAAAGGGCCGTACCATCAATATCAATATTCCACCATTCTTCCATTTTACTTTCAAACTGTGGGTGTTGCATCCACATCTTTTCAAATCTGAATGGATAATTCTTCTTCAAGTTTATTTTAGCAGTAGTGAAAATTAGAGGAAAATGATCTGAACCTATTCTTTGGCTAAGTAAAATACATTTAAGAGGTAGTGGTTAGTCTTTAATTATTATATTGTGAATTATGATCTTGTTGCATTATTATGGAGGTTGCCCCCTCAAAGTGGCTCAGTCATATTTATTAATTTTTATGCTATTTTTTCAATTATATTTATGTATATACTTATTCTAATTTTAATTTATGATATATTATTATAATGTTGTGAAACATTTAAGTAATTTAATTATAAGTGATACCAGAGCATCGATTTGAATAAGTTTTAATGTTATTATTTTTCAAATTTGGTTTTACAGTTACCCTGAGAGCTAAAGGATAGAAAAAATAACTTGAGATTTAGGAAGAATTTAACTTTTTTGTCATCATAGTATTGTTTGAATTCTTTTCTAGAGGAAAAAATCTGAATTTTTTTTGCACCCCTATGAAAATTAGTAATCATTGGATTCATCTTAGTGAGATTATCACAATGATATAATCTATCAGTACAATTTTTTAGTTCTGAACCCCTCCATAATAGGGTTTATGCATGGATGGTCCTAAGACTTGCGGCTATAGGATAGGGCAAGACACTCCAAAAAAACTCACAAGGATAACATGGAGTCCAAAACTTCAAATCCTTTGGTTTATATAGACACTAAAATTTAACTAATAAATTCTTTACAATGTTTATTATTGATATCCTTACTTTGGTATTTTTGACATTCAATTGACAAAAATGCTTATAATATCCTTCATTGTCTTACAAGTACTAATAAAATAACATGAAAACATATTTATTTTATTCCTATTCATCCCTATTCTACTCACAGATCCTTGATAGAAAGTTTTAGAAGTTTATGACATTTTGGGACAAGTCCGCACTAGGCAGATAGGTCCTAAATGCATATCTTTCCCCTAGTGTTTTGTTGTCCTATTAGTTCCAACTAACACTTTTTCAAATTAATACATTTAATAATGACTCTACCATACTTCTCATAAGGTTATCTCATGGTAATATTTCAAATATATTTCTATAAAATCACATCAAGTCCATGTAATTCATTATCTAGCAATCTGATTTCAAAGTATTCTATTTTGAGTAAAAGAGCACTAATCTTTCCAATTTCAAAGTATTCATAAGTCAAGTTTAATAGTGTTATATTTCAGGTCAAGGGTATCTATTTGTCAAGCATTCTAATCAAATTTGTTAGTTACATTCATATGATGTTTCCTAAAGGGAGAACTACATTGGCATGAGGCCCTTTACGCTATGTAGGTCTAGTACTCATTCAACAAGAGGTTTCTAAGGATAGCTCTAATATTTAGACTTCCCCCATTTTTTTTCATTTTTTGCATTTGATCTCCTTTTATGTGCTTATGTATGACTAGGGATTTAACTTTGCAAGTCTTATTTGCATATATTTAGTCTCCACATAGAATAAATAAACCCTTATAGGTAGCCACACATGTTCAAATTGGAAAATCATCGATATAATCAATAAGGACAACATAGCAGAATGTAAACATATCTGCACTATGAACTTGTCCTCTTGGTGTGCTCATGTCCTTTTACATTCAAGAGCCCTGATTTTTGTGGTGACACAATTTTGAGTTTGATCTGATATGTTCTAAATTAGTGAGTAGCTTGCACATTCAACAATCAGTCAATTTCAAGCTAAGTACATGTTTCCCGTTTTGTAATTCATTTTTTATAACTTACCTCAAGTTTTATACTTTATTATATTTTATTATACATTATTTTATATAAATTTGTATAGTTTATATCTAGTTAATTAATTAGTTCTAATTTTTAAATAGTGTAAAATTTTTGGTGAACCCGTATATTATCAAACACTATCGAAACCCTAGCTCTTCACTAGGGTTTTTCCATAATATTTGAGTCATTTAAAATTTTATCATAAAATAATTCAAGAATTTTTATTTTCATACATACATAAATAAAAACCTATTTTTTATTTACAAAAAATTACATAAATCACTAAAATTTTGTCATTTACTATTTTATTAATTGTTTGCATAAGTGAACCCACACAAATATATTTTTTATTTAATTTATGGTTTATGTACACTCATGTATTTCTTATGAAAACCTATCTCAGTTTTAAAGAATATCTAGTATTTTTTCTGTAAATACATATTTTCCATTGTGCATATTCTAGAGTTTTTTGTAATCAATCTGTAATTTTGCACTTTGCTTACTTCATAACAAGTTCAAAACAACGTAATTTTAAAAATACTCAGAGGTTTCTTCTGTTCATATATATTAAAATAAAACCTCTTTTTGATTTGAAATATTTTTCATAAATTGTAATTTACTATTTTTATTAAGTGCTAAATTAAGCAGCAAAAGGAAAGTCTATTTTCAAATTAATTTGTGTGTTATGTAAATTCTCTATTTTTCTACAATAACCTCTCTTTGTTTTATAAAATATTTCATATATATATATATATATATATATATATATATATATATATATATATATATATATATATATATAATAATTGCTAGTTTTTTTTGGTGTAAAAGTATATTACTAGTTATTTGCTAATTTTTATGTTGTAAGGTTTTAGTTAAAATTATAATTTTGTAAAATCAAAATCTTGTTTATCCTTATTAAAAAAAAATTCTCTTTCCTTTTTATTTATCATTTCTTTTACTTGTTTTATAAATTATGTTTTGGTAGTTTTAAAACTACACAGCTACTATCGTAAAGGGCTACGCAGTGTTCTATTTATAGACATTGTAGTGTGAGGGGTTTACCCTAATACTCATAGCCATAATATAGAGCTAATCAAAAAATTAGTTTCCACATACGTCATGATATATCAAAAACACCTATGATCCATTTTTTACACCAATAAGAAGCTTATTTATCTATCTGATTTGTGTGCACTTGAGAGGAACATATTGTCCAAGGAATATACTCTCAAATTTCCCTTGAAACTAGGGTTAGTGGGATACATGCATGGTTATACCTATATAATTATTGCTCTAAAACATTTATTTGAAACTAATCAATGAACAAGTAAGTATATCTGAGAGCTTATAAATAATTCAAGTTCATAGACTAGTTATAGTACCTTAATCTTCACTTGTATTGTGTGCTTAATCACTAGTTACATTGTATATGCTAGATTGATTGTTATTTTTAAGAATTTATTTTTCTTATATTCAAAATTCAATGCATATATCATGGATAGATAGTGGGTTAGCATCCCCTTTTCTTATGATCAATTTGAATGGATAAATAGAAATAAACTGAAACTTATGTAAGATGATTATATGGATGGTTTCATCTTGATAGCATGGATGCATATAAACCCTTTGAATCTGAAACATCTCATTATGCCTTTATCCTAGAGGATGAAGGTACATATTTTAATTTATCTTTAGATCATCATGTAGACCCATTTTTGGGTACCTCTTTGGGTTTACCTTTGATTATATTTATAATTTCCCCTTTGGGTTCTTTTCTAGCTTCCTCTTTGGTTTTCCCTATAATCACATCAATAATTACCTCTTTAGATTATATACTAGATTACTCTCCAGATTTCCCTTTGATCACAACTACATATTCCTTTTTAGATTTTCCTTTAGAGTCCTCTATATTCCTCTTTGGTGCATACCTTACACACCCTTTTAGGTCTGTATTTTGATTCTTTCTTTGATCACACCTATAGATTCCTCTTCAGATTCTCTTTGGAGTCCTCTTTAAAAACACCTCTAGATTCCTCTTTGGTGCATCCTTTAGACACCCTTTTGGGTTTCTCTTTTGATTCTTCTTTGGTCACACCTATAGTTTCATCTCTATATTCCCCTTTAAATGTTCACTTATATTTTACTCATACTCTTTCCTCACCCCCTTCCTTAGAAACCACTTTACCAAGAAAAGAGCCTTGTAATTTTAATTATTGACCCTCTCTTAGTGTAGACACTTAAAATTTGACACTTCATGACAATTTTAACTAATCAACTTTCTATTCAAAATAACACCCCTAACATTCACTATTCATCAACCCCTAGCCAAGTAATTCATTTCTTCCACAACCACCTCCAATGCCATAAAATCCACATCTTATTCCATTAGTTAATTACCAAATTAATTAACCAATCCTTCCCTAATTCTATGGGTTTTGAAAATCCATTGTTATCAAAATCCAAAAATCAAATAATCCCCACATCATGACATTATCTTCCACCCCCTTCTACTTTCCAAATTTCAATAATGCCATAGGCTTTACCTATCCCTCATCATTAAATTAAATAATATCCACTACCTCTATTTAATCATATTAAAAAATTCCACATCCTCCACTATCTCCACTACATAATTTCATAATCCTAAAATTTCCCACTTATTTCCCACTCCTAAGATTAAAAATATCTAATTTAATAATCTCCCATTAATTCAATCATCCTCCACTGTTGATTTCAAACCAAGATCAATGACTCACAATTAATTAACCAAATCTATAAATGGATCCATCTACCTCCATTTATATTAAGCTTAAATTGCATAATGAAGTGTCGTCCAAAACCATCTATTGAATCTTCAATCATCATCAAGCCAATCAATCAAAACATCAACATTACAAGGAGTGGTGCTGAAAAATTATCTATGTGATTCATCAACGTTTTGAAACTATAATCACATCTAAACAACATCCAATACAAGAGAGGATAAAATTTGTCTTGGTAGGATTCATTCAAGGTATAAAATTTTATTTGTTCTCTCCTTTCTTAGATAACTCATCTAAAGTACACTTGCATAGATTTAGTTAGTTTCCATTTTATTTGGATTTATAACATCTTTCATAATTTTATTAGGATGATAATGAACTAGAAGATAATACATATGAGATCCATGCATTTTATTAATTCCAAAGGAACAAATATAATTTGAGGAACAAGTAGCCAATTACTAATTCAACACCTTTGACTGATATTGTTACTACTCCTATATATTTTTGGACCAACAACAACCCACCTCCCTTATGAGAGATGAGAAATTGTAGAGAGAATAACCACGAAGTAGGGTTGGGTATAACATTATTGAGGACATGAATAATATCAAGGTAAATATCACCCTACATGAACTAGCTCAGATCACTAAACAAAAAGAATTATTGTTCAAATCCATAACCAAAATATCCTCTACCTTAGATAAATCTAAAGCTACGCATGCAAATGTGATAGTATTTAAAGTTAAACTTGTAATATTGATGTTTATTCTAACTATCTAAATATTCAAAAAGATTGTGCACAAATTCTTGGTTGACTCAGGTGCCTCAACCAATGTGATGCTAAAAAATGTGTGCAAGAATTTAGGTTTGACTCTAGATAAGTCAAAGAGAGTGGTCTTACAATTAGAAAAGTCTTCAATCCCATGTGTTGAATAACTAAATAAATGTGTGCATTCAATTGACATCTCAGCTACATGTGTAATATACCATCAACATCTTAGTCATTGACATTCTAGAAGCCTATGGTCTATTTTTGAGCTAAGATTGGTCCAAGACACTCAACAAGTACATAGCCACTAACTTCTCACATATGTGGTTGTCATAGAATGGGGTATCCAACTAGATCTGAGTGGATTATGAACCCAAGATGAAACACCTAATTACTGAGTACAATGTCATAAATGAAAAGGTAGAATTCACATCTTCACATGTAGGCATATAAATGCTTACCACTAGATAAGAACATGCATTACATGAACATGAATTTGAATATCCTTCTTAGATGTGGACTTTTCATTTCGATAGAGTTGGGTAAAAATAAGGTTCTGGTGTGGGCATAACCCTGACAGATCCACACAATAAGAAGTACCTTAATACTTACAGGTTGTAGTTCCCATGCACCAACAACAAAGCAGAGTATGAAGCTCTGATCCTTGGCTTGCAATTTATACTCAAGCACAAAGTTAAGTAGGTATATATCTTTAGTGATTCTAAATTGGTGGTCAATCAGATTAATAATAACTATTAATTTAAGATTACTTATCTAAATAAGTACAAGCACAAAACTTAGGACTTGATTGAGTCCTTTGAAGGATTAAACATTAAGGCCATCCCTAGAGATCATAACTAGGTAACTAATTCACTAGAAGCTTTAACTATTAATTTGACACCACTCTAGGAGTCAAAGATGCAAATTTTCTTAGTGGATTTGGTGCTTTGCCCTTCCCTCCCAAATAACACTGATAAATTCTAGGTGTTTGAGTATGACCAATAGATTGTATAATTCATGAACAACTCTGGACCTTTCGAAGCTCAAATAATAGACAAGAAAAACATTGAACCCATGCATGGTTAAGACCTTGAAGAAGATGGTGTATTACAATTGAATTAGAACCATATCCATTTGGGCATGATCTCCATAGAGTGAGATTTTGATCTATAAACCCAAGCTCAAAAATAGAAACCACCAATAGAAACTGAATCAACTTTTTCTAAAGAAAATTTGGGCACTAACCAACACCCTCAATAGGTGAATGTAGGCCTAAGTTTCACTCAAATTGAGAAACAAAATTTTAAAGGCATGATGGTAGAATATAAATATGTGATAGCCTATACATATGAAGACCTAAAAGTCTTTGACCACAGAGTCATTACACACACTATCCCATTGAAGCCAAATCATAAGCTTTTCAATTAGAGACATAGACTAGTTAATATAATTTTAGAACCTCTAATTCAAATGGAAGTACAAAATTTGCTAGACGTCAAAAATATCTTCCAAATTAGGTACTCTACTTGGGTAGACAATTTGGTGTCAGTTAGGAAAAGAAGCAAAGAAATTGGACTCAGTGTTAATTTCAAGAATTTGAATAGAGCATCAAAAAAGGGAAATTACCCCATGCCTTCAATGGATGAGGTAATTGAAATGGTGAGTGGATCAAAGATGATGTCCTTCTTAAATAGCTTCTCTAATTACAATCAGGTACTGGTAGAGGTAAAAGATCAGATGAAGACTGCCTTCATGACAAAATGGGGAAATTTTGAATATAAGACGATGTTATTTTGCCTATGTAGGATCTACTTTCCAAAGGGCCATGTAATTTTATTAATAATAGATAGTTGGCAAGTGCATCGTCATATACATAGATGACCTCACTATTTTCTCCAAAGATAGAACTGATCACATAGACCATCTCTGAAAAGTGTTTAATAGATGTAAAAGGTATGCAATGTCACTTAATATAAATAAAATTATCTTTAGAGTTACTAAAGGGAAGCTATTAGGTCATATCATCACCAAAGATGGGATCTCCATTGATTTAGATCAATTTCATGTTATATCCAAATTGACACCTCCAAGCTGTAAGAAAGAGTTGAAGTCCTTCTTTGGTAAGATAAACTTTGAGTGAAAATTCATTTCTATATTAATAGATATTGTCAAACCATTAAACACCATGCTAAATAAATATGCTAAGATAGAATGGATATAAGATTGAAGAGCTTTCTAAGATATCAATACTTATACTATTAATGCTCCAATTTTGATTAGTCTAGACTTAAGTAAGGATTTATATCTCTATTCATTTGACTCAAAATATACTATAAATGTTGTGCTTACACAAAATGTAAAAGAAAATGAACATACCATTGACTTCATGAATACCAATTTAAAGGATGTAGAGTTGAAATACTCCATGATAGACGAGTAGATATACACCCTGATTAAAGTTATCAAAAAATTTAGGCATTGAATCTTATGAAACAGAATATATGTAATTATCTCAAACCCAACTATCAATCTCATGCTTGGGTAGAATGTGTTGGGAAAAAGAAGAGGCAAATGGTTGGCCAAACTTTAGGAGTTTGACCTTGAGATCTAACTAATAAATATGATGAGAGGCCTAAGGATTATCCAATAGATGACCAATACTAATCCATAAATCAATATTGAATAACTTAATGAAACTTAGGTAAATGGATGCAAGTGGTACACTTAAATCATCCATTACTTTCTCATAGGTACGTGTCCTCCTGAGCTAAATAGAGAGAAAAATGAGCACTTAGGCTCAAATCGGATCATTACATGATCAAGAAAGGAGTCCTATACTAGAATAACTATGAGGACATTTATTTTAGATGTGTTTCAAAATAAGAGTTTTTAGATATTCTGAACAACCTGCATTATAATATTGGTAGTGGACATCCCTTAGGAAACACAACAACTCACAAAACTTTGAGGATGAGATACTATTGACCTAAAATCTTCAAGGATCCTCATAACCATGTCAAGACCTATCATGATTACTAGGTAATTTTAAAAAGAGAAGTAAATGTTGCCATGCCTTTGTATCTAATCATTAAAGGATGTCCCTTTGCCCAATGGGGCCTTAATTTTATTGGGGTGATAAACCCAACTCTCCATCAAGGAAAAAGTTTATCCTAATAGCTACTGACTACTATGATAAGTGTACAAAATTTGGTATAATAAATAATTTCATAGCAATTAATGTCATCAAGTTTCTAGAAGAAAATATATTGACCAAGTTTGACACTTTGTGATAATGGTCCTGATTTTTAATCTTCTAAATTATAGAATGGGCCTGTGATAATCAAATCACAATCAAATTCTCTTTGAATTACTACCCATAAGGAAATGGAGTGATTGAGTCTACAAATAAAAATATGATAGATGCCATTAAGAAGTTGGCACAAGACAAACCAATGAAATTACATCTTTTATTTAAATATGCACTATGGGTAGATAAAAATAGGCACAAGTAAGCCCTTAAGGCTTCACCTTTTTTACTGGTGTCTAGATAAAAACCAATCTTCCCCATTACTCTCAATATACCAACATACCAACTCATGCAAGAGTACATGGGGGAAGATGAAAGAATACAATCTAGACTATTAGATATAATATAGATGGAAGACGTAAGAAGCATTACATAGCTTTAGTAAACATCAGGATATTTTCAAAATATGGTTTGACAAGATATCTAAGATAAAATCCCTCATTATCTCATATTTTATGTTTTTATGGATTAAAGCACATAAGAAGAAATGACAACATGATAAGTTCACTCGTTTATGGATTGGACCATATTAGATAGCAAAGATTAAGAATGCCTTTTGGTTGAAAGATCTCCTAGGTAATAACCTCCCCTTTCCAATCAATGGACAATTTTTAAAGAATTATTTCATGGATACTCCAATTGGAGATGCCTCAAAATGAATGTAAGTGAAGGTTGTAGATGTAGGATTAAAATAGATTTCTAACTTTCTAGGTTAGATTTTCTACTTTATAGAGTAAGTTGTATGCTTTATAGGATTAGTCTTTCCTAATTTCTACTTTACGCTTTCAGTAGATTAGTTATTTTTCTTTCAATAAGTTGTTATGCATTTTATATTAATTTTGTAAAACTTCAAAACAAACCAACTGATTTCCTATATGGAGATTACAAAATAATTGGCAAAAATAAGGGGATGATTCATAAGGATGCACCATTGGTCCTCATAAGGATTTACTTTGATAAAACTAGAGATTCTAGAGTCAATGTATATTTCATGACTAAATTAGGTCCTACTTTGATTGGATGAGTTTATTGGACCTCTAGGATTTAATCTAATATAATCATCCAAATTTTAGAAAGGCTTTCCATATCCAAATGTTGAATACACTATTTCATGTTAAACTTGGATGAACGATAATAAACATAGAATTAGATATACAATGATAGGGATGTATTGATCAAAATAAGTTTTCTTATATATACACCCAACCAATAGTGGTTCCCAAACTTTCTTCTATCCATGTTTAAAAAAAAAGATATAAATATATTATCATACAAACTAATAAAATATGGGTGATTCAATCAATCTCTACTAGGTCTATAGATACCTGATTCGTAGTAGAGCAAGGTTTTGAGTAGAATAAAAGGTATCTCTATCAGGGATATATATGTTTGGTTGGCATCAGATCAATGCCCAATCTTCCCTTAAACTATATGGTTATAAAATCTAAAATCAAAATGAAACCTACACTATCTATCCATGACTTTATCAAAACTCTCATAACAAGGAATATTGAATCCACAAAATCACACACTCAAATCCAAGGAATGGAAAGGGTTAGTATGTTTCATGAGGAATTAAGAGTCTATTTCAAGGTGTAGCTTATTTATTCATTTCTTGGTAGGGTTGAAGATTGGTTATGCTACATTTTTTAGATTCTAGGTTCTCAAAATACTCAATGGTATTTTCACCTGTGAGTTACCATTTGTTGTGCCCTAACACACACACCCCATTTTAAAAATTCAAATGGGGACACATTATTTTTGAAAATATTTATTTGGGGTCTTATAAACCTTAGGAATCCATGATATGAATTTATTTATTCAAAAGTCTAAACTTATAGAAATTTGAACTATGAAAATTAAATATAGAACATATATTTTAAGTTATTTTAAACCTTAGATTTTCATATTTCCCTTCAAAAAGTTGGTGATTCCATTTATGTAATAATGAAACTAATGTTTTCATCCTAGTGTTCCTATATATTTTGAAAGACTGTAGGACTATCAGTAGATACTTGTTAATCATTCATGATAGAACCTTATCATTATTTGCATCAAATTGAGATAGGTGGCATCACCATCTTACTTAGAGCCTTTAGGTTTCATGAAAAGTTTCCACATCCTCAAAGTCCCCAAGCTCTTATAGTTTTACAAGTGGCATTCATACATTGTACGTAGCCTTTAACTTTCATGAAAAAAAATTAGTGTTCAAAGTCTTCAATCCCCAAGAATAGGCCACACATCAAATTTTAATTTACCCCAAACCATAGAAGATTTAAAATGAAAGTTAAGCATTTAATGGGTATGATTTCTCATAGTATAATGGTTATGAGCTTTTGAGTTCTGAGAATTTGACACTTGGAATATTTTCGTCAATCTAGAACAATAAAAGGATTAACATAATATAATGGTTCATAGTTTCTATAGTCTAATGGTTCTAATATTTAGAGTCCCAAGCATTTAACACTTGGCACATATCCATTTACCTATAACCATGAAGGGATTAAAGTAAATACGATCATTCAATGGTCTCATGTCTCCATGTTTCCATGTTTCCATGAATCAAAGGCTCCAAGATCATGCCACATGTTGAAATTTCATTACATAGAACATTTAAATAGATGTATATAGTTCAAAAGGTTCAAGTGCCTATGCTCCCATACCTCTGAGACCCGATAAGCCCAAGGTTTCTCCATGTGGCATAGTTACATTAACTCATGGCCATGGTGTATATAAATCATATATGCAGTTCTAAAGGCCCGAGTGAATGATAATTGGAAAAGTATAATAATGTGGGAGATGAAGGATCAAAGTATATAGAAATGAGTTCAACAAGGCAAATAAGCAAGTAAAAGATAATTTGATAGTTGTTTAGAACATGGCGACTAGACACATTAAGTTACCAAATAGTTTCCATCTGACAAACAAGTAAACCCACCAAAGTTGATTGGCACAATCAAATTGAAATAAGAACATAATTAAAAGGTTGTTATTTGCATTGAAGAAACACAAATGAATTCAAGACTCAAAATTTTGGGAAATATATATGTAATTTAGTTGAATTTTAATCATTTTTCCATTAATCTATCAATTGAACTTTATAATTTTGATCCCTCGAGCATCTAAAGATCCATACCTTTTTTAGTGAACTTGCAAGAGCAAACCAAATAATTTATAGAATAAATTACATAGTTCTTCAAAGTAAGTGAATGTTCAAGCACCCTCAACATACTCTTGCAGTGGAAAAAAATAATATATGGACATAATTTTCAATAAAAGTGACCTCAAATTTAAGTTACTCCATTATTCAGCACTCTAGAATGCTATAGTGTCTATGACACCCTACTCTTTGCAACACCAATTGTCTTTAGATAATAAAAAATATATTGATGACATGTTACCCATTAAAACACAAGGTCTCCATATAGTGGTGTAAAAACCAAAGGTAATGCCTTGCATATACCTACTTAGAGGTTTATTTTTCAATGGAACATTTTCTAGGGATTTCTTTCATATTAGGAAAAATAAAAATGTAGTTATAATTATTTCTAGGAGGGATTTTGAAAGGTATCTCAGAAATCCATGGCCTAAGACAACCTATAACCAAGTCTTTTCCAATGTTTGGATCGATCATAACATAGTAAATGGAAAAATAAAATAATGGTTGGTTAAGGGATAGGGAATGAATCCCAGATGAGGCATTAATTCTAATTACATTGTCAAATTCAAACCTAGTATTAGGATAACTATGACCCTCCTAAATAGACTATTTGGTTTTGAAAGTATAACTTATGTGCAAGTGGAATGGGTTCCTTTGATAGACATTATTTTAAGTTCATACAATTTTGTTTCCCTAGAGGAAGTCATTAATGCAAGATTGAAATCATAAATGTTCTATCCTGAATAAAGGCCAACTGGTGGCAATTTTGATATGATGTCATTTCTAATGGCAATTTTGATATGATGTCATTTCTAATGGATACAATCCTAGGCACATTTCATAGGACACATGAGGAGCTATGGCGACCCTCAATGAAATATTTGGTTAATAAAATTTATCAATATTACCCTTTCATGTTTATATATAGATTCAAGAATGGAATTCAAAGGATATGTAAAGAAATATATCCTCAAGTATATCAAGTGTTTCATGGCACCCAAATGCCTAGGTTGTCTAAAAACCTTACAGGGTCATTGGTAAAATGGGGGAATAATGGTATTACCCCAACTACACAGTCATCAAATTTGAAGGGATAAGGATGACTCTTATGTTTCTGCCACACCATGTGTCAGACAAAATTGTAGAAAAAGAGGTGGATTTTCAATCTACAACAACATTGATGAATAACTTGGCCTTAAACATTAGGCTTATTATTATATAACTCCTCTAAGTATTAGACAACTTCAATTTGTGGTTAGGACACATTTATACCAGGTTGGAAAAGTTAGATCCCATTACAATATAAAGGTGGCCCAATTCAAGGAATGGGATCCTAAGAAAAAAATCAGGACACATCTCAAGTACCTCCAGGAAAATAAGAAAGTGAACATTCCATATGGTCACCAAGAATATGATCATGATGCTATTTTTATAAATGCATTAGATGATATTGAGGTGTGGACTATGATGAAATAAAAATAAATGTCTATAATATTTTCTCAAGCTCTTCAATACAATCCTGAGATTACTAAATAAAAAGCTAAGGAAATGGAATAACAATAATAGAGAACTTGGATACATCAATGGCCTCCAACCCAACCACAAGATTCAAAAGGGTAAGACCAGCTTCCCTCCCCTAAAAGAGAATAAATAAATTTACAAGAGGGAGAGTCTAGTAGCTAGAGGGAGTCTAATCCCCAAATAAGGTGGGAAATTATAAGAGGCCTCTCCCATCCTCAATTTACCTCCTCATCTCTAGATATTAATATAATTTTAGGAACAACCATTTCAAAGGATAAAACTACACCTCCTCTAGACTGATCAAAGAGCACATTCTTGGTGACACCTCTACCACCACTTATAATTATTACCCAAGTTAGTCTCCCTAAGTTTTTATAATATTTTTTCATGTCTCTTTCAACTGCTCTCTATTCTACTCATGCACTTTTGGTAAGTCCACCTCCATCCACTACCATAAGTGAGGAGGCATCTTCTCATGCACTCACTACCATGCCAACCCATATTCCATTCACCCCTCCTTCCACCATTATTGTCCCACCAACCATACTTTCACCACTACTTGTAGTGATTCTTTCTACCTCTGTAGTTTCTTCAGTCATTTCACCATGTCCAAAACCTTCCACTCCCCTTGTGGTCACTTACTAGAGGAAATATAAGGGTTTTTAAGCCTCTTCCAAATGCAAAAAAATAGAATGAAGTCCATATTTTTGTATCCCCAACATACAAGAATCCCTTGATGAGGAAGAAGCAGAAGAAGAGGAGCCTACACCAGTAATATCTTTAGTTGAATACTCAATTGATGAAGGTAAGGAATATGTAGAAATAATGAAAGTTTAAGACCTATAATAAGTGAAGAGGCATCCCTAGATGTTGAGGAAGAGGAGCTGTAAAATGCTAAAACCATGAGCTTGGAAGGTATACAACAAGAACAAACTCTAAGTGGCACTTTGGACAAATGAATCATCATGAAAAATTAAAGACAAAACATAAATGAGGTAGTATTTTCTCTTGTTTCATCTATTTCTAGTGTAAATATTCCAACTACATATTTGCATCCAGTCATTCCATATATTCTCATGTATAGTTATATTGCCCATTCTTTCAACTTCAAAGAAAATAAAGGCTCCAAATAAAGGAGTCCATTTTCAGAGTAGGGTTAAGATTTCAAGTTACAACCCTAAAAGGCCACCAATTCTTAAGAAACATTAAACTAAATTAGAACTATATTTGCCATAGTATTCACCCATATAGTCAACCATTATGACTATTGAGACAACCCTAGGCTTGACCAAGTATGTGGCTGATGTCACTCCATTGAGAGAACCTTCAACATGGGAGAGAATTGTCTATCCACCTCTCCAATTACTAGTATAAATAAGTTCATCATTGGAAACACCATAAATAAAACCTCCTCTAGTGACTCCTCCACCTTCCACGTTTGAAGACCCAATCCCACCATATGACTAAATAGGGGAGCTTATTGTTCCCCAATGGGAAAAAGAGATGCAAAATGAATGGGATGAGAGAAAAACCTAGTTGTCATAGAGTTACCTATAGTATATATTTGGTTCAACAAAAAGAGTGGAACCATCCAAATGGCGAGGAAGATGAAGGCATTTAATTTGGATACAAGGGAAGAAATAGAATTTAAATAAAGAGAAAATTTGTTTCCCTTAGCAAAGAAAGCCAAAAAGGATCCAAAAGATCCTAATGAATATACTGAAGACTTTTATGTTTTTGTGGACTCAACTAGTGAAGCTATGAATTAAATATATAAAATCAAAGAGGAGTTATAATAGAGGCTACAATAGAGATAGGCTATGCATTTTCCTTGAGAGATAATTTATGATGTATAGAGTGTAACCACTAAGAATTACAACATTTTGCATAATATTTAGGTTGCCAGAGAAAGAAATCAATCAAACAAAGCACATATGATTAAACATTGGCCTTGAGTGAATAAGATAGAGAAAAGATTTAATTTATTAGTTTAATGCTCTAGAACCAATGCCTTCAACCAATTGAACTTAATTTCTAGCATGGATGAATCATGGTGCCTCAATTATGTGATTTCTGAAAGGGATTCTTCCCTCAATTAACATACACAAATGAAGACTCTATTGGGACATTTTATAAATCATAAGAATGAGGCCTTGTAAATTCTTAAATATATGAGGGTTACTAATGTGATTAATCCTACAAGTGAATTAGTCAACATGAAAAAATTTTATAACCTCCTCCCAATAGCTACAAATAACTTCAAGGAGGAAGTTGAAGGCACAATTTATAGTACCAATGATTAAATTTTACAATTGATATATTTTTCCAAGGATAGGGTGATAAGAGTTAAGGCTCTAGAAGCAAAGTTTAAGAGATCTAAAGTTGAACATACAAATTTGATGGTTGAGTCCATCAAACCCTTCAAACCTTCCTTGCTCAATTTTAACATCACTAATAAGGATTTAAAAGCTAAACATGCATTATTCAAAGAACTTAGGGAAAAATAAATAACACCAGGGTTAAGAACAAGCACATAACCAACTTCTAGTGTTACCCCATCATCTTAAGGTTCCCATTTTTTAGGATTTATAGTCATGTAAACTCCAAGTGGGCCCATTTTTATTCCCCAAGGAACAACAATGGTTACTTTATTTCATCCAATTGTCACTCCATCATATTCTTTGGCTAGCAGTGCCACATCAACACCCATCTAAATATAACTATGTACTTGCATGTTTTTTTAAAGTTAGAACTTTGGTTCCAAATATATGTTGCATGCATATATTTTATTTTTAGCTATGGAATTCTATTATGTGCTGACTACTATACATGAATCTTTTGTATGAGATCTGAGCATAGGTCCTATTTTTATAGATGTATTTTAAGACTACACTCAAGAGATGAGGCATTCCCCATCCCAATCTATTTATACTTGTATCCTCCTAGTCCCAAATGGAGGAGAATTTTGGATATTGAGATTAATAGGAAATTTTGAGAAGTTCTATAATTTTAGTAAATGTACAAAATATGATTTTTCTCCAACTTTTGGATTTCGTAAAAAGTTATATCATTATGGTTTCTTGGTATTTTGGTTGTATATGATTTATCTCTTTTATATACAATCATTTATATTAAACAATATCTAATTTGAATACCTATTACATATAAATCATAATCTACCCTTGTGGATGTGTTATTGTAGTTTAATAAACATGGCAACCTTTGATTTCATGTGCTTAAGTATGTTGTGTTTTGGTTCCCTTTGACTCCTAACTATGTTTCATTGTTGGTGTGATATAATATTTTGAAATAAATATTGGTCTTTGGTTTCTTATCCAACCTATATTTCAAGTACTGATCTTGAAAGGATTCATCTAGTGTGGTCCACTAACTTCCTTTCCTACCCTACCTTTCCCTCCTTTTTGAGTTTATTTTGAAGTAATACACACTGTAGGTTATAACCATAATAATTCCACCCATATAAAGTAGATTTATATTAATATATAGCCAACCCATCCATGGTAAACAAGTTACCTCACTCACCACTATTACAACAATATGTTGTTTACAAAACCTAATACCCTGTAACTTGTGTCTTAGAGTGAATAATTTTCACCGATCTTAAAATGTTAGAGGATACCTCATAAAAGGTTCTTGTGTTATGAATAAAACCCACATAAATAATGACCTAGTTGTAGTGTGCATAATAATTGAACCCTAATCTAATATTAAAATGACACATACACACTATGATATGGAAAAATTAACATGACATTACTGTCGTATGGTAATGGATAGACTCAATTATAAGTACAAGAAATCATCATGATATGAAAAAACCATGATGACCGTATTGGTTTATATGAATTGAGTCAATGTACAACAATAAAAAAAATAAACAAGCGATCAAGAAAACACAGACAAACCTGAAAACAAAAGCAACATAAAGCATTTTGTCATTAATCAAGTCAAAATCCTTATGTTAAAATTTTATGATATATCTAGATTGTGCACCAAGAAAGGATACATGAAAGGGAGTAGATGTGGAAATAATGAACCTGATGAAGTGACTATGATATGGGTCAAAATTAATCAAGTATTTAAGCCCAACCTAAAACAAGAGTGCTCATAGGAACTCTAGGTTTTGTGGCTTTATATCACTATGTTTGGTATTTTCTATATTTTTCTCATGTTTTTTGGTTTTTTTGAATAAATATATCCAAAATGGTGTCCAAGATGTGTGTGCAAGAGCTACTAACAAATGGAAAATCAATTATAGTAGTGGATGTGGATGTGAAGGATGAATCATTAGATGTAAACGAAAGGAAGCTCTCCAAGGATCACAAGTTAAGGAAGTTTCCCCTTGTGTCACTCTGATATCCTGAAGCAAATATGTTTACATACTTTGATATGTCAAACCTATTACACATTATAGTATTTATAAGTCACCACCAAGGTCAAAATAGAAAAGGGTTCATTAGATACTGATATGGATTGGATTGAGGGATTTATAAGGATGTAAACTTACCCCAAAGCATAGGGGTACTCATAGACAATGTAATTTACTCATGGCACCAAAAAATTAGTTTTCACCATTGTAGTTATCCAAGATTCCATAAAAATGGTTTTCATCTTTGGACAAATTATTTATTTTTATCTTTTTATTTATTTATATGTTTATTTTTATTTTTTAATTTTTGGATGGACATAAAGAATAGAAATGCTTGAGATTTATGATGTTCATGGGCTCATCTATCTCTTTTTCATATTAGTGGTCAATCTATAAGAAATAGAATTTTAATTAGTTGTGATGATGTATGAATCTAGCCAATTAGACTCAAACTTTCCTTTTTTCTTTCACTTTGCATTTGTATTCTTTTGATTCTATTTAAGCACAAGCTCACCCACTTCAAACTCTTAAGATTTAATGCAAATTCCATAGCTATAAAATATTTGATTATGATATAATTCAAGGTGATTTAATGATGTTAGTATTTTCTCATGACAGTGTTCTAGATTTTGTAGTATTGCAACCCTATAATCCTCATCATCAACACTATCCTGTAATGAGATACATAGGGAGGGTAACTCGATCTCAATAGAGAAGAAGGATTCTGACCCAAAAATTAGTGAATAGGGTGTAGCACCCATGGGTGTATGGATGTTGGTGCAGTAAGCCCATAAGGCTATAAAAATTTATAAATTCCAGTCATGGCCATCATCATTAAGAATCCTTTTGAGCATTTTAAGGATGTTTTTGTTGGATGCTTTAGCTTGGATGTTACCTTAATGATAATAATGATTGGACCATCTATGTAAGATATGGAATTAAGAACAAAGGACATTTACATCTTATTTTAAAGGGAATTACCATTATCAATAATGATAGTGGAGGGAATGCCATAATGACAAATAATGTGATGGAGGATGAATTTGAATATTTGTTTCCTAGTTATAGAAGTGAGAGGGATGGCATCGACCCACTTTATGAAATGCTTCATCACTGTTAGGATGTGTTTATGACCATTGAATGAGGTGGGTTTATCTTCCATAATATATTGATTCCCTACAATGAAAATGGCCAAGTAATTGTGATAAACTACAATGTTTGTGGTGAAGTGTGAATCAAGTCACCATGCTTATGATAAACAACACACCTTTTGACATATGTACATGCATTAGTTTCCATATTCATCCAATATTATCATGTATCAAGGATTCTATTAGAAAAGACAATTCCACTAGTATGGGCCCCATAAATCCTACCATGAACGTATTTAAAGGCTAAATCAGCCTCTCCTAAATTTAAAAAATGAAGCAACATTCCATCATAGCCTCTATGATAAAGTGTGCCACTAAGTAAGGTCTATCAAGATGTGTTATGTAGGAAGGATATTTTTAGTTATGTGATAAGTATTTTAGGGGGATATGATCATGAAGGTAGGTATAAATATTATTATACCAGGGTGAACTAGGACCAACAATTTCACATACCATTTTTGACTTTAGATGATTGTTTTCTAGAATGACAAGTTGTTTAATGAGGAACTAATATTATTGGATGTTATAAGACATATCCAAAAGTGTCCCAATAATGGTCATAGGATTATTTGATTTGTTATTAGTTTATGGAACTTTCTCAAATTGTATATGCTTAAAATATTGCTTGAAGTTGTCTGCCATGAATTTTTAAGGAACAAGTATATCATATTTTGTTTTATATTAATCATTGAATTTATTGATGATAAATTGGGAGTCACCATATACTACCAACTATTGAATGTTATACTGAATAGCAATATAAATCACTATAATGAGAGCTTCATATTCTATAATATTATTCATGTTGGGAAACCCACTATGAAAATCTTTGAGGACAATATCTCTTTGTGGTGTTATAAATATAACACTTGCCCCTAAGCCACAGGATGTGAATGACCCATAATAATAAAGTTTCCATTATTTTGAATCTTCAATAAAAAAATGGTTTCATCTGGAAAGATAATGGTCAGTGGTTGTTTATCTAGTAATGGGGGTTTTACAAGCTGATCAATAAGAAATGACCATTTTATGGTATTATGCTTTACATATTCAATATCATATTTAGCAAACAACGTGATCTATTTTCCCATTTATCCCATAAGAGTTGTATTTAAAATAAGGTATTTTAGTGGATCCACCTTATAAATGAGGAGAATATGATTTATCAACATACAATTTCATAGTTTATGAGATGCAAATACTAATGCCAAACATGTTTTCTCAATAGGTGAATAATTGCATTTATAGGATACCAAAGTTATTCTTAAATGGTATACAACCCATTCCTTTCCATGATCATCATGTAGAGCCAAAATTTACCAAAGGTGCATACTGATTAGAAGATATGTATAGAAATAATGACTTTAATAGTGTTGAAAGGATTAGGATTAGTGGATTAAATATATATTGTTTCAATTTTTCAAAGTCTTCTTGACAATACTAATTTCAATTCCCCAATCTACCCATTTTTCATTACCATCATTTCACCCCCATATTTTGCATTTTGTTCTTCATCTCATTTCTCTATGTCATTTAATTTTTCTCATTTTCATTTAGTTTCCTTTCAAATTCAGATATAAGGTCCTTATTCTCAATAAGATCTCCTTTAAAGGTATTTATCCTTTGAAGAAACCCTCTATAATTTCCCTTTTATTCTTATCTAAGTAAGAACTTGTACTCAACACTATGTGGTTCTTCATCCTCACAATGATATTTGTTTGTGACCTCATTATCCTCTTCATCCTCTTTCATCCATATTAAAATGAACAATAAGGATGTGGTCATTATCTTTTTCTTATTTTGCATCCATGCTCACCCATATCTTCCACTCTCTTGCTTTAATGCACAAAATCTTATCAAGTTCACTGTTTGGTGCATCCACCTCCTACATCTCAATGTTTCTGTATGGGAATATCTTATTCTCATTATCTTTCTTTGGTTACTCACTTAACACCAAGGCTGATTTTCCCTTCATGTCATGCCATGGGATATGTTCTTCTAAGTGACTTTAGTCAATTTTAAGTATTAATATTCATGCCCCCTATGATGAAGTAAGTCCATACTCATTATGTGAACTTGATTTCTTAAATAAATCATAGGTCAAGGTGGTAAGATAGAATGCATATCCAATACATATTCACAAAAATCATTAAACCTAAATACATCATTATTTCATAAATTTGGGGTATTCTTGTGTTTTTGGTTTTTTATGGCTTCTTCATTCTTTGAAAATTTGTTATACCATCTGCACATATATTTGCATCAACCTATCACATCTTTGAAATATTGATCAATATGATAATTCATCATTTATTTCAATCACTTAACTCATAAACCAATGATTTTAATCCAAAAATCATAGATTTCACCCTGCTTAAGGGCATATCAAAGTTTACTACTTATCCCAAATCCACCCTACTTGGGGAAAATCAATTCATTATCATCAAAAGACAAATACAAACAAGAATTAACTCAAGTGAGTTAATTTAATCCTTATGTTAATATCATCCATTCATAATCATACCTCCATAAATGGATAAATACATTGTGTTGTTTCTTGCATAACATGCCTTAATTCTACAAAGATTCAAGGAACCTCTTTTTTGACCTTTTGCTCTACTCCCACATGCACTCACAGTTCATTGGTCTTAACACTATAGGTTACCCTGGTGGTCCCTCTTAGTTTGTGTTTTTAAATAGGAATTTTAACCACCACCATTAGAAATAACATATTCATGTGAGTCAACTTTATGTTTTGAAATTAGTGTAAAAGTGGGATTATGACCTCCCAATTTGTAATTGAAGCCTATCTCTATCAATTTTTGTATCTCTCTTAGCTTGATATAGGAATGATTTAGATATCCATACCCTTTGGGGTCTTAAAACCTATCTTATTATGATGAAAAATCCTAAAAAATAAAGTTTCATATATAAAATTGGTCCCGAAGTGGAGTTATTTTACACTTCTACTCATGTGGCATTCTTGTCTGCCAACTCTCTTAGCTCCATACAAAATATTTGAGGGTAATTTTGAGTTATGTACCTATTAGGACTCTAGAGACTATCCCATCATCTACATATAACTTATTAAAATAAGTTTCATGTTTTTCTCTTCGATCAAAAATGCATTTTAAGGGTACTTATCTAAGTTTCAGGGTTTCTCGATCAGGCATTTCCTAATTTGCCCAGGTATCTTGGTTCAATTTGATGGGTCACTTTGGTTTCCATGAAATATCAATACCTAATACCAAATCCATCTCATTATATGGGTCAACTTGGGAAAGTTTCATTTTTTTCTCCTATCCTAAAAATGTCCCCTCTATCTTCTTGCAGTACTTACAAAATCTTGTAGGTCTTAGGTGAAAACTTGTCAAAAAAGCACTGATTAGGTCTATCTTGTATTTATCCCATATTTCATTACTTAATCAAAGTTTTTTTTAATCATTTTACACCTACTTGAAATTTATTTTGGCCTTTAGACTTAACCAAGATTCCAAATCCTGATTAGCTATAGGGCATGTCTTTTTGTGAAATCCCTTAGTAATTAGAAAAAATGCTCTAATTGGGTTTTTCAAAATTTACATGTGTCAAGTCTAGTTTTGGTCAAAATTTTAAGCCCAAATAGGTCATAGGAGGAATTTTACATGAGTCTTAGTGTAAATCAAGACTTAATTCTTGATTAGGTAAAGCATGGTAGGTTTTAGGTGATCTTTTGTTAGTTAGGAATTTATCCCTAACTAGGTGTCAAGGAGCCTTAAAAGCTCCCTATAGACTTAACCAAGGATTAAATCACCAACTTTTTATATGGTCCAAATTTTGATCCCATCCAATGCTATGTGGGGCTTAACCCTTGAGAAAACCCAATTCCATGCCATTTGGGGAATTGACCCTCCACTGGCCTGATGAAAGATTACATAGTTTTGGGGCCCCAAATCCTTGGATATAATGCGACACACTTAGTCCTAAAACTTAAAAATGCAAATTGGGGATCTAGACCCTGATTAGGTCTAGGCCCCTATTTAAATTTAAAATTTGGTTTCTTTTCTAAATTACCTTTGTCCTATCTAGGGATAAAATACAAGATTGGGTCTATAAGCTTAGCCTAAGGAAAATTTTAGTGCATTCTAGGGATATAAAATTTGATTAGGTCCAGGAAGGAATAAAAGCTATAGTAATGACTAAAAAGACTAGTTTCCATTAAAATATTAAATTGGTTTGTGTAGGCCATTTGGGAGCCCCCTTTCATTTTTTGATCATAACTTGAGAAAATGGAGTCAGATTTTCTATCTATTTGATTCGTTGGAAAGCTGGCTCAGTTACAATTATGTCAGTAGTAGCAATTTCATTTAATTTTGTTTGTGGATAAAGTTGTTAAATTTTTAGTGTCATTTTTAATGTTCACATTTTTAATTGGAAAAATTTAATGCTTATTTGGTCTTTTTACATGCAAAGTGAATAGTGAAAATTGGCAAAATTGGCATGGAGAAGGTAGCTAGGTACATCTATGTTGGTTGGTGACCATTTTAGAGTGAAATATCCTCCCTTAGAAAGTTTAAATTTCTATAAATGGTTGGGTTTTCACTAAAAATTGGCTGGCTCATTTTCTCATTCATGGGACATTGATCTAGTCATCTATTTTCTACATTTTTGTTTTATTTTTCCTCCCTTTCTTGTTTTTCACGGGGAGATGGTATCAAAATTGACACTTGAATTATTATTATAACCCTATTCTACTTTCAAGCAATACTTATATTCAATATAATGAGTTTTGGAATATTTTTCTACATTTGCTTACATGTGGTATACAATAGTAGTGCATCTCTTTCTTCTTGGCTCCCTTATCCTTAGATTTTGGCACTAGTTTGCATTATAGTTATGTGAATTCTATCTAGATGTAGGATTAGTTTGTGGGTTGTAAGTGATTGTACAAGCATGGATTTGGCTACATACTCCCAAGATTTTCTCTTTATTTTCCCCCCTTTTCCCCCTTTTTTATTCAGTTAGTTAGCTTAGGGTTTATACACAATCTATATTTAATGCTCTATCTCTGATAGTAAGTCTTTCCATTATGAAAACACACTAATATATGGTAATAATATAATGGATGAATGAATATAGAGGAAAATTAGCTGCAGACACATGGAATGAAACCTGAAACATGATGATTTGTAATTAGGTAAATGCACAAAATGAATGATTTTTTTAATCTATTTTCATCACCTACACAAAATTCTAATCAAACAAAACACAAAACACACATTCTTATTTTACATTATTCAAGTACCCAAAACATGCTAAAATTAATTTTAAATTGTTCATTGAACCAACAAAGGCACCTTGAATTATAATGGTCATAAAAATCCACTGAGTGAAGATTAGTGCACCTAGACTAGGTAGATAAAGACCTTGGGGAGGGGATATCCTTGAATCTCCTTCCCTTTAGAAGGGGTAGGTGCATCAAAAACACCTATCATATTTGGTTGGCTATTCATTCTAAAGGAATGATCAACATTTTTGGTGCTAGAAGAAGAGCCAAATTAAAATATTTTAGACTTTTCATTGATTTTAAATTGGTCTCCCTCTCCTTTACACTTCTCTCATCCTGTTGTGTGCTTAAAATGCATGATCAGAATTCTAGTGCTAGGAGGGCCAAATCTAAATATTTTAGACTCAGCATCACTTTTAAAATTATCACCCTTTCCTTTATGCTTCTCCCAACCCATTTCAAGTGTGAAAGGCATGATAAACATTCTAATGATAGGAGGGTCACAAATGGATAAGCTTGAAACTAAAACTTTAACATAAATATTAAACTTGAATAATAAAAGCTTTATCAACATGAATATTCTAGGTATTAATACTGGAAAACTAAATTCTAAGCCCACCTATGGATTTTGCCTAGTTATGGAAAAGTGGATGCCATATGAATGTTCCAAGGCCTGCTCATGACCTACATAAAAATCCTAATGAATTCTATCAAAAGTAAACACATGGTGGGATTTGGATGGAAAAAGAACACATTTAGGATTTCAAGGATGTCATTATTTGTATACATATTCAACATGAGGATGTTGCCTATCATTTTTTCCCTCTCTTTTGATGAGGTTGCTTATAGATGGTACCTGGGACTACTTGATGGATGCATCAACAAGTGGGTAGCTTTTGAAAAACTATTCCTTGATCATTTTATGTTCCCACTGACCCTATTTCCATGTACTATCAATTTTCTACAGCCCATATGGATCCTAATGAATATGTTAGCACATTCAACACTCACTTTCATCATTTTTATATAAGGTTTAAATATTATTTCCTAAAAATAGAGGACTGGCTATTTTTGTTTATCTTAACACATTGGATACCCTAAAAACTATGTTCATTCAGAGGACTCTGTCTAACCTCATGTCCCTCACGTTGGTTTACCAAGAGGCATACACAATAAAATGAAAATCCATGTCACATGACTATCATGTGGACCTACTTTATTCATAAGGACAACTTATGTTTACACCTAATATCCTTTGATTAACTTTCTTATAAGTCAACCAATTAGCCAATTTGATCCTTACAATGAAGCATTGCTTCAAGCCTATAACCATTCAAACCTTCTCGTAACTAATGAGAACCCTATTGCTACTTTTAATACATGTATTTATGATAATTTGGCATATGGACAACATGATATTTTTAATTATTTTATTGATCAAGAATATTTTGGTACCTTTTCTAATCCAATGCCATTTATTGTAAGAAATTCCCAACAAGCAATGCCTGAACTAGATTATGAGACCACTTGCCTAGGTTCAAAATCTAGCACTTATGAACATGAAAATGATACAAGTGTTAAGATGGTCTTATTAACTGATAATGCATCAATATACAAGAAAGAAATGGTCCCAAAGAGTAATGATGAAGATGAGTCTAATGATTAAGAAGTAGTAATAGTTGTCTCACATGACCTATTGGTTGAAAATTAGAATGATTATGAGTTGTACATACAAATTGAAGAATTACAAATTTCTTACAATCAATTGGATGAAGAATTCGAAGAGTTATAATAGTTAGATGATGATAATGCATGATATGCATATGAGACATTCTTATTATATGTTATTGTTCTTATGCCTAATAATCTAATTGAAGGTGATAAATAGCTCATTTACATAAGTGTAACTCCTATCCCATAATTAGAAATGAATGAAATAGATGAAAATAATGTTGAAATAGGTCATCCATTTGAATAAGGTGAATTAGAAGAAATAAAAATACTAGATCTTTTTCCTCAAGGTAGATTTATCTTGTATCTAATTGGCCTAAGCCTAAATGGTGATGTTATGAGAGTCTTTTATACCAAAGATCAGAACTTGTACATTATCAATGATAGGTGAAAATAAGAATAAAATCAAGTTGTTTCCTTTTAATTGAAGAGTTAGATCCTTTACAATAACCTGAGGAGTGGGATTGCATTAGTCCTATGATACTTGTAGTGGTGATGGCATCTAAGATAGAAATATGTGATTATGAGCATGGCTACCCAAATTATGAATATATGAAGCTAGTGGGAGTTAGAGCTAAGAATAACCTAATCCATTACAAATATCTACACGTTTCTACCATCGATGACAAGTCTATAAGGTCACTCAGAAGTGAAGAACCAAGATAATGACTTCTAGATGATGAGGATGACAAAAAGGATGATATCAAAGCATTCAATTTAGTTAAGGAACAACCAAATATTTATTCACCACTTAGCTACCACAAGAAACTTATCTCTACTAGGTTGTGTACACAGGTCATCCCAATATGTGTTGATACCCACCCCTAGCCCTCACCAAAATTTAATGTATGGGTAGAGGTATTTCTCCAAAATTATCCCAAGTGCTTTCTACAAGTTAAGTGTAGGTATACTAATGTATTTATTTTTGAAAATTTATTTGATTTTCATGTGGATAACATAGATGAAATTCTATGGGATAGTGTTCATGAGCATAGAGGTTAGCATAGGCATAAGTACATGCATCTCCTTGGTAATATCTCTACCATTGTTCTCCAAATCTTGAATGTGAATACATTCCATTTCAGGTGTCTAACTAGTGAGGATGTCCTTTGGTCTTCCCTAGGGCATCTCTCTAATTTCTCACTTCTAGGCATGAATTTTCTTAGTAAGTTATTGTATATACCTTCTCTCTCCCTTTACTCCATGAGCATAGAGGTTAGCATATGCATAATTACATGTACCTCCTTAGTAAGATCTCTATCATTATTCTCCAAATCCTGAATGTGAATACATTCCATATTAGGTGTCTAACTAGTGAGGATGTCCTTTGGTCTACCATAGGGCATCTCTATAATTTCTCACTTCTAGGCATGAATTTTCCTAGTAAGTTCCTATATTTTTATTTTCTTTCCTACTTTGTTGTTAGTTTAGTTTGTTTTTCTCATTTTCCTACTTTTCATTGTCAATTTGGCCTTAATGTTTACTTATTTTTGGTCTAATCTACTTGTTTTTCCTTGAAGGTTCCCCTATTGTTCAAAAGAATGAAGGCCGAAGCCATATTCATAGGTAGCTCGAGTGACGCTCTTGGTGCATAAGTACTTTGAGTAATTTATGGATTTAGATTTGGTTTTTGAATCTATTTTAAATGTTTAGATATCATATGCATCCTGAATTTGTTTGATTTGGGTTAAGTTGGGTAAAAATATCTAGTCAATGAAAAAAATCTCTCAAATCTAACCATAAATTTCACATCTTAATGGTTTCTAGGTTTGCCTAGATGAACTTGTTGTGGTGAAGGTCTAGGGTAAAAAATCTATAGTCCTAAATTTCACTTGATACAATGGTCCCCAACCTAGAATCAAAATTTTAAACAAAAAAGACAAAAGATAAATCAAAATAATAAAAAAATGGTAAATTTAAAGAAAAACTTGGTTATGGGTGATTCAGGCAACTCCACCATGAAATTTTTGGCTTGGTTGGTAGTGGAGCAAGACCTAGTGTGGGATTAGAGGTAACTCTATTGGGGATATAGATGCTTATCTTGAAGTGAAGTGATATATAGGCAAGTTTTTTTAAGGTAGGACTCACTAGCTTAATGATGAGATTTATAGTGGTTATTCCTTTGAGTTTATAAGAAGTAGTAAATGAACTCACATGCATGTACTTGGTCAATGAGAATGTTTAATTTGGTATTTTAGTCACTCCCATCTTCTCCTCTCTCAAATCTCTTCATGTTCTATGCATAGTCTCAACTAGAAAATATGGGTTCATAGACATGTTTCTATTGTTACAAAATACTCATGATTATTTCCCAATATATTCACCATGTGTTGTTGTTTGCATCACATGTTTTAATTATTCCAATAATTAGAAAGCCTCTTTTTTGACCTTTTTCTCTACTCCCGCATGTGATCATGATTTATTGGTCTCAACATTAGAAGTTTCCTTGGTGGACCATGTTGGTTTTCATGCTAAACTAAGACTCGTAACCACCACCATTAGAAAGACCACATCCATGTGAGCCAACTCTGTATTTTAAAATTAGAGTAAAATTGGGGTTATGATCTCCTAATTTGATTTTGAAGCCTAGCTCTCTCAAATTTCTCAACTTTGTTAATTTGTTCTAGGGGGTCATTTCAATATTTGTGCCCTTCAAGATATTGAAATCTATCCCATTATGATGACCAAGCTTGAATGATAGAGTTTCATATATAATACTTGGTCCTAAAGTGGAGTTATGTTACACTTCCACTCATGTGGCATTCTTACCTATAAGCTCTTTTAGCTCCTTGTATCCACTTTAGGTGGTCATTTTGAGTTTCTTGCCTATTATTAATCCTATGTAACATATCCCATCCTCTCTATATCCCTCATGCTGATAAGTTTCATATTTTTCTCTTCAAGTGAAAATGGATTTTAAGGGTACTTATCTAACTTATGGGGTCTCTCAATCAGGCATTTTCTATTTTGGTTGGGTTCTTGGTTTACTTCAGTGGGTCACTTTGGTTTCCATGCCCTCTAGACCTATGATATAGGAACCATCTCATTATATGGGTCCACTTGGGCAAGTTTCATGATTTTCATCTTTCCTAGAAACATTCCCTCGATCCTCATACAATACTTGTAAAATTATTATTGGTCTCAAGAAAAAAATTGTCAAATAAAAAACACTACTTGGGTCTATCTTGACTTTCTCCCATATTTCCTTACCTAATTGATTTTTTTTATCATTTACACTTAGTTTAAAGTTATTTTGGCTTGTAGACCTAACCAGACTTCCAAAGCTTGATTAGGTCTAGGGCATGTCTTTGTTAATAATCGTAGGATATTATACAGTGTTTTAACTCATGCAAAAATTCTTGACGCTGAACACATAGGATGATATTCAAACACATAATATATTATTATATTTCACACTATATTAAAATCATCTTGGATATTAAAAATATATAGGAAAGGCATTCCTATATTTATGGTTCTCATATATCCATACATATCTCCTCGTATCCCTAACAATATTCACTAACAATATTAAATCTATATATGATATATTGTTATTAATTACAATAATATATAACTCTAAAAAATTATATTTAGCTAACTACCCAAATAAAAATATAACCATAACACTAATTTACCATACTGTAAATCACCAATAACATGTGACCACTATTTTTCTTAATGTTCCCCCTTTAGTGCTTACATGGTATGAAAAAACTTTTGCACTTTTTCTACAACTTACTTGTCTTTGCTCACTCACGATCTTGTCACACAACTCAAAATGAAGGTAGAAGAAGGAACACATCAACTTCTTATCAACCATGCATTATTGGGAACACATCTGACCAAACTAGTGTGGGAAATGTACATGAACCATATGATTATCAACCATTCACTATAGGGAACACATTTGACCTACTCAGTGTGGGAACTCAAGAATGAAACATCTTCATATCCTTTAATAGTTTTACAAAGGTTTACCACAAAACTAGGTATGAACAAAAACACATCTGACTATTCAACCTTTACAAGTATCATGATACTACTTTTCTTTTTTGATTTCATTTTTCCACTATATGTTTACATTAGGGGGATACATTAGGAATAGTCACATATAGAAGTTAATAGGAACACACCACATACATTCTTATTTTTCACACATGTTGAAAACACATAAGTAATTACCATACCCCACAATTGAAAAAAATGCCACCAAATCATATTGGGCCCATCATTTGTGAATTATAAGAGGCTTTTAAAACCTACTTCCTCCATTGAATCTATCCTCCATCTCGCTACTTACTCAACAAATGTTTTGATGAAGCTCAATAGTTTCCACATTCTTCTTATTAGAACTTCCCTTCTGTAATGTGAAACATGTTGGATGTTAGTTTACATCAAAAATACATCCTTTACAATGACAAATATTGACATTGATGACTTTTTTATTGATTTTGATGAGATACAATTGACATATAATGATAAAATTTGACAATGACTCATTATTTTTGTTGACCAAATGACTAATAATCAAAATCCAATCAAAGATTAGATTTGACAAACTAAATGACATTTTTGATTTTTTGTACAAATTGACCTTTGACTTATAAAATTGTATGTTTATAAAACCTAGGCTAAAGGTTTTAACCATTACAAAATAATTTAAGATTCTAAAGACCACAAACTATACAATACTCCAAATGTGACTTACACCTTAGAGAAGAAAAGGAAAGAAGAATAAGAATCTAAGTAGAAGAAGAAAGAATAAGAATACAAAGAGGTGAAATATGCATAAATGAATAAGATAGAGGCTAACATAGTAACCAAGGAAATTGAGAAGAAATAAAAATAAGCCCTCTGTAAGTAGTAAGAGATGAAATATAAAATTATTGAAGAATAAGCAATAAAATAGGCAAAGTTAGCTTCCAAGGTAAAGGAGAAGCTAGAGTTGAATAATGATGTTGAATTCGTAGATGAAACCTAAATTCTAGGCAACAAGAGAAATTTACATATAAGACATAAGATGCCAAGAAGGAATTTACTCCTAAATCTAAACAACATTCTGGCACATCCCAAGGCTTGGTATTAGTTCATGGAGGTGCATAAGAAAAGTAATTATAATATTGAACATAGATAACCAACTAATGGTTGTAGTACATCTAAAATCCATCATTATGATGAACAACATTTACATTCATGGTCACACATCCACTGCCAGATAATACTGACCATAAATTATGTGACATTACTTATTTTGGCCATGATAAGTCATGAGTCATAACTTGATGTGACTTAACTAACCTTGGATAATCATATTGATGTATTTTATACATTCTAATATTTGATCAAACGAAAGGCAATTGAGATGGAGTAAGATAACATCCACTTGAGGGAGGAAAATGCAAATTTGCATCTACAATTAGCCAAGGCCCATAACATCAAAGATGATACTTGTCCATCATTAGTGTTCCAAGTCTTGGAAGACCAAGTGATGTTAAAATAGAAATAACTCATAAACTTACTCTCTAGATGCACTAAGGATTATATGGCTAAATATAAAATCAAATAAATCAAAACATAAGGTCATCACTTGAAGGCAAAAATGAAAAATAATATTTGATCTCCTCAAATAATAAGACCAAGTCCTAAACACTACTATGCAACAAGATACACAAGTTTCTCACAGTATGATCAATTGGAAAAAATAGTTTTAGGATAATTTGAGTGATGTAAACTTAGACTTATCCAAGGTAGACAAAGCCAAGACATCCATGGAATATCACACATCCATGCTAGATCAAATGGATGTTATGTTGAAGGAGTCTCTTGCCTCAAGAGATAATGTCATGGAGAATATGAGTACATGGGAAAATGAGATGCTATAATACAGATTTTTGGCATAAAAACATAATGTTATATATATATATATATATATATATATATATATATGTTGGAGAAGATGTCTCAAGACATTCAGTGAAGAGTCCCATAAAATAGGGCCATCATGGTTATCATCAAGGATGAAGATATCCAAAACATTATGTAGTGTCAAGATCCTTTACATATGTTTACTATTATGGTATGGGATGTCCTAGTGGATTGGATGTAATTTAGCTATCACATATAGACAAATCCCTTGCTACAATCATTAATGATCCCTAATTCATTCCACTGATCTAGATGGCCCAAGAACTTTAAACCAAGAAAGTGGCAAAAATAATGTAGTAAGTAATTCAACTATAATAGATGCCTCAAAAATCTAATTTTATAGATATGTTATCTTTAGTCAAAAATTCCAAAATACCATATTCTTCATTAGAAACATCTTATGACATGGTCCCAGTCACACCACCATCTTCACAACTCCCTTCAACTCCAACTATACACTCCATTCTTCCACCAACTTTTTAGATACTGCAAGTTTTAATTTTGAAAAAATTTAATATGTCTGAAGTGGAGAAGACCACAATCATTAGGAGTGGAGACACGATGTTTGAAAACCCATAAATGGTAACCTTATAGTTATTCTAATCTATTAAAAACCTAAAATGATGGTATATTGGTATGTTGCTTAGTTGAAAACTTGAAAGGGTGGATAAGTAGTGAAAAAGAGGTGAAAACCAATAAACAACATCTTGAGCAATTATCACATGCAATACTTTTAGACCAACCCCTTAGTGTAGTATAGATAACTCCACTGGTTCCATAATTTAACACACTTCTTATGACTTATCTTAGGATAATACAACTATTTAAGTTTGAGAAAGAGTTGGTAGTAGACATAGGAAAACAAAATTACAGAGTATGTATGCATTAAAATGTGTAATGTGTAGTTTTTTGTATAATGTAAGGAAATTTGTATATATTTGGCACATGGTTGTATATCAAAAAAATTTAGAATACATAAATACACCTTCAGGAGAGAAAGGAAAGGTTTGGAATGTGAAGTGTCAGAACCTTCTTGCTCTATAAATACTGTAAAGTTATAAAGTAAAAGGTTTCAAATTATGAGAGATTAATATATATATCTAATAAGGGTTATTTCAAAAGTCTTATGTTCTTGATCTATGTGCATTTATCTTTTATTTCATTAAAATATACCTATTACTATAACAATAATGATTGCTTTATACATTTGAGTCTGTATTCTTAGGAATATTCACTAAGTAGGAACATAATGAATAAACTAAATTTTCATACCCCTATTTGTGTTATGAACCTATAATTTGAATTCACATAAACAATCTTTAGCATGTTCTAATGGGAATTTCTAGAACCTATATTAACAATGTTCCAAATAATATTCTATATAATCACATCAAGGCATCTCAAATCATGATCTAGCAATCACTTGGAAAGTTTACTACACATTGAGTAAAAGAGCACTATTATTTCCAATTCTAATTATGTTTTATTCCAATATTCACAGGCTGAGTCTTAAGTCATTCTATTATATCTTAAGGGAACTCCTTTTCAGACATTCAATTCAATTTATCTAGTTGCATTCATATATAAAAGATCAAGATACACACACTCACTCTAGGAGGGATAACTACATCATCTTGAATACCTTTCAAGTTATATAGGAAGCACTCATATTACACAAGTTTTTTTAATGATAACTCAGCTATTTGTCTTGCCCAATTCCCCCATTTTTATTTGATCTCTATTTGGTTTATTGTGAAGGTGTTAAGGTTTTATTTTCCTAGTATTCCACATGGAAAATTGGGGGACACAATCAATCAATAAGTTATCATAGGAAGTCACATGTTCTTGCATATAAAGGTCAATCACATAGTCAATAAGGTACAACCATAGTCAATAAATAAGGCCAAATTTTAGTCCTATCTTAGAAGTGTGACCTTGTCCTAATACAATTAAAATCATACTTTTGGTTGCAATATAGTTTAAGGATCATTACAATTAGTTTTTCATCAACTGTTAGCATGCACAATCATCATAAATTTAGTTTAAGCTAGTTTTACATATTTGTTGGTTAATTTACTATTTATAGCTCATTTCAAATTTTGTAAATTATTGGATTGTACATTTATATTATGTATATTATGTAATCTAAATAAGTTTTCAATACTTTATTTTTTTATAAAATTTAATTTTTAAGTAAAAAATAAACCTATTAAACACTTTGGTAAACCTATAATTTTATTTTAACACTAATTTTTGTTTGCTTGATTTTGTCCTAGGATTTCCTACAATTTTATATAGATTCTTGACACTAAAAGAAAATAAACTTTGACCTTGGATATAAATATGACATCACAGGTTAATATTCTTCGACCTTATATTAATCTAAAATTGAAGAAATTATTTTTTCACCTTAGATAAATTTGACACTAAAGAATTTTCTTTAAACCTCAAGTTGAAGTTTTTTATATCTATACACAAAAAGATTTTGAATTTTATTTTCTATTTGTTTATCGCTTATTTTTATCAACTATGTTATTTGAGTTGTAAAACTACTTATTGAATATCATTACAAGATAAACAATGATCTATTTTATGGACACCCTAGTGTGAGGATTAATTCCCTAATAATCAATCCATTATACAATACTAAACATGAATTTTAGTTTCCCAGTACCTCATGATTTATTGAAAACACCTAGGGTCTCTTGTTCATGCTATAATAAGCCTCTTTTATCCATTTGATTCATGGTGTACCTAATAATATCATATCACTCATGTAATTTACTCTCATTTTACCCTCAGAGACATGATAGTGGGCTATAGGTACAATTTAGCCTTTGTAGTTAGTGCTCTAAAATATTGAGCCAACACTAATCTAAAAATGAGCAAGTATATTTGAGAGGCCACACAATCATTCAAACCCTTGTCTGAATCACTTTTATACCTTTATTTTTACTTGTATTATATTCATAGTCATTAAATTTAATTGATTTATATTGTATTATATGACTCTAAGGTGTAGTGCTAGATTAAGCGGTATTTATTTTTCATATATGAAGCTTCCTTTGGTCCCTTCTGCATTGGAAAATCATGTTGTTTTTTCTCAAAATAGTAAATCTATTATTCAAATTCCCTATTATAATGAATTTGAAATTCACATTGATAATTATACTAAAAATAATGAAGAGAAATATGATGTACACAATGAACATGAAATTCATATTGATCGATAAGAGGTTAATGAAGTAGATTAAAATCAAGCACAAGAATTATCTAAATTTCTTCACGATCTTTGAGATAAACCCTAAGAGGTAAATAATATCATTAGTTTTCTTATAATATAAAAACTAAACATCAATTTAAATTTTCCATTTCTCCATAGAAAAATTTGCCTTTTTGGGTTGTCAAATCCCTTATTTCTAATATTGCCACTTCCACTATTACATCCATTCCTATTTCTACACCTCCACTTAGTTATATAGCATCATCCTTTGGTTTGGGAAAAAAAATTGTTTCCAACACATATTCGTGCCTATGACTACTCATGCTACTTATAGTCCTCTAATCACCTCTCCAAATACTACTCTTGAGAATACAATTCTAGCCTTACAAGCCATCTCAAATTGAGCAAACTATTTGTCATGCTAACCCCTATATGGAGTCATGTTCCTTGTTACATAAGTTGTTAAACTTGAAATTTCATCTTATTCATTACCAATTTTCCTTTTGACTCCTTATATTCCCTTATATAAAGGCATAGGTGATCTTGAAAAACATTTGTGTGCATTCTATGTAGCTTGTCTAGACTATGCAAATAATGACAAATTATTAACAAAGATCTTTCCAAAAGTCTCAAAGAATATAATATTAAATGGTTTTATGATATTCTAATTAAATTAGTAAATTATGTCAATCCTTTGGTAATTAGTTCTTAACACACTTTTCTATCAACATTGGTGAAAAGTTATCCTATGCTCAAATTGAAAAGATCAAACAAGGGTATAACAAAAAAAATTAGTGAATATGATCTAAGGTACATGAAAATGATAGAAAAAATGTAAAATTGAATGGTGGATAATGAGCTCAAAGATATTATCCATCAAAATTGGCTATCTCCACTTCAATATTTTGCTATGTTTTGATGAAATATGCCATATAGTCAAAAAGCATGAGGTGAAATTGATTACCTTAAACAAGCTCAAGTATAATTCAAATGCTCCTAACTCAAATGTTAAGATTAAAAATAAGCCAAATTATATGATTAAATATAATGAAATCAATAATTAAGATAATATTATAATCAATGTTATCTCACAACCAATAAAAAAATTCAATTACAAGCTTCCCCAAGGAGGCAATTTTTAAGGTTACCATCACCTCCTCATGTATTATTGCAAAATATACTTGAATGCAATATAATATCTCTTCCTCCACCAGACATGTATAGAAAAAAATATAAAAGTTTTGATAGCAATGCATATTTTTATTATCATAGATGAATTGGGAATTCCACACACAAATGTTTTAATCTCAAACACAAGATTAAAGATTTTATTTATGAGAACATTGTTGATATTGAAACATCTATTGAAGAGGATAATCCACAATCAAATTAAAATTCAAAACTAAAAATGTAGAAATATCATTTTCCAAATCATGAAGCAATAAATAATAAGTACATATGTCTTATGCTTGGGGAGGATAAGCCTTGTACACTTGGAAAATACTACCATGGTTGTACCTTCACCTTCTAGACCTTTCTCACTACCAAAAGGCTCACATACACTATCTCTTTATACCAAATTACTTATCTCTTAGTTATACCAATGTTATTCTAATGATTTAGACCTTATATCATGCTCAAAATGTTATAAATATGCTTATGTTATTATAGATATCCATTTCATATCATTGTTGTGCTGAAATTATCAATCTAAATAATATTCTATGGCAATGCACAATTTGGACCAAAATAATTAAAACACTTTAAATCATTCAAACCTATCATGTACTTGATTTGTGTTAATGTATCCCTAAATGGGGCAATGCATTTTATGTGATTATGAACTTTTCTTAAATCATTTTGAGTCAAATTACAACCACAAAATGACGTCTTAGACTACTGAATGTTTCTAATTTGGTAGCACACATCATGTGCATGTGTTATTTTTCATCTACAATACCCTAACTAGGGTATTATCCTATACGTAATTGATACCTTCTTTTAATTATACTCCAGTCAAATTATAACTCAATAAAATGACATTTCTGACTAGGTTTATTAAACATGCAACAAATTTCCAAAGAATTGTAGAAAATTAAGGAAAGCCACTTAAGCAAATTAAACCAAATCAAGATGTTAGTAGAGGTTAATAAACCATCAATACATTCTAAACATGAGGATATCTAGTTTTTACTTTAGTGCATGGGATAGTGCATAGTATTCATATACAAGGTTGAAAAATAGAAGCATAACAAAGATGAATTATTGTGCATTAATTATGAATTAGGAACAACCAATAATTCATTAACATTTGAAAATTATTTATATTAAATTAGATAGAAAGTAAGCAAAACATTATACATGAGAACACACACAAGGAATAAAGTAAGAAACATAAAAGGTAACCATAACCAAATAGTCTTTATTGATCTCTTCAAAAGGGGAACTTTCTTCTTCTTACATACATACATATATATAAATTTTTTTAGTCTATGATTGTTCATATTCTTCTCATAATTGGAACCAAAATTGGAGTATATTCATATTCTAACCTATTATAGGTTGTGGATATAGGAAAAAATAGACATATCTATGATAAATTAAGTACATGATGAAGGAATATTAGAAAAATATCATGTGCAACTTTACTATCCAATTTCTTCTCTCAACACTTTTCTAGACTAAAAATGTTGTTACATCTTGAGAAAAAATTATAGGATCTTATAAAGTTGTACAAAGTGTAGAATCTAAAGAAGTGTTTAGACCATTAAGAGTCATAGTAATCGCTCAAGGCACCATTTCTAATTTTCACCTATTATGCACTACTTAGCCACCCTTTTGGGTTTTTAACTAAGTAGCATACCAACCTATCACCATTTTGGGTTTTTAATAGGATATCATAGCTAGGTGGCCACAAGGTTCAAGCCTTATGCACTCACTTGAAGTGCATTAAATAAATAATCAGGGCTCACATTGGGCTAGTCGTGCCATGACACAACTCATTCTTCAAGGGACTTGGTCCTTGCAATAATAGCATGGCAAGTTTATTGGTGCAAGCCATTCTAGGTGAAGTTTGATTATTTATAGGCACAAAGCCTATTCTAGGAACTCATTCTAAACATAGGGGTACAAGCCTATATTGGGCTAGTCTTAGATTCTTAAGGGTATAAACCTTTGTGTTACTAAGTTGAGTGTGATTCAAGCACTTGGGTGGATAAAGGAATTGCTTATATCAAGGGGTTCATGCTCAAGCTAGCACTCCCAACATAGGTGTCAAAGCTTGGGTGCATGCCCTTTCCTACACTTAGGCTATTTTGCAATTTAGATCAATGTCATTATTTGTCATAGAGCTACCATTAATGACTTGGAATAAAACTTTGCTTGAAAACACATTCATATATCAAAATTATACTACTGTAACTATTGTATTTAAGTTACATTCAAAGAACCTTACCATAAACATATAAAATATATCAATACACATATAGGTGCAATGTCATTCTTCAATTATCAAGGTTAAAATAATAGAGTTCATATTAACAAAAATATAGCACATGCTCATCTAAAAAACTATCGACCCAGAGGCTCATAAGTGATCTTGGGCACTACAAGGTGGATCTTCACTGATATCCATGCTAAAACTAAGTTTTAATAGTAGTTTCTTTGTTATGCCTAAAACCAATTCTATAGAGCTTTAATATCTCTAATTTGTGTCCCCTATATACTAATTCAAAATTAGCTTTAAATCAATTAAGAGCATCTTCTCACCAGGGTAAAAGATGCACACTAGGTGCTAAGCTAGATCCTTGGTTGATCATCATGTTGGCTCCATCACCTTACACCCTTTGTGTTTTCATTTCCATATACAGATACTCATGAAGATACCTATCAAAATTTGGGCACTAGTTAACTGCCTGCTAGATAGCATAAGATGAGCATTGATTCCCCCAGCTAGCACAACAAATACCAAACTAGCAATCATTCCACATGATTGCCTCATGTTGAGATGTCTACTAAGTTAGAATAGGTCCAAAATTAGGCAAAAAGGGGCCCAACATTACCCCATACAAAATTTCTAGTCCATCCCTAGACTACTATTTCAATGCCCTAGGCACATAAAACTTTTGCACATTCTCTTTTAATTTAGTGCTGAAGTCCTCAAAGCCCTTGGTGGTGAGCTTGATTTCTTCAACAATGCTATCAATCATTGTTGAGGCAGCACTAATTGTGAGCACATTAGTTTTATCCAACTCTTTTATAAAGGCCTCTATCCTTTTCATTGACCTTATCACTCCTCTATATAAGATTTCCCCTTGATCACTGGGCTTTGTTTACAAGGTGCAGAAGAGTTCTTTCAGGTTTTATTCCTAGTTCTTAATTTGGGTGCTCAGGGAATTGACCTTTACCATGATTTGTGCATGCTTGATCTTTATAATATTATATGTATTTTCCATTAGATCTTCCTTCTCCCCCTTTGCCTACTTGAGGTGTGTGTCAATGATCAATGCTTGGTTGGAGAAGTTCATGAAGATGGCATCAGTTGCCTCTATGCCTTCTTCTATTTACATGAAGAGGTCTTCCACCTCTTTGAGCTTGTATGCTAGCTATTTTTGTAGGATGGTGCAATGGTCTTCCTCTTCTTCTTCCTATGTCAATTCTAATTTAAACCTTGGGAGCATCTACTCTACTGTCATGAAAACCTTAACAACTTTTGAAATATTTTAAGTGTCAATGTCATCTAATAGATATGGCTTGGCTTCCTCTATGTGCTTCGCCACTTGTTGCATATTAAACTTCATAGCCTTTATTTCCTCTTTTGATTATAACATGATCTTCCACTTTAAATCCCTAACATCATTGATGATGTTCTTATGTGCTACTTTAGAGGCCATTTGAATGATTACATTAGCTGACCTAACTGGGTTCATTGCATAGGGGTTTATGAGAAGGGAATCATGCCCTTATTTTGATGTCTCTATGCCTAGTATGGCCTTCTGTGGCACCTCAAAATGTGTCTCATCCATATAACTATCAAAAGTAAATGAAAATTGTTGGCATGTCCTAGTTGCGGTAGTTGTGGGGGGCATATACTCAAACATGTATTAATATTCATCGATTAACCCCTTCTTCACCTTTTCTATTAGGCTTGGATCGATTCCCTCTTCCTCAATGATGGCTAACTCCATCTACTCTTATTCCTATTCATTGATGTTAGCAATTTATTTAGTATTTCCCTCTGAGGTTTTCTCTTCTTGCTCCTATAGGGTTTCTTCCTTAGACTTGTACCCTTGGATCATTTTTTCTTCCTATGTATCTTTGATGCTTACCTCTATGGGTGTCTCCTCAGTGCTAGCTTTACCTTATTCTTGGATTTTCTAGGTCTCCATTTCACTCTTCATTTTTTCCTTCAAGGTGCCTTCATTGTCTCCATGCACCCCTTTAGTAATTGGGCATTCCTATGGTGTAGTTTATTTTAATATGTTGGGGTGCCAGGTGCCTTTGTTTCTTTCTCCTTCATTGGTTCCTCTTTTTTGGTAACCTTCTTCTCTTTTTTTCCTTTTTTGTCCCTTTCTTCCTAGGCCTTCTTCTTATCCACCTTCCTCCTCTTTATTATTACCATGGTCTTTTCTTCCTCAGCCCTTATTTCCTCATCCTCAACCTTGTCAATCTCTTCCTAGGTCATGTCAAATGCCTTCATGGTTACTCTTTTTTCCTCTAGCTCCAGTGCCATCTCTATATTTTATTTTTTAAGGTACATTTTCTTCCACTAGTTTCTCTTTTCCTCCTCAGTTTGTAAAGGCTTTTTGGAGGGATCTTTATATGAGGCATTGAGTGGATTTTCTACCTCTCTAATCATGATAGTAGTGATACCTTAGAGGGCCTCCTAAAATTCTTTGGCATTTGGATCTTATTTTATTGCTTCTCCCTGGATGATGTAAACTTTTATCCCTCCTTCCTCGTCCATCTCTTCACATGCCTCTTGTGCTTCTGATTCCTCATGTGCCTCCATCTCTATCAAGGTTATTATGGGAATTTAAACTAGCCCCTTTGACTTCTTTTTCTTCTCCCTTGGCTTAGGCAAAGTAATCCTTGGTATGAAGGCCATGTGTTTCTTCTTTGGTACAGAGGGAGTTGCTTCATCATTGAAGGTGATCTTCAATCAGAGGTGCTCTTGTTTCTCCTCAAGTATTTCCCCCTTTTTATTTTGAGGAGACTTCTTATGCATTATTGGTACTAGCATCCCTTTATCACTGATCTAAAGGGGGAAGTCATCATCCTTCTCAGTGATTGCACCCTTCTTCCTTGGCTTCATCTCATAAGAAAGCATATGGATGTGCCCAAGAATCAATTATTTTTGGAGGGGATAGATGTTGGTATGATCTAAGTCATCATCCTCATCCTTGGTGTCTTTCCCTCCTAGGCACACATATTGGTGCCAAAACCTTCTCCTCTCCAAGTCAAACTCCTTCATTGGGATGCCTAGATTTTGAGCATAGGGGATCTTTCTTGGTGCCTCTTTAAATTATTTCATAAAGAATACATAAGGAAGCTTGAGCCAACTTGAGCAGTTGCCATCTATTAGTGCCAAGCACACTACATAGAAGTGTTTCATAATATTGAAGTTTAATGTTTCAAACATGTTTTGGGGAAGTTCCTTGGGGATGCACCATTCTAGCACAAATGCTTCAATATACTACATTCACCACCCCATCACTCAGGTCTTTTACTTTATAGACAAGGAAGGGGACAAGTGAAGTCTTGGTATTATGTTGGGGAGTCTTTGTGCTCTAAGAAGACCCATAGATTGTCTTTATTTCCATTTAGCATGTTGATCTCCTCCATAACTATCAAAATAAATATTTACCCTCACCTAAAGGTCTCCCATTTCATTTGACACTCCAATGCATTCTTTATCATTTCCTCCATAATGAAATTTGTGATGTTAAACTTAACCCCTACACCATGTGATGGGAGATGCATAAATAGGCTTTGGTAACATCTATACATCGACCAATGGGCCAAAGTTTTGAACTCATGAGGTGTGCTTCCACCCTCATGTAAAGTTACTTGATATGTTTTATAGGGGATACAAATCATCCCTTGTAGTACCCAAGGAGTTTTTCAACCCTTTCAACTTTAGCATCATCTACCATCATCTGGTGGATGTCTATGCCTAAGTCTGAGAGCTTGGTAATTTTGATTATTATGTGAACTAATATATACATGTACCTCCCTATAAAATAAATTTGATATCCATGGATGTTCAAGAGGAGGAACTATATAGATTCCTCTAGCTTCCCAAAGCATGGAAACTCATAGAGCTGAGTTCACCAAAGGTCACAAGTATATCTTGGATGGAGACATCAAACAATGCTATATTTGATTCTATTTTGGCCCTTATGTCCAATATATAATCTTGTGCTAGATATTTTGCATGGCTTGAGGTGTGGTGGTTATATTATTTCAATCAGTAAGTGTACATGAAAGATGTCCAATTCTCCCCAACCAAGACTTTTGAGAGAAATTGTATCATTCGGTATGACATTTTCACAAGCAACTCCATGTCTACTTTTGTGATGCTTACTCCTGTAATAAACTACACTTTGATCTTCATTGTAACCATATCTTCTACTATCTACACCCTTTTAGCATCCTTCTACACTAACTATAAACTAGAATGCATGCACTTCTTTCCCATCTTGAACCGGCTAGTGTTGAAACATGGTTTGTTTACTTTGCCAAAGCCTATAATGCTTGTTGGCACTTCTCACAGTCATGAGGTCTATGACTGTGAATTTGGATCTCAAGCTTCATGTGTTGTTAATGGTGGTCTCAGCATCACTCCAATTTTATATGACTTAGTGTTTGCAAAATTCATGCCCCACACTTCCCTATTCAATTCTTAAAGCAAATGCAATGCCTTTCTTTGTTAAATTTTTCACTTTTAACATTTTTGGCTGCTCAAGGGTTCACTCTAGTAGTATTTTTTTTCTTTAGCTCTGGTTCACTAGTCTATATTTTGGGTGAAAATTATCTCAAGGTTTGTAACCTAAACCAGTTGACCTATCATTGCTTTATACCCTTAATTTCATATACCATCTTAATTAAAAGTGATTAATGGCATGAAGGCATCTAAATTTCTTAAAAATCACAAAATCCCATGAAATCCAAAAAAATATATTGCTAGCTATGCATTCAATGCAGATATTTCTACCTCTGCCATCACCTCAATTGATTTTTTAATAATATTTTTGGTGAAAGGACATGTAGTTCAAACAATCACTTTCCACCTCACTTTGGGTGGATGCTAGTGTGTCCTGATGATATTTTTCCTGAGCTTTGTTCACTTAGTGTGACCTTCACCTTCCTTATGGAAACCTAGGCATAGTGCCTCACATGCACTTGATTCAACCTCTATGGTTCCCTCTTATTTTCCTATTATGCTTTCATTTCAAGCGTACTTTCCTATCTTGGTCAATTTTTATGCACTTTCATCTCTTTGCCTTGGCCTATCCTACCCCATATAAATACCTTATGCTGACCCTGTATCACTTCACTCTCTACTTTTGATCTCTTGCACATGATCATAGTGTGCATCTTCTTTCTATGTCTTACACATTTTCATCCTATGCACCTCTCTTTGTTAATTGGTACTCATATTTTCAAAGTATATCGAGTTTCATGTACCCATTAACTAAGGTTTATAGCCTTAGGCACTTTGAAAAGTATCCATTCTTGACTCACCCAATTAGATTTATGTGTAGAAATGCTAGAATATTTATTATTTTATGCTTAAAAGTGTTGTTTATTAACTCTAAAAGAACAACAATAAAAAAACATAAGGAAATGTTTTGCTTACACCAAACATCATTCTAGTTAGAATAACACAAATGACTTATGACTAGGAATTCAGTGTCTGATGGTGCAAGTGTCATATTATTATCTATAAGGTTTTAGTTGGCTGCCATTAAAATGCCCAGGAATCATTTTGCTAGACAATGTGTGCAACTTGCATGCACTAATTTCCAATATATTGTGGATGACATATGGGCCCATTTACCTAATTTATAGCTTGCCTAGGTGATTGAGGACTTGGAGTCATAGAGTAAGACCAATGATCCTTTAGTCAGTACCTTGCACTTAATATGTCTATCATGCCATAAATTTTGACATCCTTATCTATCTACTAGCTCTACCTTACTTGGGTGTGCACTTCATCTAAGCGCTCTAAGTCCAATAATATTACACTCAATGATTCTTGGTCATCCAAATGACCAATTCATGTAATGCACAATGATGGCACCAAGAACTCCATCAGTAGAATTTCCTTTATGCCAAACACTAGTTAGAATGGTGTAGCATTGTTTAAGTGCTTGTAGGTTATGCAATATGCCCATAAGACTATTGATACTCTATCATCCTGATTTTTGTGACCAATGTTGCATATATTCATGAGGCACATCCCTAGTATCTTGTTGAATGCCTCAATGGTTCTATTTAATTGGGGATGATATGGTGTGTTTTTGTGGTTCACCACTATGTATTCTATCAATATGATCTACACAGTTTCATTAATGAAGTGTGTGCCTCTATCGCTAGTTAAAATGAGTGGGTACCCGTAATGACTTATGATCTTCTCTGATATGAATCATGTGATAGTGTAGAATTATGATTTTTAGTAGGCACTAACTTATCCCAATTTATGAAATAATTGGTAGTTTCCAAAATATATATTGCACTTGTGTGTGTTGTTATGGGGGTGATCGGCCCAACAAAATCAGTGGCCCATTTTTCAAATGGTGCTTGGGAAAGAATGGGGATGAGACACATCTCCTCCCATTAGTTTGGATTCCCTATCCACTATAATATGTCACATACCTTAACATAATCTTTAGAATCTTGGAATAAGCTTGGCCACCACAAGCCTGATTACAACACTTTACATGCCATTGCATCTCTAACACAATGGGATCATATGATCCCCTCATGTGACTCACATAGAATGGAGTTTCTTTCATATTCCAAAATACATTGGTATAAGACTTGATCTTGACTTAATTTATATATATCCCCACTAATGATGTAAAAGAGGGTGGCATGAATGGGGATTTGATTTTTTCTTTGGTTATCATGGTCTAGGGTGCAAACCCAGACATTATAAATGTAGTTATCTTCACCAAGTCTTTAAAAATGTGTTAGGATTTGTATATTTACACATCTGGCATGCCATATTCAATGGGCGCTACCACATTTCTAGATTTGATGTAGGATAAAGCTTTTGGTCCCAAGTTCTACTTCCCAGGTTTCATCATAACTGAGAATTAGAATTCCTAAAATAGAACTACCCATCTACAAATGCACCCATATAGAATGGGCTTATTCAAAAGGTACTTAAGTGCCTCATGATTAGTGAAAATATGAATTAGATCACCAATAAATATTACATGAATTTTTTGAGGGTGTAGACCATAGCTAGTGCCTCGTGCTTTGCAGTTATGTAATTTTACTCTACTGGGGTCAATTTTTGACTTGTGAAGGAGATAGGATGCTCTATATTACCTTCATTAGGTTCCACAAGAATAATGCCAATTGTAGATCCAAATTCATTGACATGGACATGGAATGGATTCATCCATTTAGGAAACCAAAGAATAGGTGATTTAGCCAACTTGAGATTTAGATTTTTAAAGGCATCCTCTTACATTATGCGACAGTGGAATGAGACATCCTTGAGCAATAAATCCTATATCAGTTCTATAATCATTGCATATCCCTTTATAAACTTATTATAATATCCACAATGGCTAAGAAAGGTGTGAACATATTTCTACATGGAAGGGGTTTGGAGCTGTATAAAAATAGCAATCTTCATGGGATTGATGAGCAGACCATATTTGTAGATGATGTGCTCAAGTAAGTTTTTAAATGGTGTCATGAAAACAAACTTATTAAGGTTTTAAGGATATATATAGCTATTATCACCTCTCAAAAATGAGGTTTAAGTTATCATAATGGTCTCTCATGAGCCCATACATAGTCCAATCATCAAGGTACACTTGGAAGAATTTATAGATAAAATATTTGAATGTAGTGATGACCACTCTAGAGAATATGGTTGGCACATTTTTTAACACAAAGGGCATCACATTATATGTAAAATAAAACCATTATATTACAAAGGTTATATTATGCCTATCCTCCTCTTCAATTTGGATTTGATGGCATCCAGAGAAACCATCACTGAAAATATAGATTTCACAGCCTATGACTCCATCTAAGACTTCATTAGTGAATGGAGTCAGGAAGGGGTCAGTGACATAGGAAAAATTTAATAGTTGGTAATCCACATAAATGCAGATGCACCCATATTTCTTAATTATAATAACCATGGGACTCACCCATTTTGACACTTGCACCAAGTATATTACTCCTACATCTAGCATACCATCAATCTATATTTTGACCTTAGCATGGAGATTGGGGTTCATTCTATAGGGGAAATTTTTGATAGGTTGCACATCATCCACTAACTTTATGCTCATTTTTTGAAGGGATATGTGGGTACCATTAATTTCTTGGTAGTTACACAAAATAAATCTTTAAACTCCTTTAGGAGATCCACAATTCATGCTAGCTCCATGTCAGACCAATATGCACCCAGAGTAGCCACCTTTGGTTTTCCTTCTATGCTGATATCAAATTGGGTGGTCTTGATCAACATGTAGTAGGGACCATTTCTCTCTTGATGTGTGTCCTCAGCTTGCCTACTCCCCTCAATTATTTTTATTTGGAGATTAGTAGGGACTTCCTCGTCAGGGGTACTATCATCTACTTATTACATGACTTTCCTCTTTCCTATCAAGGCCATCTAATTTTGCACTTTCCAAACATCTATATCTTCATCACTCAAGTCACTATTGAGTTCTTACTCCTTGAAGAAATTTAGGAGTGCTAATCCTTTCTCCTTGAACATATCTTGTAGTTTCTCCTCTAAGATAGTAGTGTCCTCAAACACTACCCTTTGAATGATTTACAATGGCTCGATCAATTCCAAGTTATGTGAGGAAAAGTAGAAGGTGTACAAACAATTCTCCTTCAAGACATCCCAACTAGCTATCTCATAATGTATTTCATTGATCACATACCAAGATCTCACCCACATCTTAAAGGTTTTGTAGAAGGTATGCACCCATAGGTTCCTTAGGGAATTTATGCCATAGTCAATCCATGTTTTTTCACATAAGCGTATATGCACTATTGGGTTTGAATCCCTAGAGTATGGAGAAATGTCCATGTCCTTGTTGATTTTTCCAAATCTAGTATAGATGGATGCTTTTACATCTTTCTAGGTTGTCAAGATAAGCCTTTGCACTACCCACCAATAAGCGACAATGCTTCTCAAAGTATACACCATTGCACCCATCTTGTCTACTTCCTTTAGGATGCAAGATTCTAGGTCAAAACCATATTCTTCTATAGGATTTCTCCCCTCATATCATTAGAGTGATGAAATTTTACCTTTACTCAAGTTAAACACTCTATTTCCCTTCTTTATATTGCAAGGGATCCCTATTTATGAAGTGCGATCGATCTAGACCTAGCCATTCCTCATAAGTTTTGACACCTTGGTGCTCACTACATGGCAACTCTAGTCAGTGGTTTTGTAACCTTATTCAACCCATTAGTTGCAAGCTACATCAATAGTGTTTGAGGCCAACTATCCATCATCCTAAGAAAGCACTCCTTAGTCATTAGGGTTGATAATTTCCATGCCTTACAGTATGATGGTGTAGATATGGTTGATCTCATCTTCAAGATAAAAACTTTATACATAAGGGGGTCTTTGGTCACTTGAGAGGGGGATCATGACCCTCTCCTTATCATTTTTAAAGGTCATATAACATCTCTTGAAGCACATGTCATCATTATTTATGTAGCACTATGGCTTGCCTAAGAGTGTTGGATAATTATCTTACTCAACAAACTTGATCACTTCAAAGTTAGCATAGAACTTTGCACCCATAATATTTACAACAATGCATTTTAGAATTTTTATTGGTTGCATCCTAGATTTTTTGGCCATGAAAAAAACATGAGCAGAAGGCTTCAAGGCTAACTTACCCATCTTCTCCCATGTATTCTTTATCAAGATATAGACCTTAGTGCATGTGTCCATAAAGACCTCACATATAAACCATCCATCAATGGTGGCATCTACCAAGAGCTCTTGATCATACCCTACATTCTGTGTATGCCTGACCTCTCACACCCTTTCTATGCATGTTGTAGTAATTTCAATTGGCTTCTGCTAGCATGTTCTAAAAGTAAATTCTTCAATAGGGGAAACATTCCTTCTATATATATGAGGCATATGATCTCTATAACTCTTATACCTTGGCACTTTTGACTACCTTGGCTCTACGTAAAACTTTAAGTGCTTATTAAGGATTTATAAATGTCTTCATAGAGATTGATCTTCTAAATGGTACTAGCAATCCTCCAATGAACCATTGTGCATTCTAAGAGGGTTTAATGTCATAAATACGTTTGGAAAGAAGAGTTTTAAATGTAGCATCATATAGACATATACTCTCTAATATCCCTTGCCTAATTTCCTTAAGCATGGTGATGCTTTACTATTCAAACTCGAGTATGTCAAACTCCTTTAGAAATTCTTCCTTTAAGGTATTCATAATCAATCATAGAATAGTTAAGATAAAATTTACTATACTAAGTATGAGCACATTCAAGTAGAGTTATCATGAACTATGTTACCTTATACTCTAATTGGATTATACCCTGAGTGTGCCATCAAAGCTCACATTTTAACACATGCTCTATGGCATTTTCCATGTTTTGATATTTTGGAAAGTTCATTGCCATCTCATAATATATTTATTATGGGGGGGGGGGGGGAGGGGGGGGGGGGGGGGCGCACTAGCATTTGAGTCATTTTCCCCCTAGTACTTATCCTTGTAGTGGTCCTCCAATGCCTCTGGTCACTGGGCTGAGTGTCAACCCCATTATTATGGTTGGTGATATTAAAGTTTTTAGAATGATGCTATTTACTTGTGGCATCAAGCCACTTCTTATGGGCTTTAGCCCATTCTACATAGTTGGCATTTGATATAATGGAATGCTTGCACTCACGTTTTATGTTTTTAAGCTAGCACCCAAAGGCCTAAAGGTACCTTCACTTAGCTCTTTGTAAGGGAAAACTTATTCAATCATAAAATTATACTCTAAATCTATAAATTAATTAAAGTCTACATGGACAATAGGGTCAGTTATCACTCTTCTTTCTTCTTGTGGGATATCTAGTGCATGAGCTAACATCATAGGTTCAAAGGGGGTAGGTGATTTTGGTGTATCTTTAATGGTCAAATTCTATAGGGACCCAATGCATTCTTTGCCCATCAATAATTAAATTAAATCTAAGTCTTCATTATTCCTCTCCTCACATTGTTGTAATTCAAGATATCCTTCCCAATGCCCTTCCCACTTGTTATGGGTTCTCTCAACACTTCTAAGTTTCATATATTTCATTAACCTATGCCTTCTCTTGTTATAAGTCTATTACCTAAGCTCTTGAGTGTCAATCTTCTCATCCCTTTCCATTGAGCTTTACTTATACATTCCCTTCTTCCCTATTGCTCTGCTCATATGTAAAAGGACTTTAGCCTTGCATTCTTATGGTTTCAAAGCCATAATCCACCATTAATTTATTAAACTCTGTGTTAAATTATTTCATAAATGTGCCTTTGGGATCTACAAGAATTGATACTCTCATTTTTTAGGGTAAGAGTACGTCAATACTATAAACTCAAGTACGTAACTATTCAGTGCTCCTTGTCATCATTTTTTTATAGCTCTAGTCCAAGTGGAATCAAGGTTCTAAATATTTGTCCATTCAAATCACTAATTTTAGCTTTATCTTTTGTGGGTCGCATAATTAACCAATAATTGGTACACATAATCAGGTAGTTCATAAAAGAAGACCTCATATAGAACATCATACAGGTTATTCTAGACCCACTTCCTCAAAATTTGTTCCTTATAGGAGGGATGCTTCAGTAAAAATCTATCTTCTACTTGCTCTAACCAACACTCAATGTTCTCAAGGGAGATTCAGATAATTATTATTTTGCACCAGTACAATTCAACATGGGTCTTAGTAATGGAACCAAAATGTTGTAGAAAAATGTCTATTATTAAGTCATTTCCTTAATTAGGCATTTATCTAGTTGTCCAAGTTATTTATAGACTTGTTATAACTAGGCACAAATATGGACTAATCTTGTAGCACTCAACATCTGTCTCTTGACTATGCTAAAATCAATTTACATAAGGCACAAGCCTTATGTGCTCATTTGAAGCATAATAGATAAATAACTAAGGCCCATATTGGGTTAGTCATGCCATGGCACAACTCATTCTTCAAGGGACTTGGTCATTACAATAATGATGTGGCAAGTTTATTGGTGAAAGCAATTCTAGGTGAAGTCTGACTATTTGTAGGTATAAAGCCTATTTAGGGAACTCATTCTAGACATAGGGGTGTAATCCTATATTAGGATGATCATATGTTCTTAAGTGTATTATCCTTTGTTTTACTAAGATAAGAATCATTCAAGCACTTGGGCAGACAAGGTAATTATTTATATCAAGGGTTTTATGTTCAGGCTAGTACTCCTATCATAGGTGTCAAAGCTTGGGTACATGCCCTTTCCTACATTTAGGCTATTTTGTAGTTTAGGTTGATGTCATTATTTATCACAAAGATACCATTAATGACTTAGAACAAAACTTTGGTTAACGACACATTCATATATCAAAACTATACTACTAGATCTATTGTATTTAAGTCTCATTCAAAGAACCTTTCCATAACCATATAAACTAGATCAATACACATATAGGTACAATGCCATTCTTTAATTACCAAGGTTCAATTAATATAATTCATATTGAAAAAATAGAGCACATGCTCATCTAAATAAATATCAACCTAGACTCTCACTGATGAGTTTAGACACTATAAGGTGGATCTTCATTGATATCCATGCTAAAACTAAGTTTTAATAACAATTGCTCTACTGTGCCTAGAATCAATTCTACATAGATTTGTTATCTCCAAGTCATGTCCCCTTCATACTAGTTTGATCTTGGCTTCATAACACTCAAGAGCATCTTCTCACTAGGGTGGAGGGTGCACTCTAGGTACTGAGCTAGAGAGTTGGTTGATCATTCTATGAAGTCCATCACCTTGCACCCTTTGTAATCATTCCACATTATTTCCTTGTATTGATATTTTCGCTAAGTTGGCATAGCTCTAGATGTAGGTGAAAAGGGGCCCAACATCATTCACAATACAAAATTGGAACTCTATGTAGTACTTAACATGATGAAGGTGGCATGGATACAGATAATGATTGGCTAGAAGATTCCTTAGCCTTGGAATGTGTAGCTTTTCATTGAGAGATGACCTACTAGAGCTCTAACAATAACTTAAAGATAGGAGTGTTGAGGATATAGGCAATGTCACTATAAAATGGAGATAAATTGGTCTTGTATGTATGATAGTTGAGCTGCACAATAGGGTACACAATGGTGCATGATATCTAATGATCTACTTGAGATCTGAGTCATTAGTGATGCTCATGGTTATCTTGGTGTTGGTGACCCACATCTGAATCTCACCACTCAATTGTTCTAGTTTGTTTGCATGATGTTGGGCTTGGATACCTATGAAGGAACTATGAAAAAGTTGACTCTACCAATTGGGGATGTTATTATGCACATTGTCTCAAACATTGAGCAAGTCCTAGAGTGCTCTATCATTTTCATCTATAAAATTAGTTTGGATACCCATAGTTCTCTTGGCAGTTATTGCTGTGGTGAAATATACATTGGAATTGGCTAAAAAAGCATTTAGTTGTTGCTTCTGATCTAGTAAGGTGCACATGATTTGTTGTTCTTGTAGTAAAATAATGTCTAACATGCCTTGGTACTCCTCCAACAAGGTGATGAGTGTGGTATCCTTAGTCTTCACATCATGGCCCAATGTGTTGACTACATAAAGTTTTTGGGCCTCACACCAATCTTTAGTCAACTTAAAGACCAAAGTCTTAAGTCTTCACTAATTAGACATGACTTGGTCCCTGATTACTCAAGTGACCAACTCTAGATAGATGTCTTGGATCATCTTTTCAACTTCATTAATTTAAGATTTCAACACTACATTCTTCACCTTAGATTGATCCATCTCTAGCTCCAAAGAGGTAGCATCTGCATAATTGAATCCTAAAATGTTGATGTGCCCTCTAGTTATTTATTTAGTGGGAGCTTGGAGATATCCAATGAAGCTTCTTGACTGAGTGGGAGTGTGTCCAATGTGCTCACAATTGTTTAAGGGTCTAGTCATGGCATTGTGGTAAGTGGGAGAGAAAAAGTGGTATACCAAGCACCAATAGTTATGACATCACCAAGCCAAACTCCTCCCAATGGAAATTCTGGGAGATGAGAACCTATCTAAGATACAACTAGTTCTTATTCTTGTGATATCTATTCTAATTATACCTTTGGTTTCTTAGGTGCCTATTTCTATTTCACTATAGCCTTTACTACCATCTTGAGTTATTACACAACATATTTATCTTACTTTATTTTTGCTTCCTCCTCCACCTAGGCTTTGTTTTTTAGTTCTTCCTACGTAGCTTACTACTTTGCTTGTTCTTCATCAACCTACAACTTCTATGTATGTTCTTCTTTCTTCTATTCTACCAAGGCCATAGCCTTGGATTATTCCTACTTATCCTATGCTTGCACTTGTGCTTGTGTCTATGCCTATGCCTATTTTTGGTGTAGTGCTTCATTTTCTTCTTCCTTCTTTTTCTTCATAGCTTCCTCTGCTTGTTATTATGCATGTTTGGTAGTTTCCATAGTATGTTGTGCATGGGCCACTACATCATGCTTTTTCATTCTTCTTCCTCTACCTTAGCCTTGGCAACAAGTTCAACTTCTTTTTAATTTTGCACTTACACTTCCTATGCTTTCTTGGCTACATTAGTAGCTTCATGGGACTTCTTAACCACATCCATGGCTTTCTTTTAGTTAGCCTATGTGTCCTTATCCTTTTGTGTGGCCTCAATTTCTTTGGCTTGCTGACTTGCCTATTTTTATTATTCCTACTCCTTTTATTGCTTCTTCTCCTCCTTCCTTACTTATTGTTCTACTACATAAGTTGTTTCCTCCCTTAAGGCCTATTGTTCTTCTAATGTATGTTTCTTGGGTGTGATATCTTCAACCTCATGGGCTTGTGGTGATGTAAAATATTCACTTGGTTGGACCTCTGAGATAGAAACCTATGCCTTCTTTCATTTAAGGGTGACCAACCAATATGTAGTTGGTGGTGTAGTAGAAGATGGAGTAGGTTATGTTTGTTTTATTGTGGCTAGTCAACTAAACATACACTCATCAAGTATAGGGGAGACCCTAGCCTTTCACCTAATTTGGGGTCTATGCATGAGTGATTCTAATAGGATTTTTGTAAGGGGCATAAATACATCCTTAGCTATGAAGGTAGAAGCAGGTTATGGTTGGAAGAAGTTGAGCCTTCACTTCAGTTACTCCACTTCTTCTCATAAAATATCAATAAAAATGGATGTCAATTAAGGTGGGAGGAACCTAATTACACACTTGGACCATGTACATAACTTTCTAGAATAAGAATTCTTTCTCTTTCTCTCTATCCTATAATTCTCTAGCCCTGACTATGATCATTATTTGGTAGACTTCTTGTTCATATGTCCCCATTTGTGGAAGGTCACATGAGCTTGAAATTTGAGACACCTTCAAATTATCTAAGTCATTTTTCTTCATGTCTTGCACTTTAAAATAAAGGATGCAAATTTATTCTCTACATAAATTTTATGATTTCTCTTATATTTTTGTGAATTTGTTGCTTCTTCTAGTTACTACATTGTAGGGATGGTTGTGCCAAGTGGTATAGCCTGAAGCAGAGTTTCACACCTACTTATAAAATATTTTTGTTTAGCAACTTATATTTACACCATGTTCATGGTGACAAATAATGGAAGAGGTGTGAATGGTGATCATGATAACTCATGAATGTGTATGAATACACCCTTCAATAATAAAATGATATCTATGTATTAAACCAAATACTACATGACATTTGGTGTCACCCAGGGATGTGTAGTGATCATTTCTAGACACTCCTCCCACCATGATTTAAATTTTCCCTCATGTGCTAGGATTTAGTGCTCATGTGTCTAGATGAGGTTAAGGAATTGCACTTCTCCCTCTGAGGACTTCCATTATGTGAAGTAAAGCATGAAGATGAGTAATTGGTAATGAAATTTTTGCTTTATATATGTGTGACACTTATCAATGTTTGTGATAATCTCATGAATAAAGTACTCTATCTATTTGAATTGCTCATTCCTATGGATAATATGATGGGTGATGTTCACAACTGCTTTTGGAATTTATTTCAATGACTTGATCATCTACCAAAACCTTGTTATGATACATTCGATGAGAATGCACATTGGATCATCATGTATTTCCTCAATTGGGATCCCTCTTGATCCCTAAACATACAAATCATGTACCTCCTAGAGAATAGGTAATGTTCTCATCTTATATGGAGATAGGGAATCTCCTTGCATAGGCATGCCCAAAGCTTGGGCTATGGCTTTTATGTTAATGATAATGGTGATGTCTAAGCCAAAATAGATATTACCATTATTGTATGGGCCAAGTAGGACTTGTAAAACCTCCCCTAAGTTGCCAAAATTTAGCATTCAAATAAGGTGTTTGACATCTATTTATGGAATCGGTGGGGAGCTATGAGAGTGATCAGTTGCACAACCTCGATGGGGTTTGGATGAAATAACTTATATTATACTAATCAAAATAAGTTGAATGGCTCTACATCATTGAACTTTGTCTAAATGAGAGCCATATTGATGCCCATTACTTATTTTTATGCATCGATTAGTCTCCTAATGAACCATGATGTATACACAATTCTTCAGTGATAAACTTGAAACTCTAGTGGATCTTTGTGAAATAAGACTAGCTTGGCTCTTTGACTTTGTAGGTCATAAAAATATGTGCAATAATGAAATTCCAACTTGGTTCTCAAACTTGGCCTTTATATATTTTTCACCTATTGGTTTCTATGTAAATGCCATACTCAGCTACCCATTTAACATGAATGCAATGGTTGATGTGGTAAATATTATCTGATCTAGAAATTAAGACAATTAGTCATGACACATGTGTGAAGATAGAATATTATGCTCTTTGATATCCATAAAAGAGTATGAGCTAGTGATGTTGACAGTCTACCAATTTATTGAATATCAAGTTAATCAAACCTTGGATCTAGAATTTATTTCTAGTGGATGATCATTATATGATAGAGATCTAGTTGATGTGACTTATCTATACCTTTCCTAGACTTAATTGCTTTTGTTCACTCCTATTGACATCCATGATGGTGTACATAGATTATTATTCATATATTTGGTGTACGCTTTGCTTGGTATCTTGGTTCTTGAATGGTAGTGAAGAGATCATCTACAAACACACACAAATAGAAAAAGAAACACATAAAAAAAAATGTAGAATGAGAAATCCTAATCTACATGGTGGTACTTATCACCCACTCACTTAGTAAAATGATATCAATTCAACTATTGGTGGTAGGGCTTAAGCTTACATCCATTCACCTGCCCTGGTAAAAAGGTTCCCTGAAGATCTCTCAAAACCATGGTTCCTTGTTGCAATAGTTCATGTATAACATAAGGCCCTTTCCATTGAATCTATAATTTTCCAAAAAATACTCTGAAATGACTGTCATATAATAAAAATGGGTGATCTTTATGAAATTCCTTATGGCACAGATTCCTATCATGCCATGCTTTCTAGCTCTACTTGTGAACTTTTTGCATCCAAGATGCTTTGTGTCTATACTCATCCATCCTATTCAATTTGATAAGTATATTAGTGAAAGACTTATGATACCTTAGTCTCATGACCATTGTAATGCACAAATTGGGTACTAAGTATTCCATTGGCATAACTGCTTCAAGCTCATAGACCAACTAGAATGGAGTAAAACTTATGGCTCTTTTATAGTGTGTGTGATATGCCCATATAATTGTAGGAATGCGATCTTCCCAATAATCCCTTTTTATGTCACATATATTTTTCAACATTTTTCCCAACACTTTGTTGGAAAATTTAGCTTAGCCATTAGCTTGTATATGGTACATAGTGCTTTTATGATGAGAAATTATAAATTCCTTGGTAAGAGCCTTGATGGTGTTGTTCAAGAATTGCATCCCTTGATCACTAATGATCTTGATGGGGCATTCAAACCTTGTAATAATGTTCTCATAGAGAAATTTTTTTGCATCCTTTGCACCACAGCTAGATGTTGCAGCAGTTTCAACCCATTTGGTAAAGTAGTTGGTCATAATGATAATATACCTTTCTTTACTATGTTTTCTTGGTGGATTGATGGGTCTAATAAATTTAATTCCTCATTGTCCAAAAGGTTGTGTAGATAAAAAAGGTTTCAAAGGCATTTCATATTTTTTTAGTGGTTTACCCATGTATTGACATACATCGTAGTGTTGTGATGCACTATATGCATCTTAAAAAATATTTGGCCATCAAAACCCACTATGTAACAACTTCTTGGTAGTGGATTCTCTATTAAAATATCACATTTCTACTCCTTGGTGTGCCTCCTACAAGAGTTAAGGTCGATCATGTTTCAAGACTACTGTGTGTAGTACTTCATCCTTCCCCAAATGATACAAAATCGCATTGATGATGTTGTATGGAAAAGTTATGATGACAAGCTGCTTCTTGTCTTTTTTTTGGTAGTACATAGGGAACACTCCTTATTCAAGGAAGTTGGTGATTGCTTCAAAAAATTTAGGAATAATAGAAATGCAAAAAATATGAGCATCAGAAGAATCTTCCTCTAATTCTTCTATTTCTTCACCATTAGGAATATGGCTAAGATGATGCAACCCCATGTTTTATCTACCTAGCTTGACATTAATGAAAAATTAGAATTCCTAAAATATCATCAACCACCTAGTGATGCATCCTCTCATAATCACCTTATTGACAAGGTAGCATAGAAATTGATGATTTGTGAAAACTTTGAATGGTGTCACAAGAAGATAGTGTCAAAATTTTTGTAGTACGAACATTATAGCTAGCGTTTCTCTTTCAATCATTGTGTAGTTATTTTCTTCATTAGATAATTTATGGATTATGAAATGAATGGGATGGTCAAGTCCACCATCTCTTTTTTATACAAGCACTATATCGGCTGTGATACCTAAAGCATCAATGTACATGTGAAAGGGCTTTCTCCAATTTGGAAATATGAGGATGGGTGTAGTAACCAATTTCTATTTTAACTCAATTAAGGTTACTTGGCACTTTGAAGTCTAGATAAACTTCACACTTTTATGTAGTAAGGATTCCAACGTATATGAAATGGCTGCATATCCTTTGATAAACTTATGATAGTACCGTGTATGTCCAAGAAAGATCATACTTTCATGGATCTAACTGATGGAGGCATACTTAGAATAACTACAATTTTGGCATGGTCTACCAAAATTCCTTCACTACATACCACATGACCTAGCAAGACACCAAAAGGTGTAAATAAGAGACATTTATTCAAATTCAAAGCAATGCACAGAGCTCGATAACATTCTAACATGAGGTGTAGTTTAGACAAATTTTCTTTAAACAAAGAAAAGATTGTCCAATCATCGAGATAGACTTCTAGTAAGTCATGAATGAAGTCCTTGAATTTAGTTACCATTACATGAGAATAACCTATAGGTACATTCTTAAGGCCAAAAGGCATACCTTGTATGTAAAGTATCCGCATTTTATGGTAAAAGTCATTTTGTCTATGTCTTCTTCTATGATGGGTATTTGATGATAGCCACTAAAACCATCCGTGAAAGAGTAACTTCATGTCCTGCAATAGATTCTAAAACTTTGTCTATGAAGGGAATTAGAAATGGATCAATTACACATGCATCATTCAAAATGTGATAATCTCCACATAATTTGATCTCCCTTATTTTCTTAGGATACACTACTATGGGACTAACCCAATCTACTTTTTCTATAGGATATATTATACTTTCATCCTATATTCTATTGAGTTCAGCCTTCACTTTCAACTTCATGTTTGGATTTAGCTTGTATGGACATTTTTTTGTGGGTCATGCACACTCCTTGAGTTTTATATGAATTTTTCCTATAGATGGATCAACTCCTCGAACCTCAAAAAATTTAGTGGGAAAGACATCTTGATAATCTCAAAAGAGTTATATAGCTTCAAAAACTTTAGCTTCTATCAAATAATCACCTATATGTGCCAATTTGGGAACCTCCTTAGTTACAATGTTTGCTACATGTTTTTTTATGGGATGATGGTGAATCTTATGATTTTCCTCATTAAAATATTCCTATATCTTTCATTATCCTTACTATTCTATAATTTATCTATTATACAGCTTGTCTTCTTTGGTAGGTTCTGTATTGAGGTCATTTATTGGTTCTACTGACTGTTCAGGTTAAAATAAATTAGTCAAATAGATATCACCATCAGAATTAGAGTATTCAATGTCCTTTTCTTTATCTTGTATTTGGTGGCATGGTTTCTTAAGAGATTGTTCTTATTTATTGGCAGTTTTATATCTTTGTAATGTCGAATTGAGATTATAAGTTGCATTCTTTTATGTAGTGGATTCTATTATAGTGCTTAAATATATTGTGCACCCATGGCATAAGAAATGTTTGATTTTTAGTAGTGCATTGTGAACTAGAGGGTTTTCATCTTCAAAAAATAAATGTCTACATGAAATCACTTTGCACTTATACCCAATGATTTGTCTCCCTCCTATGCTCTTGTTGCATATACCATGCTAATGGTAATGGAGCAAGTGTGTAATGGAAGATGTGAACCTAGTATTTTAGGGCCACACATTCTTCAGTCTAGACTTCAACACATTTATGAATATGAATTTTAAGACACTCACCTTTGTAGAAGAAAGGACAATTACTTATGATGACCTGTGATAGCTTAAACCTACTAATTATGAGTTCACAATCATCATCCCACTTGAGCAGATCATTTTTATGAATTACCTACCATGTCATTGTAACTCCCTTTAAATCATAATTGAGAGCATTGACCCGCTGACTGATGATAGGTACATGAAATTATAAGCACATAATTAATCGATTGATATCTTTAGTCACATAATAAATAAGAATCTGTCTCTCATATGCAAAGACCATTCTCATAGGTTGGAGTTTATGATCACCTCAAGCCTAGTTGAATAAGTTTGTGTCTGAGTCTCTACTAAAAGATGAAGCTATTTCCAAAGGAAAAGTGACTTATCTATTTAGATCTATATAATATTGCATGTGATCATTTACCTGATAGAGGAAGTCAACTTTTGAATGAATAGGGGATTTAGAAAACATAGATGCATAATCTTCTATGACAAACTAGGTTGCCAATAGTTGAGTAACTACTAGTTTAGTCCTCCATTATTTAAATGTATTCAACTACTGAGTGAGTAATGATTGTACCTAAGGTTTATTATGCTCATACAAGAAGTTTCACTTAGCTGTATGTAGAGATTTTGAATTTTATTTAGAGTTCACCTTCATCCAGTTGGTTTCTTGTGTGACATATGGAGAATTTGGTTCAACTAAAATGATGTAAGGTTTGTGTTGCGTATTAAAAGGAATGATGACAACCTTATCTCCCTAATGTACCTCTAATTTATTTTGCATAATTTTGATATTCATCTAACCATCATATGCCCATTTCTTACCAATCAAAATAGGTTAATGTGTTGCTACTTTCTTCATATCAATGACTTTAAAATCACCTCACAGGGTCAATTTTGTGACTCTGATCTCACCATCTTATAAACTGTCAATGGGCTCATCTCATCTATAGTTATCTAAGATCAAATTTATTGGGATGTATCTTTTAATAGATCATCTAATAACCTCAATGTAGACCTAGGAATCATATTGACTGTGTTGCTAAAATCAAATATAGCATTATTAGGATTATTTTTTTTAAAGTACCAAACAAGCTTTTATGTTTTCTATTGTCCTAGTTATGAACACTCCAGTATATTATGTATCAAGTTTATGATATTTTGAGAGATGTCTTCATTGCATAGTGTGCTTAAAAGTTTTAAAGGATATATAAATGTAGTGACAAATCCATCCTAATGCATAATGCACATGATCTAACCATAAATTTAGGCATATATTACTACAACATCTCCTTCAATAGTATCTTGATGTTGAATATTTTTCAACATCTGTGTAGCTTCATACATGAGCCCCTTTTATACAGTTGGGTTTAGGTATTTTTTTAATTTTATTTTTGGATTCCCTAATATTGAGGCATTTTAAGAGGAGGCAACCCTCTTTCTATGTGTTGATGTCATGTAACAACATTCAGGAAGGCATCATCCTTAGGATGTGCACTCACCATATTCACATTCCTGATGACCTTATCGTTTCTTTGATTTTCCAAGACATGAAATTATTATGTCTCATGTTGGTCATATATTCTGTAGTATGCATAATAAGACTATATTTGAGGATTAAAAGGGTAATTTAATTGCATATGATTATACTCTCTACATAGATAACATTGCAAAGGAGTCAATTGATTGTTATTTCCTCTACCACCTTGGTAACCTCTTCTATATCTACCTCTAGATACTCTTCTATTAGAATAATAACCTCCCCTATATCATCATTGTTGTTGCATTGTGTTCTAATGATGATGTTTCTAGGTATTATCTCTAATTCTAAATTTTTGTTAGGCAACTGGTGGGGTACAACTTTGTTGTTATTATTGCATCATTACTGAGCTCTAGGGTGTCGCATACTATTATTGTTAGGGTTCATTTTAGTGGGACCTATAGTAAAATCCATAGAGGTCCCAAGGTCAATCCAATTCATAATGGTGGTGAATCAGGTTAGAAGTTGAATCATTATGAAGGTGAATTGCATGATGTTAGATGGTGAATCTTGCAAAGCCTATAATGATCGATGAATGACAAGAAATATAGGTATGCCAGCATAATTACAAGTGAGAGGTTATGTAGGCTGGGTGAAAGAATCTATAAATAAGGCACATGCTTATATAAGGCCAGATGAATGCCTGTGTAGATTGGATGTACACATGTTTTAACTAGATGCATGCCTATGCAAGTTGGACAAACACCTTTTTAGATTGGATGATTGCTTGGCCAGACCTAGGTGAATGCCCTATATAATTAGATGAAATCCTATGTTATACCAAATGCATGCTCATATAGTCCAAATTCATGACTTATTTTGGAAGGCACATGTCATCCCTAGCTAGGCAAATATCTATTTAAACTAGGTGGAAACCTGTTTGCACCCGAGCAAAAGTCTATGTGAATTGGGTGGGAAACTATTTTTTCCAAGCATAAATCTATATGAATCAAATGCACACCCACATAAACTAGATGAAAATCTATTAGAATTAGGTGGGCACCTTTTTGGGTTTAGGTGAATGTCTATTTGATCCAGACAGATGCCTTTGTGGCCTAGTCTAGATGCATGTCCTTTCAATTAGACATATGTACGAGCTCAAGCGCATACCTAATAAGGTTGGATGAGAGTCTAAAAATAAAACTTATACAATAGGTGAATGACTATATAGATGGTGAATGATTGTATAAAAGGCAAACATCTATGCTATTTGCATATGTTGGATAATGCATGGCATCTGTACACATGTTGACCATCTACACAAACATGATGTGATCCTCATAATTATGATACTGGTGTCTGCAATGAATGCCTAAAATATAAAAAAATCTACCAATTCTAACCTCCAGGCCTATAAATATAAGAAATACTACTCAATTTGCACATTTTTCCATTTTAGCCTTTGCTACTGAGCTCAAAAAATTTCCTCTTTTCCTCAAGTCCCACTCTTGAGTTCCAACTTACAAAACCCTTTTTTATTCCATGGCTTCCTTTTCCCAAACCTCTTCCAATGGTGGCATAGGGGTGACTGGAAGCCCCAAACTCATTTTCTAGAATTTGTCATGCACTATCATTCAAAGGCTTTTGCAACAACCAAACACATATAGTGAGTAGGTCAAGCCTTACAAGTTCAATGACATTATCTACATGCCACAGTATGACAAAGATATTCCTCTACTACATGTTATATTACAAAGATTCGATTCTTCTTTCTCCACATTTCACATTAACTTGGAATCCCAAAATATTTCATTTAGAATCCATCCATAGGATATTGAAAGGCTAACAGGGCTACCTTCTAATGATGAGGACCTAGTCACCACAAAGACCTTACTCAATGATGATGACAAAAAGTATTTAGAGTCCCATTAATCACTACAGGTGGATGGTATGTATTGTTAAATTTATAATTACTAATTTTTTAATAGTTTCACTTCTTTTGTTCTAGAATATAAAATAGAAATTTTTTTTACAGATCCTCAATACCACGGTAAAATAGGACTAAAAATTGAATGTATTAAAAACCCTTTCTTGTTGGGAATGATTAAAATTTTCTAAGCAAGAATTTTTTTGCAGAGTAGACCATCTGATCTTCCATTCTAGGCTCTTGTTTATATTCTTCATACTCTAGGTGTTCAACCATTGAATTGGAATAATTTTATTTCTAGTAGAATCAAAGATGATTTGAATTATGATGCGTAATGAACATACTCTATTTTCTTCTTGTAATTATATTATTACATTGTACTATGAAGCAATTTAAAATTTGCAAGCATCCTCTATTCCTTCTGCCCTCAATCCTAAATTTTTTGTCAATGCACTCTCTGTGGAAGCATAGGAGGTTAGTTTGGGTAGTTGTTTGACTCTTTAAACTGTATATCTATTTCAAATAAATACATAAATATCAATCTAGTTCATTTTAAATAAAACATCTTTTTCTTGTAAAAAAAAATATATCAAATGATTAATAGAAGAAATACTATAAGTAAAGGACATCAACCTCCTGAGGCCTCAGTAGAAACAAAGATGAAAGGTGAGGCAAATTTGATTCCATTGATGCCTGAGTAGTAATAGATAAAAATAAAGTGAATGCAGAGTTTGATTGCACCTTTGGCACACACACAACACTCCACTCATGTTACTGGTATACCTTCATAAACTATATTTTCTTTTATTGAATACTCATTTATCATTGTAATATTTTGACTCTATTATTTATATATATAGCAAAGCCTGCATAATTTGTATTACACACACTAGCTAGGTGTGTTAGAAATTTAAGATTTCCCTCACAATAACAATGACAACAATAACAACAACAAAAACAGTCACAATATGACAAAAATAGCAAGGCATAGAAAATAAATATATTTTTTCTTAAATTCTAATATTTTATATAATTTTTTTAATTGGTCATTTAATTGATTTTAATTCCCATTTTTAGCTCATTCTTATCCAAGAAAAAAGTTCCTACCACCACCATCACCCCATCATATCCCTTTAATTACTGGTATTGGGAAATGACTTTTTATCCTAGCTCAAATTTGTGCCATGGTTCAGGTTCCAATGTTTTAGTTTTTGAACTTGTCAATTGGTGATCTTCCCAATGCAACTACTTCATAATAGTGATCTAGATGATGAGTATTTGGGCATTGATAATGGTATGCCTATGGATTGTTTCAACCCTCATGATATCATACATGAATATCATCCCATAAACCCTTTACAATGACCTTGTATGCTCGATTCACCACCAAGCAACACTGATGGTAGTCTTGTGCATGAGATTCCTCAAACTGATGACCAACATACTTCTTTCCCATTTATAATTTATTGGTATAAAATACTAAAGCTTATGTTCTTAAATTTATTTTTCCAAACCTTGATGAATTAAAAACATGGGAGCATCAGGAAAAAGTATTAATTCAAGAAATAAATGCCCATTTCCATAACCATAGTCAATGATATCAATTGTACACAACGGTGGAGCATGAGCTAGTAAAAATTGACATTTTATTCAACCAAGTAGTTTTAGGAAGTGTTATTGCCAATAATAGTGTTAATGATGATGTTCTTGATATTATGTTAAAAAGGCTTGACAAATTGAATGCAGAAGCCCAAGCATACTAAAACAAATGGGCACAAAACAAAATCCTGTTGGATCTTGTGAATGCAGAAAAAGAAAAAAATTTGGTGAGTTTGTTATGGTTTTTTAAAATTAAAATTTATTTTAAAACATTTAACTAATTAATTATTTTCTGATCATTTTCAATCAAAATATATAAATTTGAAGAACCAAGTTGTCCTTGACATGCATCTAAAGAAAGCACACAAGTATTTATGCTGCAATTTCTTTCAAGGAAAAACTTATATTATTAAATAAGCAAAATAACACATTGAGGAAAATAATTCAAGAAAATGGCTTGGATCCTGATGTTTTGTTTAAAACTAAAGTTTAAGCGGGCCCATCATTGCTTTTATTGGGAGATGTTGCTACCAAAGAATGATTTAATCTTGTCAATATTCATTCTATAGTGAAAGATCTCCAAGATTCTGGGATCCTGATCCACATAGAGACCACAACCACTACCAATACCAATGAACAAGCAATTGAAGTACAAAATGATCCATAGTGATTGAGAATATTATCAGTTTAACTTTGTTTTATAATTTCCATACTATCGTTTATTTAATGAAAATCGAGGTTGGAGCTCAAAGCCTTCAGTTGTATTATGCTCATGTTTTGTAACTATTGGAAACTTATGTTTTATACTATTAAAATATATTTTTTAAATATGGATTCATTGCTCATATTTACTGCTTTAATTTACAGTAAATTTGGTATGAAAGCTACTAAAATATTGTTAATAATTTCATTTTAATAAAAAATGTATTTGATTTAGAATACTATAAGTTTAACTTTATTTTATAATTTCCATACTATCTTTTATCTAATTAAAAGCGAGGTTGGAGCTCAAAGCCTTTAGTTTTATTATGCTCATGTTTTGTAACTATTGAAAACTTATGTTTTATAATGGATTCATTGTTCATATTTTTGTGATAATATGCTACAATTTTTATTGCTTTAATTTATAGTAAATTTGGTATGAAAGCTACTAAAGTATTGTTTATAATTTTATTTGAATAAACAATGTATAGTTTAGTCAAAAAATGTCAAATAATTAAAAAAAATAGAATGATGAACATGTATTATTTTTTTTCAACTTTAAATATTAAAAAATGATAAATAATACTATTTTAGAATATTGAAGATATTTCAATCAAGTATATCAAATAACCCTTGATAGATTGTACTTCATTGTTAACTTTTTTATGTCATGTCTCATTGGCATTTACAGCTTCACTTGTATTTGTGGTAGTGACACCTCTTCTTTCAGTTAGACTGCTCCAAATTGAAATTGCTTTATCATATGGCAACATATCCACTTCATAACCTGAAACATACAACCTTAAACATGTCTCAAGATTTTTATCCAATCTATTCTAGATCCTTGATTTGACAAAAGATAATGCACTAAATACCCTTTCATCTTCCACGAACCCCAAAATCATTGTTTGACATAATTCATATAAATGAAAATATTCGCTAATTTCTTCCTATAGAACACTGCTATGATATAGTTTCTTCCATACCTTGGTAATAGAACCTTTTTTTTTCTTCATTTATTAACCAACATTGTTCAACCATTGTAAATCCAAAAATCTTTGACTAGTTTTTGAGTAATTTTTTTTTTAAAATACCCTTAACCTCCTCTCCATTGATTTCCACAGACTTGTTGAATTATTGGATTAGATTACCCATGTATTTGATGAATAATTTACTTGTTTGTTCTTCACCATCACCACTTCAAAACATAGGATTCATCATGCCCATGGCTTCAAGAAAGTCATCTCTTTGAAAATGATCTCGAATTTCAGCAGACAAACTTTTTGAAATGTCTCTCAATTTCATTTGTGTATCACATATGACATTATCATATAGAACCTTTGTGACAAGTACTTATTCAAATTTTGATCAAGCTAAATTTGATCATCTTTGGAAAGTGTGTAATGGTATCTCCTTTCCATTAATAAAAATATAAAGATGATCATGCATATTGAATTTCAAATTGTTTTGAAGGTCCTTTAGATTTGTTAAAGTTTCCCAACTCTCAAATATTGGTCCCTTAAAATTTTCATTTGAGTAGTATAATATATCAAGTGATAAAAAAACATCTTTCCTCAACTTTATAAAGTCCACAATATATATTGATCTCTCTTGTGCATGTTTCGTCAAACAATACATTTCCCTCAACATGGGCAGAATACCACATAATGTTAGCAAAGTTTTGAAATCTATCAAGTGATTTAATAAATATCTTGCCTTGTCAACCTCCATTCTGTACTTAAACATAAAACCAGCCAAGGATTGATATTCTTCAAATATTATGCATGCAGGTTCATGCATTTAAATCCATCTAGTATCTACATCTTTTAATAGTTTTTTCCCATGAGTCACTCTAGTTACAAATTTCTAAAACTATAAAAACCTTTTTGGACTGCATGACATGTACGCATACAAACATGGATTAGTTCCTCCACTTTTATGACAATTTTAAATGTGCTTATAATTTTGTAATCAAGATTCATTCTATGTGCCATGCAATGGATTAGAGTCATATATGGGGTAATTGATGTTTGCAGGCAAACACACAAACCTATTTTATTCCCTTACATTATTGATACACCATCTGCACCAACACAGACCGATTTAATACCTATATCATGGTAACTCATCCCAGTAATATCCATCAAATTAGAAATAACTAATTTGAAAAGGTCTTATGCATTACAATTTTCAACCATTTTATGTATAGATAAAAGGTAAGGTTGCCTTGAATGATTCTAAAATGTATATACAAGCATGCATACCCATAGTGTTTTGTCAACCAATGTTACCTCATCAATGGATAGTGATATGAACCTTGTTGATTTTACTTTCTCTTTCAAATCCTCCTTTTCAATCATTGCGAGGCATTTTTCCAACTCCTACGCACTAGTATCAGACCAATGTGAATGTGGAATGTTTTGTAATCCAATCTACTAAAATAAAAGCTTGTAATCTAAAAAATTAGATATTGGTCTTCCTCTTTTTAGAATGTGAAATAAAGTTGAAAATTATATAATTATGGCAAGCAAATTAGATTGAGAAACCTTTCTAAATTGAGCTTGAATTGTTCCTCCTTTCTCAATGAGATGTCATTGATGTTTCTGATGATTATGATACTCTATTGCATAACATTGATGTATGCACTCTTTTTAATTTTTCCATCTCATTGTTTTTTTTATAATTCCATCTTTGTCTTTTACTAATTCATATATTTTGCCACAATGTTTTTCAATTGTGTCTAATTTTAGTTGCATTTTTTGGTCCTTACCAAGTTTCCAACTGCATATGGTGCATTTGCATTTTTTGGCATGTCAATACTATTTTTTAGCTACATAGGTTCATTAAATGGGAATTTACATGCCCACTCATACTAAAATGACCTTCTGATTGTCCATGTATTTTCATTCTTCTACATAGTTTTTGTTTTGCCTGTTTGAATTAGAGATTATTTTTGTTGCTTAGCAGGCTCATCTAGAGATTATGTTGGGTAAGTAGAATTAGTAAATCTCTTATTTGGTATTGTAAACTCATCATCAATACCACTACTTATGATGTGATATTTATGTTTCCTTGAATTTAGTGGGACAATGGCTATTTCTTTCTAAGTGACCCTTTTTGTGCCTTTTTCAACTAGAGAATGTGTTGAGGGAGCAGATCTCTCATTTGGTGTTGTGAACTCATCATCAAGACCAATAGCATTGATAGTTTTTTGAGTGGCTTATTTCATGGGAAGTATATATTCAAAAGCCTTATACATTCATTCAATAGTTTTATCATTAAATTCTACATGTAAAAAAATTGCATGATATTAATTTTTAATAAACACCAATATTAAAGTACAAATAAATAAAAAGAAAAAATTCTAATAATATTTATAATATAGTACCTATGTTCAGCATTTCATTCACAAGTCTTTCCAATTCAGTGATATCAATGGGTTCTACATGAAATATTGTTGTAGAGCTTGTCATTATTATTGAAACTTGAAAATAATATTTAATTAATTAAAAAAATGGCATTCTATGAGTTAGTACCTCTATTTGGCATTTTAAATTTATGCCCAAGTATGTCAACCTATGGAAACAATTCTTCAAAAGAGTTATCTATGGATTCTGCACATGAAATGGTTCAAGACATTTTAATTAGTATTTAAATTTAACACAAGCCAATGGATAAAAACCATTAGTTAATTGAAAATACAGTACCTTTGTTTGGTGTCTATCTAAATTAAGATAATAGGCTATTCTATTTTTTAAATTTCCTGGAAGCCTTAACATTTTTAGCAGATGCCATATTATTTAGTCTATAGAGCCATGAATAGAAGAGGATTAATATAAAAATGAAGATGATCAACAAAAAATAAAGACACTTGATTGATGAATAAAGAATCAAAAAAGATGGGTTATCAAAGAATGATAACGATCAAAAGCTAGCATGTTATAGGTGAATGCTAACAAGCCATGGGAAGATACCATGCGGCTGTGGATAAATGTCCATAGATTGGGTAGGTGATAATAGACTTTAGATAGATGTTGATAGACTGTGGGTGGATGCCAAGTCTATGGTCTGCACTCAAACTATGAGCAGATGACTATAATCTATGAGTGGGCACCCATAGGCAATGGAAAGACACCTATAAACTATGGGTGGATGCCCAGATGGCACAAACCTAGACTAAGGCAAATGCCTATAGATTATAGATGGATCCCTGCAAGACTAAATGGGCACTAACAGACTGTGGATGACTACCTATATTATAAAAAAAAGCTGCATACCTTGTTATAAACTATCGATTCTTGAATCCCTCGTGTGAATTGAAAGACTCTTAAATTCAACCAATAGTATGTGGTAAAATCCCTTGGATTAGATTTCAAGGTATTAGTGAATTACAGTTAAATAAGGAAATTTATATGCATATATGTCCTCTAAAAGAAATTTGACCCCAAAATTTTAGGCGATAACGATGTGTCGACCACTCCACTAAAATTTCCAAATGCCAAATTTGAAAAATGACATATTCATAGATTAATGAAGATTCACCACTAAAAAAAACCTTGGTTATTGTGGAAATGGTGGTATCCAACTTGACAAATGAGGGGTCCAATCAGCTAGACCTTAAGGCTAGTATTCTGGCCAACTATGAATCCATTATAAACCTACTTGGGTCCCACAACCTTTATCGAACTCTGGGCCTGGAATCATTTGCTTCACTGAGGACACTTGTTGTGTAGTGATGGTGAATATATTTTTGGTGATGTCTTCTTTAAACTCCTACAAATCCCTACAATTATTTTTATCATGATTGTGTGACTTAAAAAAAGTGAAATATAGATTCTGTGGATTCTTTACATACTATTGCAAGAGATGGCACTATGTTGTTGCATGCCCTATGACTCTATAGATTTCACAAAATTCTATCTTGATCTTATGATAATCATTTATGTGATGTCCTTTTCCACACTCCATACACCATAGATTCAACTTAGTTTTATCTACCTCATGGTATTACTTCATTCAATTCATAAAATCTTTAAATGTGTTTTCAATCTTAGAATTTATGACAAGAGATTCCCCATAATCTTCAATCTACTCTATTTGTAGAGCAGTGGCTCTAGTATCTGCTTTAGTATCATATTGTCTACACAATGGCAAATATAATTCTAGAGTGTCATATTTTGACAAACCACATAGCTTTGTGATCCAAAAATCAGAAGTTCTAGTTGATATATATTAAAAGAACAGAAAAATAACACAATAATAATGAATTCTCTGAGAAGAGATGTATTATCACTCAAGATCATAATACAACTATATGCTTATCTCTAGGAAGAGATGTCTGATTTTCCATTTTGGGTTACATCTTAAATTATACCCATTTTGAAAGTAGGGGGAGGATGTGGAAGGTCACCAATATTTAGGGATATTAATTGGTTTGACTTCCACTATTTAAAACAATACAGAATTTGATGAATTACTATTTTTAAAAACTTACTATTTTTAGACTACACTACTAAAATTGAAATTTGGGGAACTTTCATTGGGTTTTGGTTGGTAAAAATTCATTGATAAAATCTCCATGCCATCTCATGGTTTTCTCCTCATTATTATCTTTCCAACAGTTCAAACAGTGAGTAAATTGGAGCTATGGTGCAAAATTTATGGCTCCCAAAAGTTCTATCATCAATTGGGGTGGAACTTACACCCGAATTATAACCTAGATTGCTGCCCGGATCATTCCTCCCTCCTTGAAAATAAATGGTCCCCATTACATCAATGTTCCTCATCAGGTGTGGTAGTTTTATCTTGATTTGATTCTCTATGAGCCACTCACCTTGGTGGCTAAGCTGGCCCCTTTTGACCACTCGATAAAGCAGAATAGAGCATCCTCTTATTGTCTTCATCCAGGTGTCCACAATCTGATCCTCCTCCAATAGAGTAAAACTTTATGGATCAAGCTTATCAATTTCAAGTTGTTCTACTATGACTAAAGTGCCCAATAAAGGTGGATGATATGGTTTGAGGAGATCTACATTAAATATTGGATGCAGACCAAGGTAGGATGGTAGGTTCAACTCAAAAGCATTTTCTCCAACTTTTCTGGTGATGGTGTAGGACCATATCCTAGAGGCTAAATTTTTATATGTGGGCCTGTAATTCATTCCTTTTAAAGCCACAACCAAACCTTATCACCCACATAAAAATGGTGTGTAATCTTATGTTTGTCATGGTATTGCTTATACTTCTGATTCATCTTCTCCAGGATGTCATAAACTTGTTTTTGGATGTGTTGCATTTGTTCAATGAACTTTATTGCTTTTTCTACCTTAGATCTTCTATGAGGTGTGTATTCCATGGTGGATAATGTAATAGCTATATCAATTGGTGCCATGGGTTGGAACTCGAAGCATACTTGGAATGGACTGTGCTTGGTCGAGCTATGTAAGCCCTGATTATATCCATGTTGTATGAAAAGAAGCCCCTCATCCCATGTGCGTGGATGTTTGGAGTGATACATATAAATAATGTGAACAATCAAGTAGTTCACCACCTTTGTCTGACCATCAGTCTATAGATGGAAGGCTGTGGACTTCATCAACTTGGTATCCATTATCTTCCATAGAGTGGACCAAAAGATGCTTAGGAACCTGCTATCTCGATCCAAGATAATGGACTTGGGAAGACCAAAATGGAGCTATACATGACTAAAATATAGTTAAGAAGTTTCTTCAGTAGATATATTTTTCTTACAAGCACTCATGATAGCCATTTTTGAAAAATGATCAACTACCATAAAAATATAGTCCTTAGCATGTTTTAAAGTGGGCAAACTTGAGAGAAAATCCATTGAGATAGATTCCCAAGCCCTGGTTGGTTCTGGCAATGGCATGTACAATCCTTTCTTCTTATTTATTATCTTGGCTATTGCACATGGGGTACAAGATTTGAGATATCTTTCCACATCCTTTCACATATGGGGCTAGTAGAAGCATTTTTGAAGAACTGTCAATGTCTTCTCTATATAAAAGTGTCCAGCTATCCTACTGAAATGTGCTTCCCATATCATCTTCTATTGATCTACAACTAAAACACAGATGTGCCCCATATGATAGAGGACATTATATTGCAAATAGAAATAAAAAACATGTTTACCTTTTTTTATCACCTAATATGTATCAGCAAAGGTAGGATCTGCTTCATGCAGAGCAGCCCAAGTGGTAGTCTCATGTTCGTACAAGTCAAGAACTATTGTGAGTGCAGTAATTGGTAGATGGCCTAGATAATCTATAGCTATATTTGAGCTACCCTTTTTGTGTTTGATTATTATATGGAATTTCTGAAGATATGTGGCCCACTTTTGGTGCCTCTTATTTCATATTTTGCTCTATGTCTGGATGAATTCCAATAGTCTATGGTCAGTGTGGATGACCGTCTCTTTTCCCAAGATGTAGTGTTTCCATTATTTTTAGGATTGCATAATGACATAGAGCTCCTTATCATATGTTGGATATTTCCTGACTGTATTAGTGAAAGTTTCACTATGATATGCAACATGATGGCCATGTTGCATGATGATAGCTCCCATGACATATTCAGATGCATCTATCATCAACTTAAAGGGTTGATGTAAATATGGCAAGGCAAGAATAGGGGTTGAGCAAAGTCTATTCTTCAAATTCTTAAATGCCCTTTGCTGTATTTCACCACACTGAAGTGTAGCTTTAGCTCCTCCTTTAGTTACTTGGGTTAGTGACCAAGCAACATGTGAAAATCCAAGAACAAACCTACGATAGAAATTTTCAAGACCCAAGAAACTATGAAGTTCTATGAGGGTCCTTGGTGTGGGCCATTCTAGAATAACCTAAATATTTTTTGGATCAGCATGGACCCCTTCCTCATTCACAACATACCTAAGGTACTAAATTATTGTCATCCCAAATGTGCATTTGTTGAGATTTGCATACAACTTGTGCTCCTGAAGAGTTTAAATCACCTTACAAACATGTTGCAAATGTTCCTCCCATGTTATTTTGTAGATGAGTATGTCATCCAAGTAGGCAACCACAAATGAGTTGATGAAGGGTCATAGGATGTCATCCATCATCCTCATAAAGGTTGTAGGTGTGTTAGTTAATCCAAAAGGCATAACCAACCATTCAAAGAGCCCCTCTTAGATTTGAATGCAGTCTTCCAAAAATTAGTGGGATTGATGGGAATTTGGTGATAGCCAGATTAGAGATTAATTTTGGTGAAGAACTTCGCACCATGCAGTTGGTCTAGCAGTTCATCAATCCTAGGGAGAGGGTAGCAATTCTTCACAATGATTTTATTCAGGGCTCGGTAGTCAGTGCAAATCCTCCATGTTCCATCTTTCTTTGGTGCCAAGACAATTGGACTACCACAGGGTGAAGATCTTGGCCTGATGTGACCCTTTTGGATCAATCTATGAATCTATATTTTTATCTCATCATTCTCTAAAAATGATTTGTGATACATAGGAATGTTAGGCAAAGGTGATTTTGGGATTAAATCGATCAAATGTTTTACCTAGCAATGCAGTGTAACTCCTATGGATGACTTGAATAAGTCATCATATTCTTCGATCATTCATCCTATCTACTTTTGTTATTGTATTTATTATGTAGTCAAGACTGCAACATCGGCCTTCTTGGATTTCTGTGGTTTGATCACCATGAGAACAAATTGCTTTGTCTTCTCCACCAAACTCTTACATTACTTAGTATTGATCAGGGAGATAGATGTGGGAGGTGGTACCTATGGTACCCTATAGTGCCATGTTCCAAGAGTGAGGGTGATTATTTAGGTTCATGATTCATAGATACCATGTCGCTCATATATGAACGGCTAACTAAGGAGTACATCACAAATATCTAGATTGACCACATCCCACAAGACTTCATCTTGGAAAGGTTTTATTGTTATGAAAGAAGACATTGATGGGTGACATGGAGGTCTCTCTTTGGGATCAACCATCCAATACTGTATGGATTTAGATGAGGCTTCATGGATAGATTTAGACTTTTCACAACTTTAGTAAAGATTAAATTCTTTTGACACCCACTATCAAGAATGAAATGTAGAGGCTTACCTTTTACCCATAATTTAGAGTGAAACAATCTTTCCTTATCATTTGGCCTTTCCTCATGGGTCTGTGATGAAGAAAAAATGGTATCAAGCTCAACATAATTTCTTCTTCATCCTCTTTGACTGTGGGTTGTGTATGAGATAGAGTAGTAGATGTCAAGTATTGTGACTCAAAAAGTAGTGACTTGATGGCTCAACATTCTTCTTTAGAGTGAGTTCCAATTTTGTGGTAATCACACCATTTTCTATCCTTCCCCTTCTAGCGTTTCTTATCTTGAAACTCCTTTTGCTTCCAATTTTGGCCTCATGTTTTACCTTCTTTGTCACTTTTTCATTTTGAGGACTAACTCTTCGTATTCTTTATGCCATGCTTCTACTCAATCTTCACTAAAAATTTGTATGCCTCATCGAGGCTTTCCAAATTGAAGAGTTCCATTTCCCCCCATATGTACCATTGTAGTCCACCATAATATTTGAGAGTCTTATGTTTCTCAATTTCTTGGATGCCCAATCTTGCAGACAAAAAATGAAAAATATCTATGCAATCTTGAACAGATTGGTCCTTACCTTGGTGAAGTTATTACCAATTTAGGGAACTTTTATTGGGTTTTTGGGGGTCAAACTTCATTGAGTGGAAATAAATGCCATCTCACAATTTTCTCCTCATTCTTATCTTTCCAATGGTTTTAACGGTGAGTCAATTGGAGCTACGGTGCAAAATTTATGGCTCCTAGAAGTTCTGTCATTAATTGGGGTGGAACTATCACCCAAATTGTCACCTAATTTACTACCCAGATCATTCCTCCCTCCTTGAAAATCAATGGTCCCCATTGTGTCAATGTTCCTCATCAGGTGTGATAGTTGTGTCTTGATTTTATTCTCTTTGAGCCATTCACCTTGGTGGCTAAGGTGGCCCCTTTTGACCACCCAATAAAGTGGAATAAAGCATCCTCTTATTATCTTCATCTAGGTGTCCACAATCTGATCCTCCTCCTCTAGAGCAAAACTATATAGATCAAGCTCATCAATGTTGAGTTGTTCTACTACAACTGAAGTGTCTAATATAGGTGGATGATATGGTTTAAGGAGCTCCACATTAAATATTGGATGCAGGCCAAGGTAGGCTAGTAGGTTCAACTCAAAATAATTTTCTCCAACTTTTCTGGTGATTGTGTAGGGACCATATCGTAGAGGCCAAATTTTTTTGTGTGGGCCTACAAGTTGTTCCTTCTGAATCCACAACCAAACCTTATCACCCATATCAAAATGGTGTGCAATCATATGTTTGTCATGGCATTGCTTATACTTTTGATTCATCTTCCCCAGGATGTCATGAACTTGTTGCTAGATGTGTTGCATTTGTTGCCTCAAATCTTCCATGAGGTGTGTATTCCATGGTGGAGAATGGAATGGCTATATCAATTGGTGCCATGGGATGAAACATGAATCATAATTTGAATGAATTATGCTTGGTTGAGATGTACAGGGCTCGATTGTATCCATGTTGTATGAAAAGAAGCCCCTCATCCCATGTGCATGGATGTTTGGAGTGATATATCCAAATCATGTGAACAATCAAGTGGTTCTACACCTCTATCTAACCATCAATATGTGGATGGAAGGCTACGGAATTCATCAACTTGGTATCCATTAGCTTCCATAGAGTGGACCAGAAGATCCTCAGGAACCTGCTATTTCAATCTGAGATAATGGACTTGGGAAGACCAAAATGGAGCCATACATGACTAAAATATAGTTGAGCAATTTATTTAGCAGATATATTTTTCTTACAAGCAATCATGATATCCATTTTTCAAAAATGATCAACTACCACAAAAATGCAGTCCTTACCATGTTTTGAAGTGGGCAAACCTGAGAGAAAATCCATTGAGATAGATTCCCAAGGCCTGGTTGGTTCTGGAAATGGTATGTGCAATCCTTGATTCTTATTTTTTGGCTTGCCTATTGCACATGGGTTACAATATTTGAGATATATTTCCAAATCCTTTCACATATGGGGCTAGTAGATTTGTTTTTGAATAACTGCCAATGTCTTCTCTATACCAAAGTGTCCAGTTGTCCTACTAAAATGTGCTTCCCATATCATCTTCTGTTGCTCTATAGCTGGAACATAGATGTACCCCATATTATATAGGAAATTATCTTACAAATAGAAATCAAAAACATGTTTACCTTTTTTAATCACCTAATATGTATCAGCAAAGGTAGGATCTACTTCATACAGAGCACCCTAAGTGGCAGTCTCATGTCTGCACAAGTCAAGAACTATTGTGAGTGCAGTAATTGGTAGATGACTCATAATTTGCAACTATATTTGAGCTCCTCTTTTTGTGTTTGATTATTAGATGGAATTTTTGAATATATGTGCCCCACCTTTGGTGCCTCTCATTTCATAGTTTACTCTATGTTTAGATGAATTCCATTATTCTGTGGTCAGTGTGAATGACTGTCTCTTTTCCTAAGATGTAGTGTTTCCATTATTTGTAGGCTTGAAAAATGGTATAGAGCTCCTTATCATATGTTAGATATTTCTTGACTATATTAGTGAAAGCTTCACTGTGATATGCAATAAGATGGCCATGTTGCATGATGACAGCTCCCATGGCATATTCAGATGCATTTGTCATCAACTCAAAAGGTTGATGCAAATATGGCAAGGTAAGAATAGGGGCTAAGAAAATTATATTCTTCAAATTCTCAAATTCCCTTTTTTGTATTTCACCCCATTGAAATGTAGCTTTAGTTCCTCCTTTCGTCACTTGGGTTAGTGAAAAATCAACATGTGAAAATCCAAGAACAAACCTGTGATAGAAATTTGCAAGACCCAAAAAGCTGCAAAGTTCTATGAGGGTCCTTGGTGTGGGCCATTCTAGAATAACCTAAATATTTTTTGGATCAACATGGACCCCTTCCTCATTCACAATGTACCCAAGGTACTAAATTGTTGTCATCCTGAATGTGCATTTGTTGAGATTTGCATACAACTTGTGCTCTAGAAGAGTTTGAACCACCTTATGAACATGTTAAAAATGTTCCTCCCATGTTATACTATAGATGAGTATGTCATCCAAGTAGACAACCACAAATTAGTTATTAAAGGGTCGTAGTATGTCATCCATCATCCTCATGAAGGATGCAGGTGTGTTAGTGAAGCCAAAAGGCATAACCAACCATTCAAAGAGCCCCTCCTTATATTTGAATGCAGTCTTCCAGACATCAATGGGATTGATGGGAATTTGGTGATAGCCAAATTTGAGATCAATTTTGGTGAAGAAATTTTCACCATGGAGTTGGTCTAGCAAGTCATCAATCTTGGGGAGAGGGTACCGATTCTTCACAGTGATTTTATTCAGGGCTTAGTAGTCAATGCAAAGCCTCCATGTTCCATATTTCTTTAGTGTCAAGACAATTAGGTTGCCACAGGGTGAAGAGCTTGGCCTAATGTGACCCTTTTAGATCAATTCTTGAATCTATCTTTTTATCTTATCATTCTCCAAAACTGATCTATGATACACAAGACTGTTAGGCAAAGGTGATCCTAAGATAAAATTGATATTATGTTTTACATGGTAATGCAGTGGAACTCCTATGGGTGACTTGAATAAGTCATCATATTATCCTATGATTCATCCTATCTACTTTTGTTGTTGTGTTGATTGTGTAGTCAAGACTGCAACATCAACCTTCTTAGATTTTTGTGGTTTGACCACCATGAGAACAAATTGATTTGTCTTCTGCACCAATCTCTTACATTTCTTATCACTGATCAGGGAGACAGATGTGGGAGGTGGTACCTATGGTACCCTATAGTGCCATGTTCTAAGAGTGGGGGTGATTCTTCAGGTTCATGATTCATAGATACCATATCACTCATACATGAATAGTTGACTAAGGAGTACATCACAAACATCTAGATTGACCTCATCACACAAGACTTCATCTTGGAAAGGTTTTATTGCATATGAAAGAAGACATTGATGGGTGACATGGAGGTCTCTCCTTGGGCTCAACCATCCAATACTGTATGGCTTTGGATGAGGCTTCATGGATAGATTTAGACTTTTCACAACTTTAGTAGATATTAAAATCTTTTGACACCCACTATAAATAATGAAATGCAGAGGCTTACCTTTTACCCATAAATTGGAGTAAAACAATCTTTCCTTGTCATCTGGACTTTCCTCATGGCTCTATGATGAAGTGACGATGGTGTCAGGCTCAATATCTACAATTTCTTCTTCATCCTCTTTGACTACGGGTTGTGTATGAGATAGAGTAGTAGATGTCAAGTATTGTGACTTATGACACAGTGACTTAATGGCTCGAAATTCTTCTTTAGAGTGAGTTCCAATTTTGTGGTAATCACACCATTTTATATCCTTTCCCTTCTAGGGTTTCTTATCTTGAAACTCCTTTTGCTTCTAATTTTGGCCTCGTGTTTGACCTTCCTTGTCACTTTTCCATTTTGAGGGCTGACTCTTTGTATTCTTTCTACCATGCTTCTGCTCAATCTTCACTATGAATTTGTATGCCTCACTTAGGCTTTCCAAATTAAAGAGTTCCATTTCCCCTCGTATGTACCATTTTAGTCTACCATGATATTTGAGAGTCTTATGTTTCTCACTTTTTTGGATGCCTAATCTTGCATACAAAGAGTGAAAAATATCTATGTAATCTTAAACAGATTGGTCCTTACCTTGGCAAAGATGTTTCCAAATTAGGACACTTCTATTGGGTTTTTGTGGGTAAAAATTCATTGAGTGGTGATCAATTCCATCTCATGGTTTTCTCCTTGTTTTTAGCTTTTTGATGGTTCAAATGGTGAGTCAATTGGAGCTACGGTGGAAAAGTTATGGCTCCGAAAAGTTTTGTCATTAATTAGGGTGGAATTGTCACCCGAATTATCACCTAAATTACTAACCGGATCATTCCTCCCTCCTTGAAAATAAATGGTCCCCATTGCATAAATGTTCCTCATCAGGTTTGGTAGTTGTGTCTTGATTTGATTCTTTATAAGCCACTCACCTTGGTGGCTAAGTTGGCCCCTTTTGACCACTCGATAAAGTGAAATAGAGCGTCCTCTTATTGTCTTCATCTAGGTGTCCACAATTTGATCTTCCTCCACTAGAGAAAAACTCTATGGATCAAGCTCATCAATGTTGAGTTGTTCTTCTATGACTGAAGTGTCTAATAGAGGTGGATGATATGGTTGGAGGATTTCCACATTGAATATTGGATGCAGACCAAGGTAGGCTAGTAGGTTCAACTTAAAAGTATTTTCTTCAACTTTTCTGGTGATGGTGTAGGAACCATATCGTAGAGGCTGAATTTTTTTGTGTGGGCCTACAAGTTGTTCCTTCTGAAGCTACAACCAAACAATATCACCCACAAAAAAATGGTGTGAAATCCTATGTTTGTCATGGCATTACTTATTCTTCTGATTCATCTTCTCCAGGATGTCATGAACTTGTTGATAGATGTGTTGCATTTGTTCAATGAAATTTTTTGCTTTTGCTACCTCAAATCTTTCATGAGGTGTGTATTCCATGGTGGAGAATGGAATGGATATATCAATTGGTGGTATGGGTTAGAACCTAAAGCATACTTGGAATGGACTGTACTTGGTCAAGTTGTGCAAGGCCTGATTATATCCATGTTATATGAAAAGAAGCCCCTCATCCCATGTGCATGGATGTTTAGAGTGATACATCTAAATCATATGAGCAATCTAGTGGTTCACCACCTCTGTCTGACCATCAGTCTATGGATGGAAGGTTTTGGACTTCATCAACTTACTATCCATCATCTTCCATAGAGTGGACCAGAAGATGCTCAAGAACTTGCTATCTCGATCTGAGACAATGGACTTGGCAAGACCAAAATTGAGCCATACATGACTAAAATATAGTTGAGCAATTTATTTAGTAGATATATTTTTCTTACAATCAATCATGATATCCATTTTTGAAAAATGATCAACTACCACAATAATACAGTCCTTACCATGTTTTGAAGTGGGCAAACTTGAGAGAAAATCCATTGGGACAGATTCCAAAGGCCTGGTTGGTTCTACCAATGGCATGTAAAATCCTTGCTTCTTATTTATTGGCTTGGCTATCACACATGGGGTGCAAGATTTTAGATATCTTTCCATAACCTTTTGCATATAGGGCTAGTAGAAGTGTTTTTAAAAAATTGCTAAAGTCTTCTCTATACCAAAGTGTTCAGCTATCCTACTGAAATGTGCTTCCCATATCATCTTCTATTGCTCTACAACTGGAAAACAGATGTGCCCCATATGACAGAAGACATTATCTTACAAATAGAAATTAGAAACATGTTTACCTTTTTGAAGCACCTAATATGTATCAGCAAAGGTAGGATCTACTTCATACAGAGCACCCAAAGTGGCAGTCTCATGTCCGCATAAGTCAAGAACTATTATGAGTGTAGTAATTGGTAGATGGCTCAGATAATCTGTAGCTATATTTGAGCTCCCCTCTTTATGTTTGATTATTATATGAAATTGTTGAAGATATGTGGCCCACATTTGATGCCTCTCATTTCATAGTTTGCTTTATGTCTAGATGTATTCCAATGGTCTATGGTTAGTGTGGATGACTGTCTCTTTTCCCAAGATGTAGTGTTTCCATTATTTGTAGGCTTGTATAATGGCATAGAGATATTTATCATATGTCAAATTTTTCTTGACTATATTAGTGAAAGTTTCACTATGATATGCAATAGGATGGCCATGTTTCATGATGACAACTCTCATGGTATATTCAGATGCATCTATCATCAACTCAAAAGGTTGATGCAAATTTGGCAAGGCAAGAATAGGGGTTGAGCAAAGTCTATTCCTCAAATTCTCAAATTCTCTTTGTTTTATTTCACCCCAATAAAATGTATCTTTAGCTCCTCCTTTAGTCACTTGGGTTAGTGACCAAGCAACATGTGAAAATCCAAGAACAAAATTGCAATAGAAATTTGTAAGACCTAAGAAGCTATGAAGTTCTGTGAGGGTCCTTAGTGTGGGCCATTCTCAAATAGCTTGAATATTTTTTGGATCAACATGGACCCCTTCCTCATTCAGAATGTACTTGAGGTACTGAATTGTTGTCATCCTAAATGTGCATTTGTTAAGATTTGCATACAACTTGTGCTCCTAAAGAGTTTGAAGCACCTTATGAACATGTTATAAATGTTCCTCCCATGTTCTATTGTAGATGAGTATGTCATCCAAGTAGACAACCAAAAATGAGTTGGTGAAGGGTTCTAAGATGTCATCCATCATCCTCATGAAGTTTGTAGGTGCATTAGTTAAGCCAAAAGACATAACCAACCATTCAAATAGCCCCTCCTTAGATTTGAATGTAGTCTTCCAGAAATCAGTGGGATCAATGGGAATTTGGTGATAGCCAAATTTGAAATCAATTTTAGTGAAGAACTTCACACCACAGAGTTGGTCTAGCAGGTCATCAATCCTAGGGAGAGGGTAGCGATTCTTCATAGTGATTTTATTCAGGGCTCAGTTGTCAATGCAAAGCCTACATGTTCCATATTTATTTGGTGCCAAGACAATTAGGCTACCATAGGGTGAAGAGCTTGGCCTAATGTGACCCTTTTGGATCAATTCTTGAATCTATCTTTTTATCTCATCATTCTCTAAAACTAATCTGTGATACACAAGACTGTTAGGCAAAGGTGATCCTGGGATCAAATTGATATTATGTTTTACCTAGTAATGCAGTGGAACTCCTGTGGGTGACTTGAATAAGTCATCATATTCTCCTATGATTCATCTTATCTACTTTTTTTGTTGTGTTTATTGTGTAGTCAAGACTGCAACATCAACCTTCTGGGATTTCTATGGTTTGACCACTATGAGAACAAATTGCTTTGTCTTCTCCACCAATCTCTTACATTGCTTAGCACTAATCAGGTAAATAGATGTGGGAGGTGGTACCTATGGTACCCTATAGTGCCATGTTCCAAGATTGAGGGTGATTCTTCAAGTTCATGATTCATAGATACCATGTCACTCATACATGAAGGGCTAACCAAGGAGTACATCACAAACATCTAGATTGACCACATCACACAAGACTTTATTTTGGAAAGGTTTTATTACATATGCATGAAGACACTGATGATTAACACGGAGGTCTCTCTCTAGGCTCAACCATCTAATATTGTGTGGCTTTAGATGAGGCTTCATGTATATATTTAGACTTTTCACAACTTTAACAAAGATTAAATTGTTTTGACTCCCACTATCAAAAATGAAATGCAGAGGCTTACCTTTTACCCATAATTTGGAGTGAAACAGTCTTTCCATGTCATTTGGCCTTTCCTCATGAGTCTATGATGAAGTGACAATGGTGTTTGGCTCATCATCTACAATTTATTCTTCATCCTCTTCAACTATGGGTTGTGTATGAGACAGATTAGTAGATGTCGAGTATTGTGACTCAAAAAGTAGTGACTTGATGGCTTGACATTATTCTTTAGAGTGATTTCTAGTTTTTTGGTAATCACACCATTTTCTAGCCTTCCCCTTCTAAGGTTTCTTATCTTGAAACTCCTTTTGCTTCCAATGTTGGCCTCATGTTTGACATTCCTTATCACTTTTCCATTTTGAGGGCTAACTCTTCGTATTCTTTCTGCCATGCTTCTGCTCAATCTTCACTATGAATTTATATGCCTCACTGAGGGTTTCCAATTTTAAGAGTTTCATTTTCCCCCATATATACCATTTTAGTCCACCATGATATTTGAGTCTTATGTTTCTCACTTTCTTGGATGCCCAATCTTGCAGACAAAGAATAAATTTTTTTTGTGTAATCTTGAACAGATTGGTCCTTACATTGGTGAAGTTGTTGCCAATTTGGGGCACTTTTGTTGGGTTTTTGTGGGTCAAAAATCATTGAGTGGATAAAAATGCCATCTCATGGTGATCACCAATAGAAAAATTGTGTGTAATATTATGTTTGTCATGGTGTTGCTTATACTTTTGATTCATCTTCTCCAAGATGTCATGAACTTGTTGTTAGATGTGTTGCATTTATCCAATAGACTTTGTTGCTTTTGCTACCTCAGATCTTCCATGAGGTGCGTATGCCATGGAGGATAATGGAATGGCTATATTAATTGGTGCCATAGGTTGGAACTTGAATCATACTTGGAATGAACTATGCTTGGTCAAGTTGTGCAGGGCTCGATTGTATCCATGTTGTATGGAAAGAAGCCCCTCATCCCATGTGCATGGATGTTTGGAGTGATACATCTGAATCATGTGAAAAATCAAGTGATTCACCACCTCTCTCTGACCATCAGTCTATGGATGAAAGTCTATGGACTTCATAAACTTAGTATCGATCATCTTCCATAGAGTGGACCAGAAGATGCTCAGGAACCTGCTATCTCGATCTGAGATAATGGACTTGGGAAGACCAAAATGGAGCCATACATGACTAAAATATAGTTGAGTAGTTTTTTTAGTAGATATATTTTTCTTACAAGTAATCATGATAGCCATTTTTAGAAAATGATCAACTACCACAAAAATACAGTCCTTACCATGTTTTGAAGTGGGCAAACCTAAGAGAAAATCCATTGAGACAGATTCCCAAGGCCTAGTTGGTTCTAGCAATGGTGTGTATAATCCTTGCTTCTTATTTTTTGGCTTGGCTATCACACATGGGGTCCTATATTTGAGATATCTTTCCACATCCTTTCATATATGGGGCTAATAGAAGTGTTTTTGAAGAATTGCTAATGTCTTATCTATACCAAAGTGTCTAGTTGTCCTACTAAAATGTGCTTCCCATATCATCTTATGTTGTTCTATAGCTAGAACATAGATGTGCCCCATATGATAGAGGACATTATATTACAAATAGAAATCAAAAATATGTTTACCTTTTTAAAGCACCTAATATGTATTGTCAAAGGTAGGATCTGCTTCATATAGAGCACCTTAAGTGGTAGTCTCATATTTGCACAAGTCAAGAACTAGTGTGAGTGTAGTAATTGGTAGATGACTCATACAATCTACAACTATATTTGAGCTCCTCTTTTTGTGTTTGATTATTAGATGGAATTGTTGAAGATATGTGGCCCACTTTTAGTGCCTCTCATTTCATAGTTTGCTTTATGTCTGGATGAATTCCAATGGTCTAAGGTCAGTGTGGATGACCATCTCTTTTCCCTAGATGTAGTGTTTCTATTGTTTGTAGGCTTGCATAATGGCATAGAGCTCCTTATCATATGTCAGATATTTATTTATTGTATCAATGAAAGGTTCGCTATGATATGCAATAGGATGTCTATGTTGCATGATGACAACTCCCATGGAATATTTAGATGCATCTATCATCATCTCAAAAGGTTGGTGCAAATCTGGCAAGGTAAGAATAAGGGCTAAGCAAAGTCTATTCTTCATATTCTCAAATGCCCTTTGTTTTATTTCACCCCATTAAAATGTATCTTTAGTTCCTCCTTTAATCACTTGGGTTAGTGACCAAGCAACATGTGAAAATCCAAGAACAAACTTGCGATAGAAATTTGCAAGACCCAAGAAGCTGTGAAGTTCTGTGAGGGTCCTTGGTGTGGGCCATTCTCAAATAACTTGAATATTTTTTGGATCAACATCAACCCCTTCCTCATTCACAACGTACCTAAGGTACTAAATTTTTGTCATCCTAAATGTGCATTTGTTGAGATTTACATACAACTTGTGCTCTCAAAGAGTTTGAAGTACCTTATGAACATGTTACAAATGTTCCTCCCATGTTCTGTTGTAGATGAGTATGCCATCTAAGTAGACAACCACAAATGAGTTGGTTAAGGGTTGTAGCATGTCATCCATCATCCTCATGAAGGTTGTAAGTGTGTTAGTTAAGCTAAAAGGCATAACCAACCATTCAAAGAGCCAATCCTTAAATTTGAATGCAGTCTTCTAAACATCAATGGGATTAATGGGAATTTGGTGATAGTCAAATTTGAGATCAATTTAGTGAATAAATTTTCACCATGGAGTTCGTCTAGTAGGTCATCAGTCCTCGGGAGAGGGTAGCGATTCTTCACAGTGATTTTATTCAGGGCTTGGTAGTCAATGCAAAGCCTCCATGTTCCATCTTTATTTAGTACCAAGACAATTAGGCTACCACAGGGTGAAGAGCTTGGCTTGATGTGACCCTTTTAGATCAATTCTTAATCTATATTTTTATCTCATCATTCTCCAAAACTAATCTGCAATACACAAGATTGTTAGGCAAAGGTGATCCTGGGATCAAATTGACATTATGTTTTACCTAGCAATGTAGTGGAACTCTTATGGGTGACTTGAATAAGTCATCATATTATCCTATGATTCATCCTATCTACTTTTGTTATTGTGTTTATTGTGTAGTTAAGACTTCAACATCAACCTTATTGGATTTTTGTGGTTTGAAGACCATGAGAACAAATTGTTATCTCTTCTCCACCAATCTCTTATATTGCTTATCACTGATTAGGGAGACAGATGTGGGAGGTGGTACCTCTGGTACCCTATAGTGCCATGTTACAAGAGTGGGGGTGATTCTTTAGGTTCATGATTCATAGACACCATGTCACTCATACATGAACAATTGACTAAGGAGTACATCACAAACATCTAGATTTACCACATCACACAAGACTTCATCTTGGAAAGGTTTTATTGCATATGAAAGAAGACACTGATGGGTGACATGGAGGTCTCTCCTTGGGATCAACCATCCAATATTGTATGGCTTTGGATGAGGCTTCATGGATAGATTTATGCTTTTCACAATTTTAGTAGAGATTAAATTCTTTTGACTCCCACTATAAAGAATGAAATGCAGAGGCTTACCTTTTACCCATAAATTGGAGTAAAACAATCTTTCCTTGTCATTTGGCCTTTCCTTATGGCTCTGTGATGAAGTGACGATGGTGTCATGCTCATCATCTACAATTTATTCTTCATCTTCTTTGAATATGGGTTGTGTATGAGATAGAGTAGTAGATGTTGAGTATTGTGACTCAGAATGCAGTGACTTGATGGCTTGACATTCTTCTTTAAAGTGAGTTCCAATTTTGTGGTAATCACACCATTTTCTATCCTTCCCCTTCTAGGTTTTATTGTCTTGAAACTCCTTTTGCTTCCAATTTTGGCCTCATGTTTGGGCTTCCTTGTCACTTTTCTATTTTGAGGGCTGACTCTTTGTATTCTTTCTGCCATGTTTCTGCTCAATCTTCACTACAAATTTGTATGCCTAATTGAGGATTTCCAAATTAAAGAGTTCCATTTCCCCTTGTATGTACCATTTTATTCCACCACAACATTTGAGAGTATTATGTTTCTCACTTTTTTGGATTCCCAATCTTGTAGACAAGGAATGAAAAATATCTACGTAATCTTAAATAGGTTGGTCCTTACCTTGGCAAAGTTGTTGCCAATTTAGGACACTTCCATTAGGTTTTTGTGGGTCAAAATTCACTGAGTGGAGATCAATGTCATCTCACAGTGTTATCCTTATTCTTATATTTCCAATGGTTCAAATGGTGAGTCGATTGGAGATATGATGCAAAATTTATGGCTCATAGAAGTTTTGTCATCAATTGGGGTGGAACTGTCACCTGAATTATTGCCTAAATTACTACCCAGATCATTCCTCCCTCCTTGAAAAGCAATGGTCCCCATTGCATAAATGTTCCTCATCAGGTTTGGTAGTTGTGTCTTTATTTTATTCTATGTGGGCCACTCACCTTGGTGGCTAAGCTAGCCCCTTTTGACCACTCGATAAAGTGAAATAGAGCGTCCTCTTATTGTCTTCATCCAGGTGTCCACAATCTGATCCTCCTCCACTAGATCAAAAATCTATGGATAAAGATCATCAATGTTGAGTTATTCTGCTATGACTGAAGTGTCTAATAGAGTTTGATGATATGGTTGGAGGAGTGCCACATTAAATATTGGATGCAGACCAAGGTAGGCTAGTAGGTCCAACTCAAAAACATTTTCTCCAACTTTTCTAGTGATGGTGTAGGTACCATATTGTAAAGGCTTAATTTTTCTATGTGGACCTACAAGTCATTCCTTCTAAAGCTAAAACCAAACCATATCACCCACATAAAAATGGTGTGAAATCTTATGTTTATCATGGCATTGCTTATACTTCTAATTCATCTTTCCTAGGATGTCATGAACTTGTTTCTAGATGTGTTGCATTTGTTCAATAAACTTTGTTACTTTTGCTACCTCAGATCTTCCATGAGGTGTGTATTCCATAGTGGAGAATGGAATGGCTATATCAATTTATGCCATTGGTTGGAACCCAAAGCATACTTGGAATGGACTATGCTTGGTCAAGTTGTGTAAGGCCCGATTTTATCCATGTTGTATGAAAAGAAGCCCCTCATCCCATGTGCGTGGATGTTTGGAGTGATACATCAAAATCATATGAACAATCTAGTGGTTCACCACCTCTGTCTGACCATTAATCTATAGATGGAAGGCTATGGACTTCATCAACTTGGTATCCATCATCTTCCATAGGGTGGACTAGAAGATGCTTAGGAACCTGTTATCTCGATCTGAGACAATGGGCACGAGAAGACCAAAATAGAGCCATACTTGACTAAAATATAGTTGACCAGTTTCTTCAATAGATATATTTTTCTTACAAGCAATCATGATAGCCATTTTTGAAAAATGATCAACTACAACCAAAATATATTCCTTACCATGTTTTGAAGTGGGCAAACCTGAGAGAAAAATCCATTGAGATAGATTCCCAAGGCCTGGTTGGTTCTGGCAATGGCATGTAAAATCCTTGCTTCTTAATTGTTGGCTTGGCTATCACACATGGGGTGCAAGATTTTAGATATCTTTCCACATCTTTTTGCATATAGGGCTAGTAGAAGTGTTTTTAAAAAACTACCAATGTCTTCTCTATACCAAAGTGTTTAGCTATCCTACTGAAATGTGCTTCCCATATCATCTTCTATTGCTCTACAGTGAGAACATAGATGTGCCCCATATGATAGAGGAAATTATCTTACAAATAAAAATCAAAAACATGTTTACCTTTTTAAAGCACCTAATATGTATCAGCAAAGGTAGGATCTGCTTCATACAGAGCACCCTAAGTGGTAGTCTCATATTTGCACAAGTCAAGAACTATTATGAGTGTACTAATTGGTAGATGACTCATATAATATGTAGCTATATTTGAGCTCCCCTTTTTGTGTTTGATTATTAGATAGAATTGCTGAAGATATGTGGCCCACTTTTGGTGCCTCTCATTTCATAGTTTGCTCTATGTCTAGATGAATTCCAATGGTCTATTGTCAATGTGGATGACTGTCTATTTTCTCAAGATGTAGTGTTTCCATTATTTGTAGGCTTGTACAATGGCATAGAGATCCTTATCATATGTTAGATATTTCTTGACTGTATCAGTGAAAGGTTCACTGTGATATGCAATAGGATGGCCATGTTGCATGATGACAACTCCCATGGTATATTTAGATGCATCTGTCATCAACTCAAAATGTTGATGTAAATATTGCAAGGTAAGAATAGGGAATGAGAAAAGTTTGTTCTTTAAATTCTCAAATTCCCTTTGTTCTATTTCACCCCATTGAAATGTAGCTTTAGTTCCTCCTTTAGTCACTAAGGGTTAGCGACCAAGCAACATGTGAAAATCCAAGAATAAACTTGCGATAGAAATTTGTAAGACCCAAGAAGCTGTGAAGTTTTGTGAGGGTCCTTGGTGTGGGCCATTCTAGAATAACCTAAATATTTTTTGGATCAACATAGACCCCTTCCTCATTCACAACGTACCTGAGGTACTGAATTATTGTCATCCTAAATGTACATTTGTTGATATTTCCATACAACTTGTGCTCTCAAAGAGTTTAAAGCACCTTACGAACATGTTACAAATGTTCCTCCCATGTTCTATTGTAGATGAGTATGTCATCCAAGTAGACAACCACAAATGAGTTGGTGAAAGCTCGTAGAATGTCATCCATCATCCTCATGAAGGTTGCAGGTACGTTAATTAAGCCAAAAAGCATAACCAACCATTCAAAGAGCCCCTCCTTAGATTTGAATGTAGTCTTCTAGACATCTGTGGGATCAATGCGAATTTGGTGATAGTTAGATTTGAGATCAATTTTGGTGAATAACTTCACACCATGGAGTTGGTCTAGTAGGTCATCAATCCTAGGGAGAGGGTAGTGATTCTTCACATTGATTTTGTTCAGGGCTTGATAGTCAATACAAAGCCTCCATGTTTCATCTTTCTTTGGTGCCAAGATAAATAGGTTGCTAGAGGGTGAAGAGCTTAGCTTGATGTGACCCTTTTGGATCAAATCTTGAATCTATCTTTTTATCTCATCATTCTCTAAAACTGATCTACGATACACATGACTATTAGGCAAAGGTGATCCTAGGATCAAATCAATAGAATGTTTTACTTTGAAATGTAGTGGAACTCTTGTGGGTGACTTGAATAATTCATCATATTATCCTATGATTCATCCTATATACTTTTGTTATTGTGTTGATTGTGTATTCAGGACTGCAACATCGGCCTTCTTAGATTTCTGTGGTATGACCACCATGAAAAAAAATTGCTTTGTCTTCTCCACTAATCTCTTACATTGCTAAGCACTGATCAGGGAGATATATGTGGGAGGTGGTACCTATGGTACCCCATAGCACCATGTTCCAAGAGTGAGGGTGATTATTTGGGTTCATGATTCATAAATACCATATCACTCATACATGAAGGGCTAACCAAGGAGTACATCACAAACATCTAGATTGACCACATCACACAAGACTTCATCTTAGAATGGTTTTATTATATATGAAATAAGACACTAATGGGTGACACAGAGGTCTCTCTCTGGGCTCAACCATCTAATACTGTATGGCTTTAGATGAGGCTTCATGGATAGATTTAGAATTTTCACAACTTTAGTAGATATTAAATTCTTTTGACTCCCACTATCAAGAATGAATTACAGAGGCTTACTTTTTACCCATAATTTGGAGTGAAATAATATTTCCTTGTCATCTAGCCTTTACACATAGGTCTATGATGAAATGATGATGGTTTTAGACTCAGCATCTATAATTTATTCTTCATCCTCTTCGACTGTGTGTTGTGTATGAGATAGAGTAGTAGATATTGAGTATTATGACTCAGAAAGTAGTGACTTGATGGCTTGACATTATTATTTAGAGTGAGTTCCAATTTTGTGGTAATCACACCATGTTATAGCATTACCCTTATAGGGTTTCTTATCTTGAAACTCCTTTTTCTTCCAATTTTGGCCTCGTGTTTGACCTTCCTTGTCACTTTTCCATTTTGAGGGCTGACTCTTTGTATTTTTTTTGCCATGCTTCTGCTCAATCTTTGTATTCTTTTTTCCATTTTCCCCTGTATGTACCATTTTAGTCCACCATGATATTTGAGAGTCTTATGTTTCTCACTTTCTTGGATGTCCAATCTTTTAAACAAAGAATGAAAAATATCTATGTAATCTTGAATAGATTGGTCCTTACCTTGGTGAAGTTGTTTCTAATTTGGGGTAATTCCATTGAGTTTTCTAGGGTAAAAATTCATCAAAAAAATATCCATGCCATCTCACAGTGTTTTCCTCATTCTTATCTTTCCAATGTTTCAATGGTGAGTCAATTAGAGCTATGGTGCAAAAGTTATGGCTCCCAGAAGTTTCATCATTAATTATGGTGGAACTGTCACCCGAATCGTCACCTAAATTTATGCCCGAATCATTCCTCCCTCCTTGAAAATAAATGTTCCCCATTGTGTTAATGTTCCTCATCAGGTTTGGTAGCTAAGTCTTGATTTGATTCTCTATGAGCCACTCACCTTGGTGGCTAAGCTGGCCCCTTTTGACCACTCAATAAAGCAGAATAGAGCATCCTCTTCTTGTCTTCATCCAGGTGTCCACAATCTGATCCTCCTCCACTAGAGAAAAACTATGTGGATCAAGCTCATCAATGTCAAGTTGTTCTACTATGACTGAAGTGTCCATTATAGGTGGATGATATGGTTTGTGGATCTCCACATCGAATATTGGATGCAGACCAAGGTAGGCTAGTAGGTTCAACTCAAAAGCATTTTCTCCAACTTTTTTGGTGATGGTGTAGGGACCATATCATAGAGGTTAAATTTTTTTATGTGGGCTTGCAAGTCGTTCCTTCTAAATTTGCAACCAAACCTTATCACCCATAACAAAATGGTGTGCAATCCTATGTTTGTCATGGCATTGCTTATACTTCTGATTCATCTTCTCTAGGATGTCATGAACTTGTTGGATGTGTTGCATTTTTTTAATGAACTTTGTTGCTTTTAATGCCTCAAATATTCCATGAGGTGTGTATTCTATGGTGGAGAATGGAATAGCTATATCAATTGGTGCCATGGGTTAGAACCCGAGGCATACTTGAAATGGACTGTGCTTGGTCAAGCTGTGTGTTGTTCCCAAAATTTTTTACTCATTTTTGGGACAACATATGAACTATTTTGGTCCTACAGGCCAAAATTCCCTTGTCCCTTCTCAAAAATTATTCTAGGCACTCAAATTATCTATTTTTCAATATTTTTTAGCTAATGGACTCTACAAGTTCATTTCTATGGACTCTACAAGTTCATTTCTATAGACTCTACAGGCTTAAATCTATGGACTTATTTATATGAACTTCATAGGAAGGAATCTATGGACTCTGCCAATTCTATGAACTCATTTATATGAACTCTACAGGTTCATTTCTATGAACTCTACAGGCTCATTTCTATGGACTCTACAGGAAAGAAACAAGCTCTCAACACTTAAGCATTTTCCAAGGTTGGTTTAATGCTTCGATTCAACTAAAAAGGTTCATTATCAAGCTTCAAACAAATCGATTGAACCATTGAACCTTGAACCAAAATGGTACAAAGGTTTAAAGGTTCAACAAAGTTGGATCAACGTGATTGGTTCAACCAATCAAGTAAATGAGTGGAACACAAGAAGAAAGTGATTGAACCGTTGAACCAAAGTTGGTTCAATCGATCAGTTCAATTTGTTGGTTCAAAGGAGTGCCCCAAAGCCCATAGGACAAGTGCCCTTGCAGAGGACAGGTGATGAGCAAAATTGACCTTTCTCGAAGCCCAAAGGGACACCTTCCCTTTGGGGTGTTTGAAAGACATAAAGCTGAAGGAATTTTAAGGCTTCAAAAAGGACTTATAAAAATAATGGATTCATGGAATAAAGGATATATCATTGAAACTTAAACCAAAAGAGTTCAAAGGTTCAAAGGTTCAACAGTTCAACATGGACAGTTCAAAAGAGTGCCCCAAAGCTAAAAGAATAAGTGCCCTTGTAGAGGGCAGTGAACTAAGGGCAAGTGCCCTTGCAGAGGGTAGAGAACATTGGTTCAAAGATCAAAGGGATGGTTCAATCAAATACTAAGAAAGTGATTGAACCAGGAAAGTGATTGAACCAGGGAAGCGATTGAACCAAGAAAGTGATTGAACTAGGGAAGCGATTGAACCAAAGAGGTGATTGAACCAAGGAACAGATAAAGACCACTTGAGCTGTTGAATTATTAAATCGATGAATTTTCAAAGGTTTAAAGGTTCATGGTTCAATATAGTTCAAACATTCAGCAACCATTGACATCCCTGCAGATGTCAAATTTAAGATAAGGAAATATCCATCGATTTTCAAATATGGCGCGGACCCTATGAATAAATTTAGTGACCAACCAAAGAGATAGCCTGAGAGCTCAGATCGCATAGATAAAGACAAAATATATAAAGGAAAGGGGAAATGATGGAGAAAGATTAGAAATATCCGTGTGTGGGATATGTTTCTAGAAGGTGAAGTAGCCCACCAAGTGGACATTAGAGAGTGTGAACATTCAATGGTGTGGCCTATTTTTCTACATTGAGTAAAGTGAATGAATAGCTATGTACACATTAGGAAACACATCAGGTGGCCCATATTTAAGACTGACGCCCAATTCTAGCATAACCCATGGACAGAATTTAAAATACATTAAAGGCATTGAATGCATCATAGGCCATTTTTGTGAAACAAAGTGCCCAAGTCTTTCTTTGAACACTATATATTGGACTCTCTCTTATTATTTTAGAGAGATCTCTCAGTTATCAGAAATAAAACTCTGCCCAAATTGAAAGGCATTGTTGAGACTTTAAACTCAGATTGTTGATCATATTTCATTATTTGAATAAGAAAACAAGTGACTTTTCAAAATTTGTGCTAAAATAGCTTGGTTGTTGAGAAAATTGTTCTTATGTCTGTTTCCTTAATACATTTTTTTCCATTTAATTAAATAAGTAGAATTAGTGAAAGTAATCAAGAAGGTGTCCTGAAGCCGGCTGTGGAGAGACTTTATGCTGCCACAATTGTCTTTAGTTTTTCTATTTTTTATTTATATGTAAAGGATCTTGGGATGACTTTGTGCCCTCATTATCCTTTATATTTTACTCTTTGGTAATTGAGGTGAAGATTTTGTGCTACATTTCATCATGTTGTGTTTCTATGTCCTATTACAATTACTTGTCACTACCTGAAAGGTTCTTGTTGTCTATTAAACATCACTTCTAAAAGAAGAGGAGTGCCTTCTGTCATTTCATCAAGATTTCCCCTTTGATTTGTGAACATCATCTCTAAAAAAAGAGAGATGAATGGTGTTATCCTACCCCTGAGTATTATTTTCAGCTTATTTATAGCAGATTAGTATATATATAGTACCTTATAGTTATAGAGAACCTTCCCTTGATGAGAGGAGAGATTTGTCCACCTCTAATGTGTTAAACTTGCACATTTGTTCAACCAATCTCCCTATGCTATGGTTGAAGAGACCTATTTTACTCATCAGTTAGCTGATTGACAAAATATTCACCCAATAGTTTTTGGTGAATCCACTAAGGAACAATGAGCATTTTTTATCTTTTTTCAATCTATTCAAATCGAAGCATTTCATATCACTAGGGAACAATGTGAAGCAGGAAATAACACTTCCAGCTTCATGCCAACATTTTTTGGTGACTCCACTGGGGATTCGAACAAGCAGTTCCTATCCTTATCCATTATATACTCTGACAACTCTCATCTAGGTATTACCCATTATCATTATGGCCTTATCCATTTATACCAATGTGAAAGAACGAGCTGTTCCAGTGCTTTCCCATTGTTAATTTTTCTTTCCAGCTTCATGCCAATAGTTTTTGGTGACTCCACTGGGGAAGAACACGTAGTTTGAATCCTCAAGCTTCAAGCTAAAGCAGTGCTAGTTCTTTTCCATTTTTATTTTTACACTCTGGCAGATCTACAGTATATGTGAAGCCAAAGGGCTAAAGGTATTGTTGACCCTGTATTGGATTTGGTAAAGCAAAGTAATTTTGATTTGTTTCCTTCACCATCTCACCTCCAACGAACTAGGAGCTTTCCTCCTACTAAAGTCAAGTCTCCATTACTGGGCAAAGCATCCATTTTTACTAATAATAAAGCTTTGTTAATACTTACCCCTCTGAGATTTGTTATTCCACCTTTCCATAGTCATACAATGGCAATTCAAGGCCCTTGGAGTAACTATTTTGGCTCACTCAATTTAACGCCACCTCTACATGAGCTACCACACAGTTTAAGGAAAAATTTCTCCAAGTTTAATGTGATGGAAAGGTTCATCCTGATGAACATATTATAGCCTTCAGCATAGCCTGTAGTGTAATAGGTGTGGAGTATGAGGATGTAGCAGTTAGGCTATTCATGGAAACTTTACAAGGTGATGTTGTAGACTGGTTCTATCATCTGTAAGCCCAGACTGTGACTGACTAGAACACTCTCAAAATCAAATTTGAATCCATATTCAAGCCTACATAAGATGTGCATGCCCTGTTGGCTCAACTCACACAAATGAAAGAGCCTCATGAACCAATGAGGGATTTCATAGCCAAGTTTGACAAGTTGAGGAATAGGATTCCTATAATTTCTTAGCCTACACCTGAGAATCTTAAATATTTCTTCATCAACTCTCAGCTGTCTGAAGTGAGTTTTTTGCTAAGACGTGTTGGCCAAATAGACCTTATTTTAGCTCAATATTTGGCCACTAAGGTGGAAGATGACCTTATCTTGGCAGAAAAGATAAGGAGAGATCCTAATAGAGGTAAATCTTCTTCATCTTTTAATATCCATCTATAGGTACCACTAATCTAATGGTGCAAAAGCTAGCAAATGAGTTGCTAGCTCTCAAGAAGCAAATGGTGCAAGAGATATCTTTAGATCTTTCATATAGAGATCTGCCAAGGAGGACATTCCCCAATTAGTCATACCAAGGCAATGCTACCAGGAATCAAGGATAGCCAAATCATCTTCCTCCTCCATAGGGGAAACTTGCCATTGAAGCACCCCTAACCAATTCAGTAGTTAGATATCTTGAAACAAAATATAACTTTTCTTTCCAACCTAAATTGAACTAAGAAAATGATGTTAATCTCCTTGCAGAAGGACAAGAAGAATTAGTTGGCAACTCCAACATTAGTTTTCTAAATTACTATGATGAACCCAGAGATAAAGGTGAAGTAGTTGATGGATCATATGTTGTATTCACCCAATCCCATAACTAGTCAACCCAGTAAGATGATAAATTAAAAATAGGGGAAATTTCTTAGCCTGTAATTTCAATTGCCAAATGAGGAACTTCTCTGCCTTTCCAGCTAAAGGACCCAGTGAGTAATAAAAAGGTAAGTACATCAAGCATTCCTCCATCTTCAACTTTAATTCCATAGACCAGTACCACCCCTCCTAAAAACTAGAAAGATGAACTACGTTCCTCTATTCTTAGTCTATTTCAGTCATTTGACATAATCGACCATGTCAAAAAGACCAAAATTTAAATGTCTGAATTTGAATTCTTGCAATCTAATCCTGAGCAGTTGGATAGGTTAGTTCAGTGTGTGAAGAATAAAGCTATACTTGCAAGACAAGATGTTAAAAAGGTAACTCATGATCCCCCAAGAAACATGTCCATCCCAAAAAATCTTGTCATTACTTCTATAGCTGCCCCTAGGAAAATAGATCCTTTTTATGTTTCTCTGTTGATAAATGGTCACAAACTGAGCAATTACATTATAGACTCAGGTGCATCTGACAACATCATGCCTGCCAAGGTGGTAGAATCTCTTGGACTCATGCTGACCAAAACCTTTGGGAGATGTTTCTCCATGGAAAACAAATAAGTACCTCTACTAAGACAAATCAAGGATGCCCAATTTGCATTTACAGCATTCCCAAACAAAAGAATCAAGATGATAGTCATAGTGGTCGATGTTTCAGCCTCATACAACATTCTTCTAGGGCAATTTTTTTGCAAGGATGTTGGTGGAGAATTGAGCATGGACCTATCTGTAGCAAAGATGCCTATCAAAGGCATCATGCAAAGGCTACTTCTTAAAAAGGAATTAAAATATGTTGTTACTCAGACATCAACGCTTGAAGCCCAAATTTTATTTGAGTCTTTAGCTATGGGTAATTATTTTTTGACCATAGAAGATAATCATGTTTTAGTTGATGAAACTCTCAAAAATGACAGTCTAAAAATTAGTTTAGATAGAATAGCAGAAGACATGATAGAGTGCAATGTGAACGCAAAATAACTCCCCCTTCCAAGCAAAGAGAAATATGAGAAAGTATCAGTTTCAAATAAGGTATGGATGCTAAAATTTGATGGCAGTTGTTCCTCTACCGGTTCAGGAGCTATAATTGTGTTGATATCTCCTTAAAGAGATATTTTTCCTTCATCATACAAGTTACAGTTTAACAATACTAACAATATTGCTGAATACAAATCTCTTCTACTTGGATTGAAATCCACTAAAGATAAGGATGTCAAACTTCTTTATGCCAAAAGAGATGCCAAGTTGGTGGTTTGTCAGGTGAGAAACCTATACCAAACCAAAAATGAGAGATTGCACCACTACCATAATCTAGTTTGAGATCAAATTGAAAGCTTTGATGTTTTCAGCATCTCTACCATATCGAGAGAATTTAATGATAGAGCTGATGCACTGGAAATTTCAACAACTCTCTTAGTCCCTCACCCAGACTTCACAAGAGACAAGTACACCATCGATCTAGTCTTTCAACCAATCGTAACTGATAATTCTAGTTATTAGTTGGTATTTAATAATGATAACCAAATCATTGCCTTGCTGTAGCAAAAAGATAGCTTTGAATAGCTTCACTTTAAAGGCAGTAAGCTCCAGAAACTCGAATCAGCTCCTAAAATGAACTTAGATGCAGGTGAAAATTTCATGTAGCTAAAAGGGAATAAAATTCTCAAAGGACTAGTTTCTCTTGAAAAACTATTTGACAAGCAAGACAGGTTCATCAAACAACAACAAATGGATTCAAGCTCCTCCCAAGGGTTTGATCAGATAAATTTGGGTACAGAGGAAAATCTCAAGATGGTGAACATTGGGAAGTGTTGTACTCTAGAGGAGAAACTCAAATTTACTAACCTACTTCACCATTACATGGATGTTTTGGCATACTCTTATGTTGATCTAAATTCACTCAGGCCTGAGGAAATTCACCATGAAATTTCTCTCAAGGATGATTCAGTACCTTACAAGCAAAAATCTAGGCAATACAATCCAAAGATATCAGGTACTATTCTGTCAAAAATATAAAAAATATTGAATGCCAAGATAATCTTTCCAATCTATCATTCCACATGGATTGCCAACATAGTACCTGTGAGAAAGAAGAATAGCAAAATTCACCTCTATGTGGATTTTAGGAATCTGAATCAGTCATCCTTAAAGGATAACTATCCTTTGCCCATCATAGACCAAGTACTTCAGAAAGTGACCAGTTTCAAGATGTTATCAATGGTAGATGGCTTCTCAGGATACAATCAAGTAGAAGTTGGTGAAGCAAACTAGCACAAGACTACCTTCACCATGCCTTGGGGCACCTTTGCATATCAAAGGATGCCATTTGGCTTGATAAATGTTGGTGCTACTTTCTAGAGAGAAATGGACCTTACTTTCAAATATGAAATGGGTAAATTTATTATGGTATACCTTAATGACTTGACCATTTTTTCTAAGCATCGTCTTGACCATGTGCGCCATTTGCAACAAGTGCTGAAATGCTACCACAAAATGGCATTTATCTAAACCCTAAGAAGTCTTTTTTGGATTAATATAATGGAAGCTTCTCAGACACATTATATCTAGAGAAAGCATAAAGATTGACTCAAAAAGATTCAAGTCCATTCAGGAGCTTACTCTACCCATGAGTAGCACTGCAGTTCACTCTTTCTTTATAAAAGTGAATTTCTTACGAAGGTTCATTCCTGAGTCTGCTGAGAAGACTCACCACATTATGTACATGATGAAGGGAAAGGCCACTTTCAACTAGAATGAAAAAGGCAAGTCAACATTTCAAGACATCAAGATAGTTTTGGCCCATGCCCCAACTTTGGTTTGTCTAGATTACACCAAAGGCTTCATAATGTATAGTTATGATTTTGAGCACACACTTTCAATAATTTTGGTTCAACAGAATGAAGGTGTGGAATCTCTCATATCCTTCATGAGTTTTCCTCTCAAAGCTCATGAGCTGAAGTATTCAAACATGGAAAAGCATGCTTATGTGGTGGTCAAGGCAGTGAAGCATTTCTATTTTTATATCCTAAACTCACGTGTTACTGCCCTAGTTCTTGATACCATAGTCAAATCCATACTAACTCAATAGGAGTTTAGAACCAAAAGGGGTAATTGGATTTATAAAATCCAAGAGTTTAATCTAGTTATCAAATTGACAAAGCTGGTGTGGGGAAAGGACCTTTGTCAATTGATTACCGACAATAGACCCGAAGAAGCAAGGCATGAAGAAAAAGAAGTAGAAGACACATCAACAATTCTCTTTGTCTTCACCATGAATGAGTGGTATTCAAGTATTGCTCATTTCCTTACTTATGGTGAGTGTCTTGCTCACTTATCTCATAAAGAAAAGAGGACTTTTAAATTAAAAGCTGCCAATTTTATCCTCTGGAACAACAGCCTATACAAGAGGAGCCTTGATGGAGTGTTCCTTCGCTATGTGGATAAAGAGTAGCAGAACCAAATTTTAAGGTCCTTTCATAATCTAGCCTATGGAGGACATTTTTCTACTCCTGTAACTGCCCACAAGATTCTTAGAGCTAGGTATTACTAGCCTACTTTGTTTCAGGATGCATACAAATAGGTATGAAAGTATGAACTATGCCAACAGTTTGTTGGAAGACCCAAGTTAGTTTCCCTACCTCTCAAGCTAGTAGTGATAGAAGATCCATTTTAGCAATGGGGAATCAATTTTATTAGTGATGTCAACCCATCTTCAAGTGCTGGACATGATCATGTCCTCATAGCCATAGATTACTTCACCAAATGGGTGGAAGTAATTCCAACCAAACATGCTACTTCAGAAGTAGTATGCGATTTCCTCAAGGAGAACATTATTTCCAAGTTTGGGATCCCAATCAAGATTGTGACCGATAATGTATCCTATTTCTCTTCACATGAGATTACTCAGTTCTACTTTTATTATGGGATTACTCTCTCCCAATCTTCTGATTATTTTCCTCAAAAAAATGGCCAAGCAGAATCAAGCAACAAGAATCTGGTGACCATCATAAAGAAGCTGGTAGATGACAACCAACGAACCTGGCACAAAGCATTTTTTGATGCTTTATGGGCAGACAAAATTATGCCCAAAAGGGTGATAGGTATGTCACCTTTTCAACTTTTGTATGGTCTCAATGTAGAGATACCAATCACCCTAGAATTATCAGCATTGAAATTGGCAAAGATAGTTGAAGATCAGACATATGAAAGCTCCATCAACAAGAGGATCATGTGCTTAACTGAGCTGAATGATTAGTGAACTATGGTGGTAGATCGAATTGCACAACATCAAAGTCTGGTGAAGAAGCTCTTTGACCAGAAAGCAAAAAACCATAATTTTCAAATTGACAATCAAGTTCTGTTATGGGATAAGAGAAGTGAACCAAAGGGAATGCATGGGAAATTTGATTCTTTATGGAGAGGCCCATTCACTATCCATGAGCTCAATGGTGAGAATAGTTTCTTGTTGAAGTACCAAGATGGCACACCCTTTTTTCTACCTCATAATGGGCAGCATCTGAAGCACTTCAACTCTTGAAGTATTAGATAAGATTACTTATACATATGTATATTTGTATAGTCTTTAGTTCTATCTTGTGTTTTTTATTTTCAATTTTGGCACCTTTCTTTTTAGATAGCATGACTCTATAGCCCAATGGCACACATCAAGGCACTAGAGATTCTAGTTTCTACTTCCCTCAGTTGGTCCAAGTCTTCAACTGAAAGAAGTTACCCAACTAGAGCCAGCTATTGTTCCCAAAATCTCACTCATTTTTGGGACAACATATGAACTATTTTGGTCTTGCAGACCAAAATTATCTCTTCCCTTCTCAAAAATTGTTCTAGGCATTCAAATTCTCCATTTTTCAAGCTTTTTCAGCTAACAGACTCCACAAGTTCATTTATATGGACTCCGCAGTTCATTTCTACGAAATCTATAGGCTTAAATCTATGGACTTCATAAAAAGGAATCTACAGACTCATTTTTATAGACTCTGCCAATTCTACAAACTCATTTCTATAGACTCTGCAGGTTTGTTCCTACGAACTATGTAGGTTCATCCCTATGGACTCTATAGGAAAGAAATAAGCTCTCTGTTGGTTGAATATTTTGTCGATCAGTGTACTGATTAAAAAAATAGGTTTGATCAGCCAGAGTAGGAAGATTAGTCATCCAAAAGTGTAGTTTTACCACATCAGAAAGAGACTAATCTCTCCTCTCATCAAGGGGAGGTTCCCTATAGATAGGCTATATATATATATATATATATATATATATATATATATATATATATATGTATATAAACAAAAAATAATACTCAAGGGTAGGACAAACCATTCATCTCTCTTTCTTCGAAGATGATGTGTGTAAATCAAAGGAAAAACTCAAGGGAAATGACAAAAATCACTCCTCTTATTTTAGAAGTACTATTCAGCAAGCCACAAGAATTCTCCAGGTAGTAACAACAAAATGTAACAAAGGATGTAATAACCAACAAATCGAGATGCAACACAAAGTCTACGCCTGAATTGCTCAAGAGTAAGATACGAAGGACAATGAGGGCACAAAGTCACCCCAAGGTCCTTTACACAAAAATGAAAAGAAAACACACTAAAAGAAATTATGGAGGCACAAAGTCTCTCCATAGTTAACTCTTTAGGACACCCTCTTGACTACTATTACTAATTCTGCTTATTGAATTAAAGGAACAGAAGATATATTAAGGAAAAAGACATAAGAATAGTTTCCTCAACAACAAAGATATAGCACAAAGTCTGAAAAACCACTTGCTTTCTTATTCCAATAACAAAATATGATCAACAAACTGAGCTCAAAGTTTTAGAAGTGTCTTTCAATTTGGGCAGAATTTCATTCTGATTATCAAAAAGAGATCCATTTACAATAGAAGAGAGTCCCTTGTATAGCCTCTTCAAGAAGGACTCGGGAACAATAACACATCATGTTGCATTGGAATCTGTTAAGAAGACAGGCTAGAACTTAGGGGAATTTACCCATTTGATTTTATCAATGTAGAAAAACAAGTCACGCTATTGAAAGTTTACAACTTTCAATGTCCACCTGGTGATCTGATCTTACCTTCATCATTCCTCCTTTTCTGGTTAATTAAAGTGGGTCATGGATTCAATTTGCTATTTTGTTCCTTCTTTGCTTTCTACTGGTCTTGGCCTTGAAGTCTGTGAATGCATTCAGATCTGTAGATTCAAAAGATCAACGGCTATTTTATGAGCTTTAAAATTGATGTTCGCGTGCCTGTCACTATGTTTTCAATAGCTAGTTTGCTGTGTTAAATTTGATGTCTTTGGGCATGTCACCCTTTGGCCCTTCTTTCACTTTTCTATTTGGCACTTTTCTGGAAAGAAACTACCCTTTTGGGTCTTAATAAATGATCTTTGAATGGCCTTCAGGCTTCTTGTTTTACATCTTCCTGAAGGGAAGGTGACCTTTAGCTTCAAGGAAGTGTCTTTCTATTTGACAGCCGAGAGTCCCCCGTAAGGGCACCTATCCTTTGGGGTCCTTCGGCAGCCTTTCGTGGCTTTTTCGTGGGCATTTTCCCCAAATAAATTCCTGCAGACAAAAAGTCCACAAAAATTTCCCGCAGACAAAAAGTCCATAGAAATTGTTCTTATCACTTTAGCCTTGATTATTTCTTCAGGATTTCTACCCATAGCTTCTCCAAATTCTTTCAAGATTTTTTTTGAAAGGAATTCCTTCAGACAAAATTTTGAAAGAATTATGACTGTCTACCTTAAACAAAATTTCCAAAAGAAATTACCTTTGCGGCCTTCTTTAAAAATGACCCTTCTGAAGGGTGTTTTTGTTGACCAAGTGCCCTCTGCAAGGGCACTTATCCTTCGAGGGGCTCTTTAAACTTTTGCATTTGAACCACTCCTTTGAACTTCTCCTTTGAACCAAGGTGATGAACCAACTGTTGAACCACTTTGTTGAACTGCTTGGTTGAACCAAACGTTGAACCGCTTGGTTGAACCAAAATGGTTCAAGCCAATGAACCCTTTAATTGAAACAAGTCTTTAAACCAAGCTGATGAACCAACTATTAAACCACTTCATTAAACCAATCAGTTGAACCAAGCTTTGAACCAAAATAGTTCAAGCTGATGGTTTAATTGAATGAACCAAGCCTTTGAACCATTTGTTTGAAACAACCATTGAACCAAGTTTTGGTTCAACGGTTCAAACAAAGCCTTGAACCATGTGACGAACCATTTGATTGAACCAAAGGATGAACCAATTGAACCTTAAACTCATTGAACCTTTGAACCAAAGTGGTTCAATGGTTCAGAGGTTCAATGGTTCAAGCCTCTTTTGCTTGAATGCTTGCTGATAGATATTTTTGATTGAACCAAGGCACTGAACCAATCCTAAAAATGACCAAGTGTTAGAAACTAATTATTTTGGTTGAACTCACCTATAGAAGCCTTTAAACCTATAGAAATGAACTTGCCTATAGATTCCATAGAAATCAAGTCTGTAGAAATCAACCTATAAAGCCCATTGAACTTGGCCTGCAAAGTCTGTAGATTTTCTATTCCTATTGAATCCGTAGATTTTTATTCTTGCAAAGTCTATAGATTTAAGCTTGTAGAGTCCATAGAGTTTAGCCTGTAGAGTTCATAGATTTAAGCCTACAGATTCTGTAGATTTAAGCCTACAGAGTCCATAGATTTAAGCCTGTAGAGTCTGTAGATTTTTGAGAAGCTTGAAAACTGAAGAATTTGAATGCCCAGGACAATTTTTGAAAAGGGAAGAGACAATTTTGGTCTGTAGAACCAAAATAGTTCAAATGTTGTCCCAAAAATGAGTGATATTTTTGGGGGACAACAACTGGCTCTAGTTGGGGAACTTATGTCAATTGCAAAAAGAATTGAAAAGAGTAAAATCTAGAATCTCTAGTGTTTTCATGTGTACCATTGGGTTACAGAGTCATGCTACCGAGAAATGAAAGGCATCAAAAATGGAAACAAACAAAACAAAATAGAATTAAAAACTATACAAATATACATATGTATAAATGGAATGATCTGATACTTCAAGAATTGAAGTATTTTAGATGCTGCTTCTTGGGAGAAAGTGAAAATAGTACTCTATTCTGATAAACCAGCAAGAATACATTTTGCCCCTAGAAATGGTGACGGGTGAATGGAGTTCTCCACTAGGAAACCAATTTTCTAGGTCTTTCTCTTGGCCTTTTCTTCTTCTTGTTCCAAGGTAGGATGTGGTCTTCAGATTGAAAACCATAACTTCTTGTTTTCTTAGCAAAGGGTTCCTTTGCCTGATTTTGATTTGCAGTAGCATGGTCCATTACAGTAATTGATTGTTCTTCTAGTTTAGTCTAGCATATGATTGGATTTTCCACATCAAACTCCTGACAAATTATTAGCTTAGCATCTCCTTTGATATGAAGGAGTTTGATCTCTTTATCTTGAGCAATCTTCAATCCAAGCAATAGAGATTCACATCTAGCTATGTTGTTGGTGTTGCTAACTTTCAAATTGCATGAAAGAAGAATATCTCTTTGAAGAGATATCAACATAGTCCTAATTTCATCATTGGTGGAAGAATTGCTGTCATCTTCAGAAGCTGATCTCCTATCAGATTTCTCTTCATTAGATATGGAAGATCCTTCCTTACTTGTATTGTGTCCTACCAATTCTCCTAAAGTCTTATTTGGATCAATTTGTGGATTGTCAGCTACAGGACTTTCATCTATAGAAACATGAACATTCTCTATGGTAAATAAATAATTACCCCTGCCTGAAGACTCAAACAAAATTTGTGCTGCAAGGGCTGATGTTTGGATGACCACATATTTTTCCTCCTTTTCAGGAAGCAACCTCTTAATCACACCTTGGACAGGGATCCTTCCTTCAGAGAGGTCCATGCTTATTTCTCCTCCCACATCCTTATAGAAATTTCATCTAAGCAAAAATCCATAGGATGTTGGGACATCAGCCACCAAGACAGTCATCTTGATTCTCTTATCTGGAAAGGCTACCAATGCAAATTGGGCATCTTTGATTTGCTCCAGTAGTGGTACTTGCTTGTTCTCCATGGAGAAACATCTTCCAAATGTCTTGGTTAGTGTGAGACCCAAAGACTCAGCTACTTTAGTAGGCATGACATTGTTAGATGCTCCAAAATCAATTATACAATTGTTGAGCTGATAACCATTTATTAACAGGGAAACATAAAAAGGTTCTATTTTCCTAGGGGCAGCTGGAGGAGTAATAATAAGATTATTCAGAATGGGCATGTTCTTTAGAGAATCAAGAATTATCTTCTTAATCTCTTGTCTTGTAGGGACAGTCTGATTCTTGACACATTAGACCAACCTATCCAATTGATTAGGATTGGACTGTAGATATTCAAATTCAGACATTTGTATTTTGGTCTTTTTGACATGATTAATTATGTCAAATGACTGAATTGGACTAGGAACAGAAGAAAGCATTTCAACTTTTTGGGTTTTAGGAGGGATGGGAGGAGGGCTGGTTTGCGAAATGGGAGTAGAAGATGAAGGTGAAATTGATGTACTTATATTTTGGGTGATCACCGGATACTTTGAATAGAAAGGTAGAGTGGTTCCATGCTTAGAAATTGTAATTGTTGGCTGAGGTTGCTCCTTTGTCTTCCTTTTATCAGCTTGCTGGACTAATTAGTTCTTGGATCTAGTAAACACTACATATGATCCATCAAAAGCTTCTCCTTTGCTTCTATTTTCATCCTAATAGTTCAAAAAACCAATGTGGGAGTCACCAGCTGATTCTTCTTGATTTTATTCAATAAGTCAGCATCATTTTCTTGATTCAATTCAAGTTAGAAAGAGAACTCTGATTCTGCTTCAAGATATCCCATTGCTAAATTGGTTGGAGGAGCTTCCAGGGCAAGTTTCCCTTGTGGGGGAGGAAAGTAATTCTATTGCCCTTGATTTCTAGTAGCATTGCCCTGATATAACTGATTTGGAAATGTCTTTCTTGGCATATCTCTGTATGAAGGAGTAGAAGACATTCCTTGTGCCATTTATTTTTTCAAGGCTAGCACTTCATTTGCCAACTTTTGCACCATTAGATCAGTGGTGCCTATAGATACATATTCAGAAAATGACGAAAGTCTATTTCTGTTTGGATCTCTTCTTATTTTCCCTGCTAAGATGAGATCATCTTCTACCTTAGTGGCCAAAAGTTGCGCTGTAGTAAGATCTATTTGACTAGCACATCTCAAAATAAATTAATGAAGAAGCATTTGAGATTCTCAGCTATAGGTCGAGAAATTACAAGAATTTTGTTCCTCAATTTATCAAATTTGGCTATGAAGTCCCTCATTGGTTCATGAGGCTCTTTCTTCATCTATGTAAGTTGAGCTAGAAGTGCATGTGCATCTTCTGCAGGTTTGAATCTGGCTTTAAACTTAGCTTTGAGAGTATTCTAATCAATCACTAACTGAGCCTGTAGATGATAAAACTAATCTGCAATAGCACCTTGTAGTATCTCCACAAAAATCCTGACTGCTACATCTTCAAATTCTACTCTGATTACTCCACAAGCTATGATAAAGGCTATAATGTGTTCATCAGGATGAACTTTCCCATCATCATAAAATTTGGGAAAATTCTTCCTTGAACTGCGTGGAAGCTCATGTAGAGGTAGAGTAAGATTGAGAGGACCAAAATCATTAGCCCAGGGGCCTTGAACTGCCATTGTAGGATTATGAAAAGGAGGGATAACAAATCTTAGAGGGGTAATTATTGGCAAAGCTTTATCAATAATAGAAGTAGATATTTCGTCTGGCAATGGAGACCTGACTTTAGTAGAAGGAAAACTCTTGGTTCATTGGAGATGAGATGGTGAAGGAAATAGATCAAAATCACTTTACTATACCAACTCGAATATAGGTTCAACAATACCTTTAGCCCTTTGGCTTCATGTATACCTTGAATCTGCCAGATTGTGAAACAAAAATGGAAAAAAATTGACCTTGCTTTAGTTAAAGCTTGAGGCTTTAAACTATGTATTCTTTTTCAGTTAGTGTGGACGTGAATGGTAAGGTTATAAATATATAATGAATATTATATCCCCAATAGAGTCACCAAAAACTATTGTGCAAGGATGAGAGGAAAATTTTAACAATGGGAAAACACTGGAGCAGTTTGCTCTTCCATAGCGGAGTACAATGGATAGGTTATAACAATAATGGATAAGACAATTAATGGAATCACTAAAATCTATAATGGATAAGGGTTATAATGATAATGGGTAAGACACAGGTGATGTTTCAATATGAAACTTAAGGTTTCAAATTGCACAAAATTATGTATATCCCCAGCAGAGTCGCCAAAAATAGTTGGTTGAATATTTTGTCGATTAACATACTGATAAACAAAATAGGTCTAATCAGCCAAAGTAGGAAGACTAGTCATCCAAATGTGTAATTTTAACACATCAAAAAGAGACTGATCTATCCTCTCATCAAGGGGAGGTTCCCTATATATATATATATATATATAGAAAATAATACTCAAGGGTAGGATAAACCATCCATCTCTCTTTCTTTAGAGATGATGTGTGCAAATCAAAGGAAAAACTCAAGGGAAATGACAAAAAGCACTCCTCTTCTTTCAAAAGTACTATTCAGCAAGCCACAAGAATACTCCAGGTAGTAATAGCAAAATGTAACAAAGGATGTAATAACTAGCAAATCTCTTTTTGACAATTAGAATGAAATTTTGCCTAAATTGAAAGGCACTTTTGAGACATTGAGCTCAGTTTGTTGATCATTTTTTGTTATTTGAATAAGAAACCAAGTGGTTTTTTAGACTTTGTGTTGTAATATCTTTGTTGTTGAGGAAACTATTCTTATATCTTTTCCTTAATATATCTTCTGTTCCTTTAATTCAACAGGTAAAATTAGTAATAGCAGTCAAGAAGGTGCCATGAAGAGTCAACTATGGAGAGACTTTTTGCCCCCATAATTGCCTTTAGTGTGTTTTCTTTTCATTTCTGTGTAAAGGACCTTGGGGCAACTTTGTACCCTCATTGTCCTTCATATCTTACTCTTGAGCAATTTAGGTGTAGACTTTGTGTTGCATCTCGATTTGTTGGTTATTACATCCTTTGCTACATTTTACTGTTACTACCTGGAGTATTCTTGTGGCTTGCTAAATAGTACTTCTGAAAGAAGAGGAGTGCTTTATGTCATTTTCCTTGAGTTTCTCCTTTGATCCGCACACATCATCTCTGAAGAAAGAGAGATGGATGGCTTGTCCTACCCTTGAGTATTACTATTTGTTTATATATATATATATATAGGGAACCTCCCCTTGATGAGAGGAGAGATCAGTCCCCTTTTAATGTGGTAAACCTACACATTTGGACAACTAATCTTCTTACTTTGGCTAATTAGACCTATATTTTGTTTATCAGTACGCTGATTGACAAAAATTTTAACCAATAGTTTTTTATAATTAGAATGAAAAACTATTTTTGACAATTAGAAGTTACTACATTTTGCTTTAAAATTGACGTTCGCGCGCCCGTCACTATGTTAAAAATATTGTTGGTTGAATATTTTGTCGATCAGTGTACTGATAAACAAAATAGGTATGATTAGCCAAAGTAGGAAGATTAGTTGTCCAAATGTGTAGGTTCACCACATCAGAAGGGGACTGATCTCTCCTCTCATCAAAGGGAGGTTCCCTATAGATAAGCTATATATATATATATATATATATATATATATATATATATATATAAACAAAAAATAATACTCAAGGGTAGGAAAAACCATCCATCTCTCTTTATATAGAGATGATGCATGAAAATCAAAGGAAAAACTAAAGGGAAATGACATATAACACTCATCTTCTTTTATAAATACTATTCAGCAAACCACAAGAATACTCCAGGTAGTAACAAAAAAATGTAGTAAAGGATGTAATAACCAGCAAATCAAGATGCAGCACAAATTCTCCACTTGAATTGCTCAAAAGTAAAATATGAAGGACATTGAGGGCACAAAGTCACCCCAAGGTCCTTTACATAGAAATGAAAAGAAAACACACTAAAATAAATTATGGGGGCACAAAGTCTCTCCACAGTTGACTCTTCAGGACACCTTGATTGTTGTCACTAATTTTGCTTGTTGAATTAAAGGAACAGAAGATATATTAAGAAAAAATACATAAGAACAATTTCCTCAACAATAAAGATATTGCATCACAAAGTTTGAAAAACTACTTGCTTTCTTATTCCAATAACAAAATATGATAAACAAATTGAGCTCAAAGTCTCAGAAATGCCTTTCAATTTGGGTAGAGTTTCATTCTGATTGTCAGAAAGAGATCCATTTACAATAGAAGAGAGTCCCTTATATAGCCTCTTCAAGAAGGACTCGAGAACAATAACACATCATGTTACATTGGAATCTGTTAAGAAGACAAGCTAGAACTTAGGGGTGTTTACCCATTTGATTTTATCAATGCAGAGAAACAAGTCATGCTATTGAAAGTTTGCAACTTTCAATGTCCACCTGGCGATTTGATCCTACCTTCATCATTCCTCTTTTTTTGGTTAATTGAATCAGGTCCTAGATTCAATTTGCTATTCTGTTCCTTCCTCTCTTTTTGCTTGTCTTGGCCTTAAATTCTATGAATGCATTCAGGTCTGTAGATTTAAAGGATCAACAACTATTTTATGAGTTTTAATTTGACGTCTTCAGGCGCGTCACCCCTTAGTCCTTCTTCAGCTTTCCTATTTGAGATTTTCTCCCGAAGGGAACTTGCCTTTTGAGCCTTAAGAAATGATCCACTTTGGGTCCCCCATAAGGGTATCTACCCTTCAGGCAGTCTTCAAATGGCCTTCGTGCTTATGGTTTTACATCTTCCCAAAGGGAAGGTGACCCTTTGGCTTCAGGGAAGTATTCTTCAATTTGGCAACTGAGAGTCCCCCACAAGGGCACCTGCCCTTCGGGGTCCTTCAGTGGCTTTTTCCTTAAGAGTCTCTCGTGGCTTTTTTCTTTATCAAACTATTCATCGGGCTTTCCTGCAGACAATTCCCACGGGTATTTTCCCCGAGCTTTCTCCGTGGACAAAATCAAAATGAAATTTTGCCCAAATTCTCTCCATGAAAATAAAACACACTAAAGGCAATTATGGGGGCACAAAGTCTCTCCACAGTTGACTCTTTAGGACACCTTCTTGACTGCTATTACTAATTTTGATTATTGAATTAAAGGAATAGAAGATATATTAAGGAAAAAGACATAAGAACAATTTCCTCAACAACAAAGATATTACAACACAAAGTCTGAAAAACCACTTGCTTTCTTATTACAATAACAAAATATGATCAACAAACTAAGCTCAAAGTCTCAGAAGTGCCTTTCAATTTGGGCAGAATTTCATTATGATTGTCAAAAAGAGATCCATTTACAATAAAAGAGAGTCCCTTATATATCCTCTTCAAGAATGACTCAAGAACAGTAACACATCATGTTGCATTGGAATCTGTTAAGAAGACAAGCTAGAACTTAGGGGCGTTTATCCTTTTGATTTTATCAATGCAAAGAAACAAGTCACGCTATTGAAAGTTTGCAACTTTCAATGTCCACCTGGCGATCTGATCTTACCTTCATCGTTCCTCCTTTTTTGGTTAATTGAATTGGGTCCTAGATTCAATTTTTTGTTATGTTCCTTCTTCTCTTTCTGTTGGTCTTGGCCTTGAAGTCTATGAATGCATTCAGGTATGTAGATTCAAAAGATCAATGGTTATTTAATGAGCTTTAAAATTGATGTTTATGCACCCATCACTATGTTTTCAATAGCTAGTTCACTGTGTTGAATTTGACGTCTTCAGGCGTGTCACCCCTTAGCCCTTCTTTAGCTTTTCTATTTGGCACTTTTCTAGAAAGAAACTACCCTTTTAGGTCTTAAGAAATGATCTTTGAATGGCCTTCAAGCTTCTTGTTTTACATCTTCCCAAAGGGAAGGTGACCCTTCAGCTTGGGGGAAGTGTCTTTCTATTCGACAGCCGGGAGTCCCCCGTAAGGGCACCTGTCCTTCGGGTCCTTCGATGGCTATTTCTACTCATTTTTGCTTTTTACATTCAAAAGAAATAAGAAACTAAAGTTAAATGGTTAGGGGTTTATACGTACCTAAATGAAGCTGTGCACCGTATCCAGACATTGAAGGAGCTCCTCTTTGGCTGTGGAGGAAGACACCTGTAGAGAGAATAAGACTTAAACAAAGAAAATGTTAGATAGATATATGGTGGACTGCCAAGTGATATGCTCAATCCCAAAAGTGCAAAGACTTCCTTGAGGGATGATAGTCCACTAGTTGATAAAAAGAATGTCAAATAAAGAGAAATAATGAAAGACTAAGAAACAAAAAGTAGACAATGCATACCTGTATTCTACTATAAGTCTCCCACAGTCACCAACATTGGTAGTTCTATCGGCATTGGTTGGTCAAGGTTGCCGATGTCGGTTAGGCTACCGACATCGGTAGGGGAAATGGTCCTTAGACGGGTCTCAGGGTTATGTCTGTGGTCGACAGAGGGATTCTGGGAGTCTAAATGTCTGTGCAGGGTTGCAGGGAGATGAAAAAGGTCCGCATAAGGACAAAAGTAGAGGATAGATTATCAAAAAGGGTAAGGATAAGAAGAAGGCTTTTTAGCCTCTCCAGGGAGAAAGTTGGGTTTGGTTGAAGGTCGGGCCTGGTCTGGTTGATAGTATTTAGAAATAGTAAATAGAAACTAATTACTAATGCTTTCTAAATTATTGAAATGAAAGGGCAGAAGAAACACTTAGCTCTGGTGAGATGAAGAACCAAGGTGTTGAATGCTTGTACTTGTTGTGGCTTGATGCTGAAGACTTCGTACAATGTTCTAATTCAATATAGAATGATTTGTGTAGAGCCTTTGTGGCCAAGGGAGCGTTAGTTGAAGTCTGATGCCTGGTGATGTCTCAGAGTCTGAGAGGAAGAGAGAGCTAGATCCAAGTGAGAGAGAGCAACTAGAATGAGTCCCAATGATTCCAAGAGTCCAAGAGCCCCTAAGTTGATGTGAGAAGTCAGCTTATGTAACCAACATCAGTGGTTTCACCGGTGTTGACTGACATTTGATCGACGTCAGTGAGTGCAGAATGGGTAAAAGGAGTTATTTTTAGCCCTTTTCCCATTCTTCATCTGCCAAGTGCTTTTGCCATTAAGGAATGGTCAAAAGGCAAGGTTATTACGCACGAGTGTTGGTTAAGAGGTTGGAATGGGTCTTAGGTGGTTATGATATGAAGGACTTAGTCATAGGGTGAGTCATGGGGTAGGAAATAGTCTTAGGGGTGAGGTGTCCAAGGTGAGGTGTCCTAGGTGAGTTGTCTAGGTGATGTTATTAATTTAAAATAATTAGTTTATTTTATATTAATAAATGTGTGCAAGGGACCAAGGGGAGTAGACACAATTTTGGTGTCTACATTTGCCCCTTTTTGTCTTGTTGGTTGTTCTTGATGAACTGCAAGACAAAAATAAGAGTTAGTTTCCCCAAGTATGGATGAGGTATTCCCCCTCAAAGTAGGAGTCAAGGGAAGGTAATCTGATGTTGAGTGTTGATTTGATAAGCAATGAATGGGTATGGTGAAGTTTGAGTGTGAACGTTGTAATAGTTGTGATTGTGCGTATACCACTTCACGTGATAGTCAGGTCAAATTGTCACAGTCAAGGTCGAGGAGTGCTAAAATTGAAATAATTGGTCCCCAGCTTTTAGTCGTAGCTGATTGGGTTAAACGATCAAAGTTGTAGCTCCAATGGTCATCGTGTTCCAAGTATCCTGGGTTTAGGAAGTGGTCCTGGAAAACACAAAAATGTCACAAGTAGTGGGGATCAACTTGGGCACGATCCAATACTTTTGAGGGTCATAATATGGGTGCGGACAATTTTGCTAACTATTCATGAGGTAGCATACATTCAATCAAAATAACTAAGACAAAGTTGTCTCAAAAGTGGTCGTGGTCTAAGGAGATAGTCACGATCTCCATGGTCATTGGTCAAGTCATGTTGAGATATAAGTAATCTCAAGTGTTGTGTGTGATGGTCAGGGAGATATATGTGATCTCTAATGTGCCCCATGAGAAGTCAAAGGTGACTTCTACAGTGTCAGGGCTAGTTGTTTGGTCGTGGTTTTGGACAAGGTGTTTGGTCATGGTTAAAGTTGATATGGTTGGTCCATTAAGTAGATGGACAAACGGATGGCCATTGTCTTTAGGGAGACAAGTGGGCGAATGGCCGAGCTAACCTTAGAAGACTTCGTGTCAACTAAGTGTTACATACATAACCCTTATTTTATGGGCCTTAGGCCAATGTAGTTCTCCCCAAAAGGGAGGAAGGGTCAAAGATGTTGATAGGTTGTTTGGTCATGTTAATGTTGTTAGCATTTCTCATGTGTGTGATGGTACATGCTTGAAATGATGAAGGGTATGATGATGTTACAGCCTTTTCCATATTAGATGATACCTAGATTAAGTTGTGCACCATTATCCAGACGATTGAAGGAGCTCCTCTTTGGCTGTGGAGGATGACACCTGTAGAGAGAATAAGACTTAAACAAAGAAAAATGTTAGATAGATATATGGTGGACTGCCAAGCAAAGCTTGGTCCCAGAAGTGCAAAGACTTCCTTGAGGGATGACAGTCCACTTATTTGACAAAAAGAATGTTGCTAGAAAGAGAAATAATGAAAGGCTAAAGAAGAGAAATAGATAATGCATACATGGTTCCTATAATCTACATATATTCTGTTGTAAGTCTGCCACAGTCACTGACATCAGTAGTTCTACCAGCGTCGGTTGCTTAAGGTTGCCGACGTCGGTTATGTTGCTGACATTGGTAGGGGCAATGGTCCTTCGATGGGTCTCAAGTTTTTTTTGTGGTCGACAGAGGGATTCTGTGGGTTTAAAAGGTCTGTGCAGGGTTGCAGCAAGACAAATAAGGTCCACAGAAGGACAAAAGTAGAGGATAGGTTGTCAAAAAGGGTAAGGATAAGAAGAAGGCTTTTCAACCTCTCCAGGGAGAAAGTCGGGTCTGATTGAAGGTCGGGTCTGGTATGGTTGATAGTATTTAGAAATAGTAAATAGAAACTAATTACTAATGCTTTCTAAATTACTAAAATGAAAGGGCAAAAGAAATACTTAGCTCTGGTGAGATGAAGAACCAAGGTGTTCAATGCTTGTACCTATTGTGGCTTGATGTTGAAGACCTTGTGCAATGTTTCCAATCCAATATCTGGAGTGATTTTTGCAAAGTTTCTGTAGCCTGGAGAGCATTAGTTAAAGTTTGATGCTTGGTCTTGGAGTGTGTGCATCCAAGAGTGAGAGAGAGAAGAATGATTGAAAGAGTCTTAGTGATTCCAAGAGTCCAAGAGCTATCGAAGAGAGCATCCGAGAGTTGAAGAGAGCATCTGGGGAGAATTCAGGGGCTAACATCCAATTGGTCAATATCCATTATGGATTGGGTTTGATTAGGTTAAGTCATTGTTTCTAACTAAAAAGGAAGAAGAGTGTCGAAGAGTGTCTCTGTAGTTATATTAAAAAGGGAAGAAGAGTGTAGATTATGGATTGGGTTTGATTAGGTTAAGTCATTGTTTCTAACCTAAAAACAACCCTTATCATAACCACCAACACTTTAGTTTCTTTTTTCTTATTTATTTTTGAGACAATATCTAGTCTATTTCAATCATTCGTCTAGAGAGAGTCGAAGAGAGCATCCAAGAGCGAGAGAGAGAAGAATGATTGAAAGAGTCCCAGTGATTCCAAGAGTCCAAGAGCTATCGAAGAGAGTGTCCGAGAGTTGAAGAGAGCGTCTAGGGAGAATTCAGTGTGCCAAAATGTTTCTACTCATTTTTGCTTTTTACATTTAGAAGAAGAAAGAAACTAAAGATAATGGTTAGGGGTTTGTACGTACCCGGATTAAGTTGTGCACTATATCCAAGTGATTGAAGGAGCTCCTCTTTGGCTATGGAGGAAGACACCTATAGATAAGAGACTCAAACAAAGAAAATGTTAGATAGATATATGGTGGAATGCCAAGCACATGCTCGGTCCCAAAAGCGTAAAAGCTACCTTATGGGATGACAGTCCACTAGTTGATAAAAATAATGTCGAATAAAGAGAAATAATGAAAGACTTAAAGAAAAAGAAATAGATAACACGTACCTAATTCCTATTGTCAGACTTCCATAGTTGCTGATGTCGATAGTTCTACTGGCGTCGGTTGGTTAAGGTTGTTGACATCGGTTATGTTGTCGACGTCGGTAGGGGCAATGGTCCTTGGATGGGTCTCAAGTTTTGTCTGTGGTCGATAGAGGTATTTGGTGGGTTTAAAAGGTCTGTGCAGGGTTGCAAGGAGATGAATAAGGTCCACAGAAGGACAAAAGTAGAGGATAGGTTGTCAAAAAGGGTAAGGATAAGAAAAAGGATTTTTAGCCTCTCTAGGGAGAAAGCTGGGTCTAGTTGAAGGTCGGGTCTGGTCTGGTTGATAGTATTTAGAAATAGTAAATAGAAACTAATTACTAATGCTTTCTAAATTACTGAAATGAAAGGGTAGAAGAAATACTTAGCTCTGGTGAGATGAAGAACCATGGTGTTGAATGCTTGTACTTATTGTGGCTTGATGCTGAAGACCTCGTGCAATGTTTCCAATCCAATATCTAGAGTGATTTTTGTAGAGTTTTTATAGCCTGGAGAGCGTTAGTTGAAGTCTGATGCTTGGTCTCAAAGTTGGTTAGTATGTTGTTGGCATTGGATAAGGAGGCCGTCAAGACCTCGTGTGTAGAGAAGACCTCCTAGCATGGTGTATCGAGTAGTACATTTGATAAAATCTCACAATGCATTGCTAGAGAGATTAGGAGGCATGATAGAATATGTTAAGTAGTCAACAAGTCACTTATACCAAGTGTTATGTCGACTAGAGAGGTTAGGAGGAATTTCCCCCAAAGATGATGGTCGAGACATGTCCAAGATAAAAATCTTGGGTTGTGTTGGTTGAGAGGTCTTGATGAATAATGGATATGTCAAAGGGGTAGAAGTTTGGTATTTTCCTTTATCTTTCACGGTTTGGGGCCTAGTGGCCACATGAACAGTGTTGATTTCAAATAAAGGAGTGGAAGGTGGTAAAGGGACCATAGTCTTGTATGGGGATCCTAATTTAGGTGAAGAGATTTGGGATGGTGTCGGTGATTTATCAAAAAAATGGTCAAGAGAGTCCTCAATGTGAGGGGTGTCCTCTTTCAAGTGTTGCCGAATGGAAACCTTAAGGGCATAGCAACACTCAGTATCATGCCCAAGTGTGCGATGATACCAGCAAATTTTAGTGTCATCGAACTAAGATGGTTTTGGTCTGAGAGGTTGGTATGGTTTAATGGGCAGGAGAATGATGCTCAAAGATTGCAATAATTGTCATAACATCGAAGTATAAGAACCCACTAATGGCTTTGTACTCATTGTTGTAATAGGCGTTGACAACTTCTGTTTAAAAGTTGTAGGGGTTGTTTATCGTGTCACCTTTTTCATGGGTGGTGTGGCCACACACATAGATGGCACTTTATTGATGAGAGGTGTTGGATTAGGGAGCACTCCTATTAAGGTAGAAGGATGTGGACCCAAAATAGAGGGAATTGATGAAGGTGGGAGAGGAGTTCTCTAACGTGGTTTAGCATCCTTCTTTGGTTTAATGTGAGGACCACTATTGTGCGAGGCGAGGTTCAAGTCTACCTTCACTTGTGGGTAAGTGAGGTTTGATATAGGGTGAACATCAAGAGATTTAATCTATTTTGGCATAGTAGATGTCTATGAGGAGTTGGATGAGGTTGCATGTTCCTCTCTCGGTGGAGAAGGGATTGGAGATTTTGGCTCTTCACTTGGATAGAGCGCAGGAATGGTCATGGCTTCTACGTGTGGTCGAGGAGCAGGGAAAGTATGATCCCCCATTGATGATGAGAAGGATGAAGGCGATACAGTTGGTGTTGGAATCATCAAGGCATCCTCCAATATGGGAGAGGTTAAAATAGCCTCTCCTACATGTGATAGAGGGGTGGATAGAGGACTATCCTCTAGCTGTGGAAGACAAATAGGAGAAGAAAGCTCTTCTACCTGTGGTGGACAAATAGGAGAAGAAGGCTCTTCTACCTATGGTGGACAAATGGGTTGATTAACCTCTTCAGACTGTGGGAGAGGTTGGTTAGAAACCATGTCGACCGTGCCTATATTACACTCTTGAAGGTCATCGGCTATGGTCTGAATGTTATTGTGACTTGGGGGATGGTTAGGGAATGGTTGCCTAAAGACATCCATGTTTTGGTTAGCCAGAGCATTGGGGTTATCCAAAATAAGATCCCCCTTGTCTAGCATGTCCTAAATAATGTTTTTGAATGTTTTACAATTGTTTGTGTCATGACCCTTGACACGATGATAGTTACAAAAGTCATTTTCTCTATACCAGGCATGGATGGCATTTGAGGGGTCAAATTGGGGTGGTCGGATTCGAGGGAGATTGAAGACCCCCTGCTTGACTAGTTTATCCAACACAGAAGTGTATGATTCTCCTATTGGAGTGTATTGACGTTGTTTGTATCGTTGTTGGAATTGTCTTGTGATATATTCTGATGTGGAAGGCTGAGATTAGTTGGTTATGGTAGAAGATGGTGATCTAACGACCACAGCATTTGCCAATGTCATGGACTTGGAGTGGGAAGAAGAAGGTTTAGACGAAGAAGGGTCATTGGATTTTACGTTGGTATTTTTACTATGCAATTTGACTTTATCTTCTTCGACTGTGCAAAGTTCAAGTTTTCAAGCCATGGTGAAAGCTTCGTCAAATGTGCAGAACGTTTGGACCCGCAAAGTGGATGAGATGTGCTTGGCACATGCTCTTGAAAAGATCTCAATGAGCTCAATTTGAGGTAATGAAAAGGAGAGTTGGTTAATCAAACCTCTCCAACGGGCAACAAAGTCAGCTATTGACTCATCGTCGAATTGCTTAATAAAATATAGGTCTGTGATAGAGACCTTCTTAGTGATGTTAATTGAAAAGTGGTCAAGGAATAGTTGGGTGAGTTGAGTGAAGGAAAAGAGAGAATGACTGGTAATAGAGCTATGCCAGTCAAGGGTGACCCCTAAAAGTGACATGGGGAATGTGTGAAGTAATAACGCATCATCGTGCGCTATGAGGTAACAAGCGTGTCTAAATGCTCATAAATGTTGTCGTTATGAGGTAAAAAGCGTGTCTAAATGCTCATAAATGTTGTTGTGGGTCCTCTTTACTCTAAAAGCAAGTAAATTTAGGGAGTTCCCACTAGTTTTGATATGGTCGAATAGGGACCGAAGGATGGATGGGTTCGTTGCATATTTGTTTGTATGAAAGAACATTGCTTGAACTGGAAATGGATGTCTCAAGATTAGACATCTTATCCATCAGCATCTTAATTAGATTAGCTAACGAATTGGCAAGTGGGGCACCCCCTAGGTTGTAAGGTACCTAGAAGGTGTTAGGAGGGGCGTATGACGTACTTGGTTGCATTTTTATAGGCACAACATAGTGGTAATTTGTCATAGGGACTGATGTTGAGGTCAAGGGGGCTTGTGCCACGAAGTTGGAGGGCACAAGTTGATTAGATACTGCCAAAGCTGGTTGAATGGTGGCACTGGTAAAAGGATAGGTAGTCACTCCTATGTTTACGAGCACAAGAGTGGGTGGGCTAGAGACAATCAAGTTCTAGTATGGTGTAGAACTTGGTTGAATTGTTTGTGGTTGAGGGGGTACAGAAACCCCAATGAAGGTAGGTCCAAAAATAGATGGGAAGGCTGAATCTTGGACATTGGCCATGGTTGGGTTAATAATTGAGGTAGTGGCTTGAGTGGTCATGGGTTGGGTAGCAGACGTTGTTGATATCGTTGCTACTTCACCCAAGGTAGTTGGCATCCCATAAATAGGATTGCCTGAAGGGTCTTACATTTGACTTCTTACGAGATAGTGTTGGAGAGCCTTGATGTTGAGGTCAAGGAATCTCTCAAAGTCTTGATCCCCTTTAGGAACAATTGGATGTTGATTGGGGCTAGGCTGAATAGGAGTACGTTTAGTGTCTAAAGTATGCTCCATTAGGGGACTTGATATGAAGGGCAAAGGTGGAAGTGGTTGTTGCTTCGCATAGTCAATAATGGATTTAGCTTGACTATGCATCAAATCCATCTAAGGCAAAAGGGTTTAAGGTTTTAAAAACTATGTATTTCAGTTTCAGAAAACCAGAAATGGTCAGAATGTGTGTTTGATAGCAAAAAAAGTTGGGTTTTAAGCATGATGTTTTGAAAGAAATAATTTTGACAGTGACCGACATCGGTGGAAAAACCGATGTTGGTGAAGTAGGTTTGTTGATGTAAGTCAGATAACTGATGTCGGTGAAGATCAGTCGCTGACATCGGTGGAAAGACTGATGTCGGTTACTGTGTATTTCTAGAAACTCAGAAAACTGAAAGTTTTTGGAAGAAAGAAGAAAGTTCTGAGTCATTTTTGAAGCTTAGAATAATTCATCTTTACCAGCTCAAAAAAATAGATAAAAATAGAAAAGTAGATGAATACAAGCAGCCTCTAAATGTTAAATTCCTAAGAATAAATTATAGAGTTGTGGTGGCTTATGCCTTAGAAGAGTGTGTTTGGGAAGTTGGGATTTTAGAACAGGTACTAAAAGAAGCAATCTAAGGTTGGTTTTGGGTTGAGTTTTGGTGCTCAAAATCTGTATTAGGTTCCATACGTGGCCTGGTGCTAGGAGCTTGCTCCCCTCACTTCATGAGCCTAGAGATAAGCTGGGTTGCTTAGCCAATATATACTTTTCCTAGAGTGCATACTCTGCCAGAGAATAGAGTGGGTTCTCCCCTTGGTAGTGAAGTCTAAGTAGGATTACCAAGAAGGGTAAGGTATCCGCTAGGTGATGAAATCCTAGTCGGGCCTTGTCTCAGGTATGTTTAGATGTTTGATTTTGTGAATGTGGTCAGCTTTTGTAACATATGTGCACTACGATTTATTCATAATGCTTTTTAATTTCTAAGTGAGAAGGCTAAATATGCATTCAAGCAAGAATGAGATGCATTAGATTTTAGCCCAAATTGAAATGTTTTGTTCGGATGCAAATAATTAGGAAAAGGTTAAGAACATGAATTTCACTACTCTAAAATGCAAGGAAAATAGTGACAAGAAGAAAGAGAAGGGTCTTTTTAACTTGTGCTAATGGTTTCTTTTCGAAATGAGAAGATAGAAGAAGGATGCAAGAAGAGAAATTTTCCTAATGCACCTATATGAAAGTTTGTTTTAGAAGAAATGAACCCAAGGAAAACTCTAGGGTCCCACCGGGCGTGCCAGAATGTTTCTACTCATTTTTTATTTTTACATTCATAAAAATAAGAAATTGAAGTTAAATGGTCAGGGGTTTGTACGTACCTAGATGAAGTTACGCACCATATCCAGATGTTGAAGGAGCTCCTCTTTGGCTATGGAGGAAGACACCTGTAGAGAGAATAAGACTTAAACAAAGAAAATGTTAGATAGATATATGGTGGACTGCCAAGCACATGCTCGGTCCTGAAAGCGTAAAAGCTACCTTAGGGGATGACAGTCCACTAGTTGATAAAAAGAATGTTGGATAAAGAGAAATAATGAAAGACTTAAAGAAAAAGAAATAGATAATGTGTACCTAATTCCTGCTATCAGTCTTCCATAGTCATCGATGTCGGTAGTTTTTCCGGTGTCAGTTGGTTAAGGTTGTCGACATCGGTTATGCTGCCAACGTCGATAGGGGCAATGGTCCTTAGACGGGTCTCAGGTTTTGTCCGCGGTTGACAGAGGCATTCTGTGGGTTTAAAAGGTCTGTGCAGGGTTACAAGGAGACAAATAAGGTCCACAAAAGGATAAAAGTAGAGGATAGGTTGTCAAAAAGGGTAAGGATAAGAAGAAGGCTTTTCAGCCTCTCCAAGGAGAAAGTTGGGTCTAGTTGAAGGTCGGGTCTGGTCTGGTTGATAGTATTTAGAAATAGTAAATAGAAACTAATTACTAATGCTTTCTAAATTACTGAAATGAAAGGGCAGAATAAATACTTAGCTTTGGTGAGATGAAGAACCAAGGTGTTGAATGCTTGTACTTGTTGTGGCTTGATGTTGAAGACCTCGTGCAATGTTTCCAATCCAATATCTGGAGTGATTTCTATAGAGCTTCTGTAGCCTGGAGAGTGTTAGTTGAAGTATGATGCCTGGTCTTGAAGTGTGTGCATAAAAGAGTGAGAGAGAGAAGAATGATTGAAAGAGTCCCAGTGATACCAAGAGTCCAAGAGCTCCTAACTTGACGTAAGAAGTCATTTTATGTAACCGACATTGGCAGTTTCACTGACGTCGGCCGATAGTTAATCGACGTCAGTGGGTGTAGAAGGGGTAAAAGGGGCTATTTTTAGCCCTTTTCCCATTCTTCATCTGCCAAGTGCTTTTGCCATTGAGGAATGGTCAAAAGGTGGGGTTATTACACATGAGTGTTGGTTAAGAGGTTGGAATGGGTCTTAGGTGGTTATGATATGAAGGACTTAGTCATAGGGTGAGTCATGGGGTAGGAAATAGTCTTAGGGGTGAGGTGTCCAAGGTGAGGTGTCCTAGGTGAGTTGTCCTAGGTGAGTTGTCTAGGTGATGTTATTAATTTAAAATAATTAGTTTATTTTAAATTAATAAAGGTGTGCAAGGGACCAAGGGGAGTAGACATGATTTTGGTGTCTACAATGGCCTTTTGCGGCTTTCCTGTGGGCACTTTCCTTGAACAAATTCCCACGAACAAAAAGTCTGTGAAAATCTCTCGTGAACAAAAAGTCCATGGAAATTGTTCCTATCACTTTAGCCTTGATTATTTCTTTAGGCTTTCTGCCCACAGCTTCTCTGAATTCTTTCAGGCTTTTTTTTTGAAGTAATTCCTTCAGACAAAAGTTTGAAAGAATTATGACTGTCTGCCTTAGACAAAATTTCCAAAATAAATTACCTTTGTGGCCTTCTTCAAAAAAGACCCTTTCAAAAGGTGTTTTTGTTGACCAACTGCCCTTAGGAAGGGCACTTGTCCTTCAGGGGGCTCTTTGAACTTTTGCATTTGAACCGCTCCTTTGAACCTCTCCTTTGAACCAAGGTGATGAACCAACTATTGAACCACTTCGTTGAACCATATGGTTGAACCAAACGTTGAACCGCTTAGTTGAACCAAAATGGTTCAAGTCGATGAACCCTTTGATTGAAACAAGTCTTTGAATCAAGTGAACAAACCAAAGCCTTAAACCAAGCCGATGAACCAACTATTGAACCACTTCATTGAACCAATCGGTTGAACCAAGCTTTGAACCAAAATGGTTCAAGCTGATGGTTCAATTGAATGAACCAAGCCTTTGAACCATTTGTTTGAACCAACCATTGAACCAAGTTTTAGTTCAATGGTTTAAACAAAGCCTTGAACCTTGTGACAAACTATTTGATTGAACCAAAGGATGAACCAATTGAACCTTGAACTCATTGAACCTTTGAACGAAAGTGGTTCAACAGTTCAATGGTTCAAGCCTCTTTTGCTTGAATGCTTGCCAATAGACATTTTTGATTAAACCAAAGCACTGAACCAATCCTAAAAATGACCAAGTGTTAGAAACTGATTCTTTTGGTTAAACCTACCTACAGAAGCCTTTGAACCTGTAGAAATGAACCTGCTTGTAGAGTCCGTAGAAATCAAGTCTGTAGAAATCAACCTGTAAAGCCCATTGAACTTGGCCTGCAGAGTCCATAAATTTTCTCTTCCTGCTGAGTCTGTAGATTTTTCTTCCTCCAGAGTCTATAGATTTAAACCTACAGAGTTCGTATATTTAAGCCTGCAGAGTCCATAGATTTTTGAGAAGCTTGAAAACTAAGGAATTTGAATGCCCAGGACAAATTTTGAAAATGGAAGAGACAATTTTGGTCTATAAGACCAAAATAGTTTAAATGTTGTCCCAAAAATGAGTGATATTTTTGGGGGACAACACTCTCAATGCTTTAATTCAACTAAAAAGGTTCATTGGCAAGCTTCAAACAAAGTGATTAAACCTTTGAACCATTGAACTGTTGAACCGTTGAACCTTGAACCAAAATGGTTCAAAGGTTTAAAGGTTCAACAAAGTTGGTTCAATGCAATTGGTTCAACTGATCAAGTAAATGAGTGGAACACAAGAAGAAAGTGATTGAACCATTAAACCTTTGAACCATTGAACCAAAGTTGGTTCAATCAGTCGATTCAATTGGTCAGTTCAAAGGAGTGCCCCAAAGCCCATAGGATGAGTGCCCTAACAGAGGATAGGTGATGAGCTAAATCAACCTTTCTCGAAGCCTGAAGGAACACCTTCCCTTCAGGGTGTTCCAAAGACATAAAGCCGAAAGAATTTTAATGCTTCAAAAGGGACTTAGAAAAATAATGGATTCATGGAATAAAAGATGAACCATTGAACCTTGAACCAAAAGAGTTCAAAGGTTCAAAGGTTTAATGATTCAATGTGGATGGTTCAAAGGAGTGCCCCAAAGTTGAAAGAACAAGTGCACTTGTAGAGGGCAGTGAACTAAGGGTAGGTGCTCTTGCAGAGGGTAGAGAACATTGGTTCAAAGATCAAAGGGATAGTTTAATCAAAGACTAAGAAAGTGATTGAACAAGGGAAGTGATTGAACTAGGGAAGTGATTGAACCAAGAAAGTTATTGAACCAGGGAAGCGATTAAACTAGGGAAATGATTGAACCAAGAAAGTGATTGAACCAAGGAAGTGATTGAACCAAGGAGGTGATTAAACCAAGGAACCAATAAAGACCACTTAAACCATTGAATTATTAAACTAATGAACTTTCAAAGTTACATGGTTCAATATAGTTCAAACAATCAGCAACCATTGACATCCTCACGGATGTCAAATTTAAGATAAGGAAATATCTGTCAATTTTCAAATATGGCACAGACCCTATGAGCAAATTTAGCGACCAGCCAAAGAGATAGCCTGAGAGCTCAGATCACACAGATAAGGACAAAATATATCAAGGAAATGGGAAATGATGGAGAAAGATTAGAAATATCCATGCATGGGATATGTTTCTATAAGGTGAAGCAGCCCACCAGGTGGACATCAGAGAGTGCAAACATTCAATGGCACGACCTATTTTTTTGTATTGAGTAAAGAGAATGAACAGCTATGCACACATCAAGAAACACATCAGGTGGCCCATATTTAAGATCGATGCCCGATTCTAGCATAACCCATGGATAGAATTTAAAATGCATTGAAGGCATTGAATGCATCATAGGCCATTTTTGTGAAATAAAGCACCCAAGTCTTTCTTGGAGCACTATATATTGGACTCTATCTTATTGTTTTAGAGAGATCTCTCAGTTATCAGAAACAAAACTCTGCCCAAATTGAAAGGCATTACTTAGACTTTGAGCTCAGATTGTTGATCATATTTCGTTATTTGAATAAGAAAACAAGTTACTTTTTAGACTTTGTGTTGAAATAGGTTGGTTTTGGGGGAAATTATTCTTATGTCTATTTCCTTAATATGTTTTTTGTCCATTTAATTAAATAAGTAGAATTAGTGAAAGTAATCAAGAAGGTGTCCTAAAGCTGGCTGTGGAGAGACTTTGTGCTTCCACAATTGTCTTTAGTTTGTCTATTTTCTATTTTTGTATAAAGGATCTTAGGATGACTTTGTGCCCTTATTATCCTTCATATTTCACTCTTTGGCAGTTGAGGTGGAGACTTTGTGCTACATTTCATCCTACTGTGTTACTGCATCTTGTTACAGTTACTTGTCACTACATGAAAGGTTCTTGTTGTCTGCTGAATAGTACTTCTAAAATAAGAAGAGTGCCTTATGTCATTTCATTAGGATTTCCCCTTTGATTTGTGAACATCATCTCTAAAAAAAGAGAGATGGATGGTGTTATCCTACCCTTGAGTGTTATTTTCAGCTTATTTATAGCATATTAGTATATATATATAGTACCTTATAGTTATAGGGAACCTCCCCTTGATGAGAGGAGAGATTTGTCCACCTCTGATGTGGTAAACCTACACATTTGTCTAACCAATCTCCCTATGTTATGGTTGAAGAGACCTATTTTACTCATCAGTTAGCTGATTGACAAAATATTCACCCAACACTGTGTAAGGCCCGATTGTATCCATGTTATGTGAAAAGAATCCCCTCATCCCATATGCATGGATGTTTGGAGTGATACATCCAAATCATGTGAATAATCAAGTGGTTCACCACCTCTATCTGACCATCAGTCTATAGATGGAAGGCTATGGACTTCATCAACTTGGTATCCATCGTCTTCCATAGAGTGGACTAGAAGATGATCAGGAACTTGCTATCTTGATCTGAGACAATGGACTTGGGAAGACCAAAATAGAGCCATACATGACTAAAATATAGTTGAGAAATTTTTTTAGTAGATATATTTTTCTTACAAGTAATCATGATATCCATTTTTGGAAAATGATCAACTACCACAAAAATATAGTCTTTACCATGTTTTAAAGTGGGAAAACCTGAGAGAAAATCCATTGAGATAGATTCCCAAGGCCTAGTTGGTTTTGGCAATGGCATGTACATTCCTTGATTCTTATTTGTTGGCTTGGATATTGCACATGGGGTGATATATTTGAGATATATTTCTACATCCTTTCACATAAGGGGCTAGAAGAAGTGTTTTTGAAGAAGTTCCAATGTCTTCTCTATACCAAAGTGTCCAGCTATCCTACTAAAATGTGCTTCCCATATCATCTTCTATTAATCTCAACTAGAACATAGATGTGTCCCATATGTTAGAGGACATTATCTTGCAAAAAAAAAACATTTTTACCTTTTTGAAGCACCTAATATGTATCAACAAAGGTAGGATCTACTTCATACAGAGTACCCCAAGTGGCAGTCTCATGTTCACGCAAGTCAAGAACTATTGTGAGTGTAGTAATTGGCAGATGACTTAGACAATCTGTAGTTATATTTGAGCTCCCCTTTTTGTGTTTGATTATTAGATGGAATTGCTGAAGATATGTGGCCCACCTTTGGTGCCTCTCATTTCATAGTCTTCTCTATGTCTAAATGAATTCTAATGGTATGTGGTTAGTGTAGATGACCGTCTCTTTTCCCAAGATGTAGTGTTTCCATTGTTTGTAGGCTTACACAATGGCATAGAGCTCCTTATCATATGTCATATATCTCCTGACTATATTAGTGAAAATTTCACTATGATATGCAACAGGATGGCCATGTTGTATGTTGATAGCTCCCATGGCATATTCAAATGCATCTATCATCAACTCAAAAGGTTGATGCAAATCTGACAAGGTAAGAATAAGGGTTGAGGAAAGTCTGTTATTCAAATTCTCAAATTCCATTTATTGTATTTCACCCCACTAAAATGTAGCTTTAGCTCCTCCTTTAGTCACTTAGGTTAGTGACCAAGCAACATGTGAAAATCCAAAAATAAACTTGTGATATAATTTTGCAAGACCCAAGAAGCTGCAAAGTTTTGTGAGGGTCCTTGGTGTGGGCCATTCTTGAATAACCTAAATATTTTTTGGATCAACATGGGCCCCTTCCTCATTCACAACATACCTAAGGTACTGAATTTTTGTCATCCCAATTGTGCATTTGTCAAGATTTGCATACAACTTGTGCTCCCGAAGAGTTTGAAGCACCTTGCGAACATGTTGCAAATGTTCCTCCCATGTTCTACTGTAGATGAGTATGTCATATAAGTCTACAACCACAAATTAGTTATTGAAGGGTCATAGGATTTCATCCATCATCCTCATGAAGGTTGCAAGTGCGTTAGTTAAGCCAAAAGGCATAACCAACCATTCAAAGAGCCCCTCTTTAGATTTGAATGTAGTCTTCCACACATCAGTGAGATTGATGAGAATTAGGTGATATCCATATTTGAGATCAATTTTGGTGAATAAATTCACACCATGGAGTTGGTCTAGCAGGTCATCAATCCTAGGGAGAGGGTAGTGATTCTTCACAGTGATTTTATTTAGGGCTTGATAGTTTATGCAAAGCCTCCATATTCCATATTTCTTTGGTGCCGAGACAATTGGGCTGCCACAACGTGAAGAGCTTGGCCTGATGTGACCCTTTTGGATCAATTCTTGAATCTATCTTTTTATCTCATCATTCTACAAAACTGATATGCAATACACAAGACTATTAGGCAAAGGTCATCCTGGGATCAAATTGATAGAATGTTTTACCTAGAAATGCAGTGGAACTCCTATGGGTGACTTGAATAAGTCATCATATTCTCCTATGATTCATCTTATCTACTTTTTTTGTTGTGTTGATTGTTTAGTTAGGACTACAACATCAGCCTTCTTGGATTTTTGTGGTTTGACCACCAAGAGAACAAATTGCTTTATCTTCTCCACTAGTATCTTACATTACTTAGCACTGATCAAGGAGATAGATGTGGGAGGTGGTACCTCTAGTACCTTATAGCACTGTGTTCTAAGAGTGAGGTTGATTCTTTAGGTTCATGATTCATAGATACCATGTCGCTCATACATGAATCACTGACCAAGGAATACATCACAAACATCTAGATTGACCACATCACACAAGACCTCATCTTGGAAATGTTTTATTGCATATGAACTAAGACACTAATGGGTGACATGGAGATCTCTCCCTGGGCTGAACCATCCAATACTATATGGTTTTGGATGAGGCTTCATGGATATATTTAGACTTTTCACAACTTTAGCAGAGATTAAATTCTTTTGACTCCCACTATCAAGAATGAAATGCAGAGGCTTACCTTTTACCCATAATTTGGATTGAAACAATCTTTCCTTGTCATCTAGCCTTTCCTCACAATTCTATGATGAAGTGATGATGGTGTTGGGCTCATCATCTACAATTTCTTCTTCATCCTCTTTGATTGTGGGTTTCCAGTGACTTGATGGCTCGACATTATTCTTTAGAGTGAGTTCTAGTTTTGTGGTAATCACACCATTTTCCAGCCTTCCCCTTCTACGGTTTATTATCTTTAAACTCCTTTTGCTTCCAATTTTGGCCTTGTGTTTGACCTTCCTTGTCACTTTTCCATTTTGAGGGCTAACTCTTCGTATTCTTTCTGCCATGCTTCTGCTCAATCTTTACTATGAATTTGTATGCCTAATCAAGGGTTTCCAAATTAAAGAGTTCCATTTCCCCATGTATGTACCATTTTATTCCATCATGATATTTGAGATTCTTATGTTTCTCACTTTCTTGGATGCCCAATCTTACAGACAAAGAATGAAAAATATTTGTGTAATCTTGTACAGATTGGTCCTTACCTTGGTGAAGTTGTTACCAATTTGGGGCACTTCCATTGGATTTTTAGGGGTCAAAATTCATGAAGTGAATCTTAATTCCATCTCAAAATTTTATCCTCATTCTTATCTTTCTAACAGTTCAAATGGCAAGTCAATTAGAGCTACGATGCAAAAGTTATGGCTCCCCAAAGTTCTGTCATCAATTGGGGTGGAACTGTCACCCGAATTATCACCTAGATTGCTGCCCAGATCACTTTGTCTTTATCTGTTAAGGTAAATTTCATCTTATTCATAACATCATATAATCTACAATCATAGTAACAGACTAATTCTCTTGACTTGTGTCTTATCTCCTTCAAGTATTAAATAGTTTGACTTGTACATTTCTTGATCTTGAACTGTATGATGAGCCATTCCTTAACCTATTATAGAGTTTCTCACTGAATGTCTATAGTATATGAACTCATGTTCTATTCTAGTTAATGCCCCTACTAACTCATACTTTTGGATAACTTCATTAGTAATTCCCTTAGCTTGCCATCTCATTTTATAGGTTAGTAAGTATTGTTCAAGGTATGTAGACCCATCATACATTATGAGGTTTATAAATCCTCCTTTATGACCCTTGTGTAAATTGGTATTGAGGGGATATACTATATAAGTTGTATAGGATGAGTTTTTATTCTGGGCTATCTTACTTGCATACTACTAAGATTTTTCTAAGCACTAAGAGAGTCAATGTGTGTACTTTGTTTTTCTACATTTCCTTATTTTATTTGCTTAGTTTCAACAAACCCTATCACCTTCAAAGCCTTTTGAATTGAATTTTTTTCAATTTGTTTAACCCATCGATGCACTTATTCTATAAATGGATCTTCCCAACTATGATCAACATATTTACCTAGTTGAAAACTTCTACTAAAATATAATAAATTAGGTTGTAAGGACGTGTGCTCTTCTGGGGAATGATTCCTTCCTATGACTTATTTTTCTACGCTTGAACCTATAATTTATCTATGATTATGTTCTAATTTTTTAATTAATTATTCATGTCCTTATTCTAATAATACCCATTCATGTAGATGTGCACTAATTCTATCATCTAATTGCTCTACTTCTACACTATTCTTGCCTTCTTCTTCGAACATGTCTTCTTCATCTCATTCTTCATCACTTCTTTTTGTCTGATAACATTCATCATATTATTTCTTCATCCTTCATTCTTCATCTCTCTCATCACATCTTCTTACTCATTCATCACCTATTTTACCACTACTCTTACCTCTACTCATAGCTACCTAGGTATTAATCTATTTATTCCATATGTTTTGTTGTCTCAGCTCATGTTCTAAATCCAAAATTTGCTTCTAACTCTTATTCCCTCATTTATCCATTTTAAATTAGGTTTAAGTGTTATCTTCTCATCTAATCATCATTCACTATCATGTTGCACACACCCACATACACCTGAAGTGACTACTCCATATTCATTGGAGTAGGCACCATGGCCTTGTCCACAACCAACATCTTCATAAGGAGAGGTAGTTGTAAAAATTTCCCTCTAATTCCTCTAAAAAAATTCCTATATAGCTTCAAAATATATGTATCCTTATACTACAAACTCAGTTATGTAACCATCTATAGTGGTAGTAACCCAATAATCTATTGTCCTTATCCAGTTAGTTTTCAGTTTCTAAAACTAGTCTACCTTTTCATATATCTATATGATTGTTTATTTTATTTTTAGGTTAAAGAAATATTATTCCAACAATTATAACTAATTATCTATCAATTCAGTCAACTCTTTCTATAATATTTCATAAATATCTCCATAGATATGCTCTCAAATGATTTATTATATGGTAAGACTAGTCCACTTTGATTCTTCTTCTATGAAGTTACATACTTTTTGGTCTAACCATGTCTCAATGTCTCTCTACCCTAATAACCATCTTAGCATAGTTTCTTCCAGAAGGAGTGTTTCCACACTCATCATACCATTATTATCATAGGTTCCTAAAGCATCAAAACATTCTAAAGACAAGAATAGTTGGGTTTTACTTTAGAGTATAGGTTAGTGCAAAGTATTCATACACAAGGTTAGAAACTAAAAGCATAGAGAAGATGAATTATTGTGCCTTAAGTAGGAAATAAGAATAACCAATATTTCATTAATAATAATAAATTATTTGAATTAAATTAGATAGAAAATAAGCAAAAAATTATACATGAGAATGCACGCAAGGAATAAAGTAAGAAACATAACAGGTAACCATAACCAAATAGTCTCTATTGATCTCTTCAAAAGGGAAACTTTATTCTTCTTGAAAACATACAAATATAGATTTTTTCAGTCTATGATTGTTCATATTCTTCTCATACTTGGTGCTAAAAGTAGAGTTTATTCATATTATAACCTATTACAAGTCATGGAGATAGGACAAAATAGACATATATACGACAAACTAAGTACATGATGCATGAATATTAGGAAAATATCCTATGCAACTTTACTGTCTGATTTCTTCTCCCAACACAGGAGATTAAGTGAAAATTCCATAAAATTTGGTGAATATCTAATTAATGAAAATTCATTATTCAATTTTGCATCATCCCATGACATCATAATGGAGTGGCATCCATAAACTATTAATGGGATAAATATCAAAATTAATCCCTCTCATGCCTCATCAATGCCCCATTATTCTAAATATTAATGGGCATATTCATGGCTTATCCCTCCAAAATTGAATCAGTCCATGGCCACACATTGATCTCAATGTGTATGGTTATGGTTAATTCTGAACAATCCTGAAAAGCTATAAATAAGAGAGCCAAGACCACCATTTTTAATCTCTTTTTTATTAAACTTATTATGCATAATTATCTTCACAAATCTATAGTTATGAAAACTTACTATGCAAAAAATTATATAGAAAAGCTTCATTGATTCACCCAAATAGACCAAATTGAAAAACTTAAGCCATTGGTTAACTAGGAGATGATAGTGGCTCATGTTACACCTCAATTACAAAGACTTAGGGTACCAAATCCAAGGAAAATCCTACTTCTTGACCACTTTTGAGGGAGAATAGCTACTTGAAAGGTATAGCATTGTCTTGCTTTCATAATTATTTATTTTTAGTCATTAGCACCACCCCTTGAGGTATTTATGCTTATTTTAGATATTTCTTGACTAATTCATTGTCTAAACGTGTCTCTTAATCATATTCTACATTGTGACATACTTGGTGGGACCATGTATCTCACACATCAATTTTATCCCTTCCAATTAAGCACTCAAATCCTCTTTTAAGGCTGCTTTGCTCTTATTTTTCTCTAATTTCCATGTGTTATGACTTTTAGACAAAACAACGTATTTGACCTATAAAATGGCAAATTTGACTTGAACATCAGTGAGAATTCCCTATGGAATGACAAAATCACCTTATTTAATAGTGAGATCAATAGCGTGAATGATGAAATTGACTTTTCTATTTTCTATCTTTATGTGTGTTTTTATAGTAATGAAAAAATCAACCTGGAGATTGGTGGGTTCGAACTATGGAATGGTGGGTTTGCCAACATATCAATGAGATCATTAGGGGAAAAAACCAATAGGTAACTATTGTGTTTCTCATTTCTATCATTTTTATCATTTTAGTGAGTTCACCATGTCTATCGATAGAACCACCCAACTAATTGGTCATATCACCTTGTAATTAGTAGAATCACAAAAATAGTGTCTTTTGTGTCTCTGTGTATCAATGAAATCAACTTGATAATGGCATAATCATCATGTTGAATAGTGAAAATACTCTACATAACAGTGAGATCGACCTGTGTCAAAAAATAGAGAGCTAAAATAGTAAGTTACAAGTCTATATGAATATCCTACAATCTTGTTTTAGACTTTTAACACTTTGTTTACAAGTTTTAATACACTTAGTTTTCATTTTAAAACAACCAAAGGCAAATTTCACTTTATATCTAATTTGGTGTTCAAAAAATAACTCAAATTTCAGTTAAGTGATCTTAAGAACTTTTATTTTTTTTATTGTTTATTGTGTGTTTGTTCACAAACTAAGTGTAGAGTGTATGCTCTCCCCCATCCCCTTTAGGGAACTTGGGTGATCAAAAAATACTTCACTTATTGATTTTTTTGCTTTGTCTAAAGTGTAAAAGGAAAGTTATTAAGGCACTCTCCAAAATTTGAATGATTTAGGTGATCCCAAAACAAATCTAAATTCCATCTATAATTTTTGTCTTACATCTTGGCTTGTGGGCAGGGGTTCATAGCCTCCCCATGAGTTTTCTAAGGAAACATTGATTCATCTCCTGGCATCATTTCAACCCCACTCTATGATGTGGGTATATGAATCAAGGACAACTTATTGGGATATTTGTTTGAGAAGTTAAACAAGCTCCATTAATAAAATACTACCTCAAAATGTAGGTTTAACTTAGACATCACACTACACTAAGTAATTAGTGGATGTAGTGGTTTTGAAAATGACAAGACACTCTCATAATAAGCCAATTAATGTGAATCCAAATGAGGTGTTGAGCCCTAGTGTTAATCACACATATGGGACCATTTATAACATTTGATACTTGATAGTTTTTAGAAAAACCCCACTTGTCATGGAGTACTATTGGTGTAGGTGAGTATCCAAAAAATTTAGGTCACCGTACGATCTCTTGAAATAAGAGGGGGCCTAAAACCCCTACTTTTCATGTGCATCTAATTTTATTATATTTACAACTTATTTTCTCTCAAGGAGTATATATATGGAATCCAAGAGTACAAAGCCACCTTGTTAGTTTACTAGGATAAGATGTTCACTTTGGTATTTTTCTTGTTCTTATTTATTGTAGTAGTATTTTGTGTCTAAAAATTGTTTTTGTGAACCAAAATTCATCAAAAACCAAACATTTATTCTACATCTTTTCTTTTGAACAAAGAGGTGTTACACTGGTCAAATCCAAATCAGATTTTTGTCTTGTTCAAATTCAATCAAACAATTGTGTATGTATTTCCAAAAGAGTATTGTTACATTACTTATGTGAGTCAAGAACTATTCATCACTTTGAAAATCTACAAGTCCTTTTTTAATCCAAATTTAAAATCTTGTCTTTCTAAGTTCTAATCAAAATGCTATAGGTTTACCTTTTGTGCTTGGTTTGAGTAACTTGGGTGAGATTTTCTATTTGGATTGAAGTCTATTTTGTCTAGACTTTTGTCCCATTCCATTCTTATTTTGGACTTATATTATCTTGCATTTACTCATTCTCTATGTTCTTGGTCGATTCTCCTTTATTTACCATTTGGCATCGTTATTCTACCCATTTAGTTTTGGATTTATACTTAGGAATTCTTGTGTTAATTCACATATTGAGTTTATTAATTTGTGTTTTATTCTTCTTGATCTAAAAAGTCTTATTCTAGATTATCTATCAATGACTCATCACAGTATGCCTAACTTTTTATGGTATTTACATAGTTTCATATTATATTTTTGTGTGCTAGCTTGCACCCTAACTTCTAAGATTGTTTTACCCTTTTCTAATTTGATGATTTCAACCAACCAAGGTTGAGTAATTTCATAACCTCTTTCTTGTAATTTTGTGGCACTACACCATTTCCTTTTATTATAATCTCATTTTACCTTATCTTTATCTAAATAAAGAGTCTAAAACACATTTTAGACATTTGTGAACCACATCCCATATCTTGGAAAATGTAGAAAACCATACTCAAGCATGACATAAAGGTATACTTATAATGGGGTCTCTTATGGCCCTAATTATGAGGAAGAGCATTTTTATGATAGAGAAGAACACTCCACTGTGTTTGATGATATCCCAACAATAATAAGATTTGAATAGGGTTATTATGAACACCAACCTCTAGAAGATAAAGATGAACCCCTTTTGAGGTTGATAGAATTGAGTGCAAAATTGCCACCAAATTTCCCAATGGAATAATTGCACATGTTTTTCCAAGTATAGGAGAGAAAAAATAGAGCAATCTCTCACTCATGTTAAAAAAATTAACATTACTTCCTCTAGTAAGGGAAAAAAATAACTTGTAGAGTCTACCCCAACTGATCAGGATCTTACTACCAAGATTCAGAACACTATTCAATGGTATGCATATCAACTTGTCACAAACCTAACATCTTCTTTATCTATGACTTTAATTAATAACACTTTTTCTAAAGAGAAATAAAATATGATAGACCCAATGTAGTATACCCTAGTTGATACTACATATATGGTAAATCCTATAGTTATGTGTGAATAGATTAAACCTATAGATTATTCACAACACATTACACCTGATGTAGAGCATACCTTTTTCAACCATCAGTAGACTCTTGCCCCTTCATAACTATAAGGTAAAAAAGCCTCATATCAAATTGGGGGTATTACACAAAATACTTTAGTTAATTCATCTCAACCAACACATACTTTTGTAAACTAACAAATGACACCCTAAAACTTGTATTAGTAATATAGTGCACAATGATAGATTCTTTGGACTTTATATCAACCACATAAGAATCAATGACAAACCTAATCAAATAAAAGAGTAAACCTAAACCAAACTTATGGACATAGGGACCATATCCCTAACAAGACCATATACGGGTACATTCCACCCTAACAAAATTATATTCCACCAACAAATGCACCAAACATACATGAATGGAGTACAATGAAAGAAATAGTCACATGGCTTGAGACAAGTAATAGAATTAATAAGTATAAGTTTGATGAGATATGACCATATTTGTCTGACTTAAGCATTATATAGGTTTCATTTCCCTCTCATTTCAAGTCTCCTAGATTTGATAAATACAAAGGGAATGGGGACCCTTGAGAACACATTCAAGATTTTTATGTACTATGCTAAGAGGTAGCCTATATTAGTGTTTATTTTCTTCACTTTTTTCCATGTAGTTTAGTTGGATAAGCTCTATATTGGCTCCTCAAATTGCCTAGGGACTGGTAACAGATTGGAATGATTTATCAAAAAACTGTCAACCATTTCTCTTATAACATTGATCATGAGTTAACAATGGTTGACTTATGTAATGCAAAATAAAAAAATGGAGAAAGCTTCACAACATACCTACAACAGTGGAGAGTATTAGCTAGATAATTTCAACACAACTTGCCAAATAAATAGTTGGCTGATATTTTTACACAAAACCTGCACCATGAGGTGGCTCATAATTTATGATTCACTTGTGACAACACATTCAAGGAGATCATTAATAAATGTGTGAAAATTGAGAAGGTGATCATTACTAAGGGCCTTTTAAATATTTATTCATATGGTCAAATATCTAATCAGACCCAACCACCTATTCAAACTACTACTATAAAAAAACCTAAGGTTTTTAACAAGCACAAAAACATGGTGGGAAATGGAATGATAGAATCTAGACATGTCCAAATGGTCTAAGCTACATTGGTTCCAAATATATAAACATCCCAACCTAATCCATCAACCACTTTGTAAAGGGCTCCTCCATGTAAGGCATTTAACAAATATCAAACATTCAACAAATCAAGAGAGCTTGTTGAGGTATTAATCTAGAAACTAGTGGCAACTAATTGATTGTGTGTCCTATACCAAATCCATTTCTAGAATATCAACCTAAACCTGACTGGTATCAAGAAGATGAGTTTTGTATTTTCATCATGTTATTAGCATGTCATTTATTGATGTGTATAATTAAGACATCTTATCAAGGATTTGGATGAAATTGGTGAAATTAAAGTGAAACAAGCAACATAGAACATTAATTAGGAAATGGACATATACAAGGACCCATTTCTAAAACATAATCAACTATAGTAGAGGAACAATAAGAATTAAGGTTAGGGCCAATGTCAATAGAATCAAGGTCAGAAGCCTAATCAACATATTCATAATTAGGATCATAATGCCCAAACTGATGACCTGGGTTACGATAATATATCATATGATTATAATAACACCATGGGATATGTTTATACAAATCACATTACCACTATTAATATTAAAGCCCATAAATTATCTAACACTTATTAAAGTATTAGACCCCCTATTATAAGTTTCATCCCCTCTTCTTTAAGTAATACCACACTAGGTTTAATCAATTCCATTATTCTTTAGTTTTAATGAGTTACTATATTTGAACCTTTATCCCCTTATTTTAATTATAATTACTCCTTACCAACTCAAAATTATTTAATTTCAACTAGATTATCAAGAGTTACCATCGAAGGCCCTTTGCCTTCTTTTAATTCTAGACCAAATCTAAAAATTATGCCTTTTGATCCAAAGCTAAACACTATACTATCCAAGGTCAAACCCTCTCATTCTTTCATTGAGAATCCATATAACATTTAGGACCAACTAAGTAAAACCCCTGTGCAAGTTTCTATTCTAGACCATTTGCATACGTCAAAATTCCATAAAATTATATTGAATGACTTTATTCAATATTCCATTATTCCCAAAGATATAATCCCTAACCAATTTTAGACACTTGTATGGAATTTACCTCTGAGCCAATAAATTACATTTGATCAGTGAGATATGTCTTATCTTGGTCCTAACCACAATAACCCTTTGTAAATTGAGGTTGTTATATAAATCATAAGATCAAGAAGGTTTTTATATATAATGGTTTAGGGTTAATCATTGTGTCGCTCAAGGTGATACAATGATTGGGTTATACTAACAAGGACACCCAACCTGAGATAATCATGAATAAGGCATATAACAATGCTAAAAGAGAATCTTATGGGACTATTTGTTTGCCAATCATTATTAGATCTATATCCCTTGATACTTTGTGCCATATCATGGACATTGAATTACCATATAATATACTTCTTAGTTTTCCTTAGATCCATGAAGTATGGGTTGTCCCATATACTTTGCACCAATTCCTCAAGTTCACCCATACTAGAATTGAGGTCACCATTTATGTTGATTTGCAGCCCTACCAATATTACAAACACCTAGAGGCTGAATTTCACAATTATAACTATTGACTTTGTTTTGAATTAATATCAAATAATAACAAAGAAATAAATTCAAGACCACCCAAGTCTAATTATATTAACCCAAGTGATCTTTCTTCCACTTCCACTGATCTATTTCCTGCAGCATTTGCCAAACAACTCACTATTGAGGATGTAAGCATTTCCATGTACCATATCAAAGATGCCTTCCATATTGAAAAATTACCCAAGTCTCCTAAATATTATATCAAACCTAAACCTTTTGAATCCCCTTGTAGGCCCAACATGATTTGGAAAAAGAAGAAAATCACACAAAAACCACCAATGGTATTTGTACCAACAACTTCACCAAATCAAGATAAGGAAGCCTTTACTGAAGGAGATTGGCTAGACTCTTATGAACTTGTAAATTATTTTCAAAATCCCAAGCACCCTATCCCTAATAATATTATGGATAACTTGGATTATACAAGTAAAGGCCTAAGATCATGAGATCAAGGAATCATGGAACCATTATCAACTGGTAAACCTACTATGAGTCAAGGTTTCAAATTTATACCACCTGGGGGTGACCTCATGTATTTTGATAGTGATTCTTCTAAATGAACTGATGATAAGACTCTAGACAGTGATGTAAAATATCATTATAGTGCTTATAATGAGCTATCTAACACATACCTATTTTACTCCAATTTTATTATGACTATCACAACCTAGTATCAACTTAAACCTTTGCCATCCTGACCTTATAGATTGGGACCAACAAAATTATATCATACCCCTTGATGAATTTTAGAATGAGGAGTCTATTTTTGAGTACATGGGCCTTAGATATGGATTTCCAATTTGTGATCACAAGCAAGGTTTTGACTTTTCCTTGGATTATGTTGCCTACTTTAGAGAGCAAGTAAATGTTTTTGGTCATATAAAAGATAAAACATCAATCTCTTCGAGTGAAAACCTCTTTAAGGCACTTGTTGGTCAGGTAAAAAGTAAATAAAAATATGATCCCTTGAGTGAAAATATATTTGAGGTGCTTTTGGATGGGGAAGTTTTCTCATCTCCAAAGGAAGCACAAGGTCCACCAAGTCCTAGCTCTACAACCAGTGTTGGTATCACTACTAAACAAGATAAAGTCTTTGAGCATATTTCTCTAGACATTCCATAGATATTTTCAAATTGGCCACTACTTGAACTAGCATACTTATATTCATCTCACTATCCTAAGCATTGGAACTCATAACTATAATTTGAAGCAGAACAAGAGGACCAAGATCAAACACTATCCACTATTTTATAGGATGGTTCTATTCTAATTATAAAAAACACCATTGAAGTGAACTTGGGAACTTATGATGATCCAAAAATTCTTTATCTAGGATCATCCCCTACTAATGAAGAGTGTGACTACATTGTCACCATTCTAAGGGATTCTGTTGATATCTTTGCATGGGCTTATTCAAACATGTCAGGCCTAGACCCTGACTTAGTTTTACTTTTCCTTGTTATATATCTAGATTCCAAGCCAATCAAAAAAAAAATTGAGAAAAAATTCATCCACACATTGATATTTTAGTGAATAAAGATCTATAAAATCTATTGGGAGTTAGCTTTATTAGACCACTGGACTATTCTGAATGGATACCAAATGTAGTCCTAATAAGTACATAGCCATAGGGCATATGTATTTTTACTGATAGTTGAGATATCAAAAAAGTGTCTTAAATATGATTTTACTTTACCTAACATTGACATGACTATCAACTCTACTAGTAGGTATGATATGTTTTCCCTTATGGATGAATTATCTAGATATAATCAGATCAAGATAACTCCATAGGACCAACACAAGACCATATTCACCATACCATGGGGAACATTTTGTTACCAAGTCATGCCTTTTGGCTTGAAGAATCCTAGATCCACCTATCAGTGTGTTATGATTATCATCTTACATGACTGATGCACAATATTTTTGAGGACTATGTTGATCATATTCTATAAAAATCAAGAACACGTGTCAGACATCTTGATGTTCTATGAACAATCTTTGAGAGAATTCACAAATACGAGGTTTGTTTGAATCCTAATCTATACGTCTTTATCATCACTTTGGGAAAATTTATAGGATTAATTATATCATAAATAGGGATTGAAGTGTATCCTACTAAGGTTAATGAAATCATGGATATGCCTCCACATTTCAATTTAAAATGGCTCTATATCTTGCATGGAAAGATTCAATCTATTTGCAGGATTATTTCATAATTGGAAGACAAGTATCATCCTTTCATGCACCTCTTAAAAAAGGTGGTCATTTTTCAATGGGATACTAAATGTCAACAATCATTTATGAAACTCAAAGCATACTCTACCAACCTACCATTTTTGAGACTATCAACACCTAGATAGTCATTACTTCTTTATATCTTAGCCACATAACATGCACTAGGGGCACACTTAGCCCAATATGATGAATAAGGAAAGGAACACATAATCTATTATTTGAGATGAACATTTATATAATATGAGAATAATTATATGCCTATTGAGAAGGCTTGTTTGGCTATGGTGTTCACTTCTCAAAAGTTGTGACATTACATGTTGAATAATAAAACTTTTGTTATTGCTAAAGTGGACCCTCTAAAATATTTATTATCCAAAGCAACTCTTACAGGCCACATGGATAAATGGATCATGAACTTGACTAAATTTTATATTGAATACAAGAAATAAAAGGATATCAAGGGGTAGGTCATTACAGATCAACTTGCAGAAGCTCCTGTTATAGATACTCAACCACTCAAATTTGATTTCCTAGATGATTCTATCATGGTGATAAAAGAAGTGGCTCATGAACCTGCATAGTGGAAGTTATACTTTGATGGCTCCATTACATCCCATGGATCTAGAGATGGAATTTTAATGGTCACACCATAAGGGGACCTCATTCTCAAGGCCTTTCATATCAACTTTAATTTCACCAACAATATGTTCGAGTATGAATCTCTTATTGTAGGACTTTGTCTTTAAATATAGAGAGATATACAACAGTTAGTGGTCTATGGATATTCTCAATTGATCATTAATCAAACCACAAACTAATAATAGACTCAAGATGATAATATTATACCCTACAGACACATTATGGATAATCTCAAGTCCCACTTTAAGTTCTTACATTTTGAACAAGTTCCACGGGCCAATAATAGATCAACTGATGTAATGGAAATAATTGGATCCATGGTCCAAATCACCAGTAGTGTTAAAGAGTATCAATTTCTCATTGAGAATATTCTATAGTGTGCTCATATATTTCTAGATTCAAAGAGGGTATGTATAATTACTAGTCCTAATTCCCCACCTAAACTACCTTGGTTCCAAGAAATTTATAACTATTTCCATAATCAAGTCTTTCCCCTTGACCTTTCACATAATCGCTAGAAAATCTTCCTCCATTGCCTATCCCATTACACCATCCTTGGGAACACACTTTATTGTAATGTCTATGATGGAATGCTTCTTCATTTTTATCTTTAGGAGAATCAACATTAGTGCTTAGGAAGGTCCACAAAATAATGTGTGAGGCCCACATTAGTGGTGTAGTCTTAACCAAGAAGCTCCTCAGAATAGGATATTATTGGACCAAGATGGAAATAGATGATTGTAATTATGCAAGAAGTGTGTTGATTGCCAATAATATGGTAATTTGATACACACACCTTCCTTTCCACTATAGCTGATCACAACACCATGGCCTTTTTCTACACAGGATCTCAATCTCATCAGGATAATAAACCTAACCTCTTTTGATGGCCATAAACACATTCACATTACTACAGAGTATTTTACTAAGTGGATTGAGGCCATTCCTCTTACTTACATCACTGGGAAGTAGATTACCAATTTTATCCATTACCATATCATCTATCGATATGGTATTCAAGCCTGTATTATATTAGATAATGGTAGATCATTTATAAATAGAGATATTAAAGCTATTTCCACTATGTTCAAAATCAAACATAAGAAGTTCACACCATATAACCCATAATTCAATGGTCAAGATGAGCCATCTAACAAAACCATTATCTCAATCCTAAAGAAGACTGTCAATGATGATGGCCATACTTGATACTTGCAAATTTTTCCTGGCCTCTAGGCTTATTGCACTAGTCATCTAACCCCAATAAGAACTACTCTATATTCCCTAGTTTATGGTATAGAGGCTATTATCCTGGTCGAGGTTAAGATACATTTATTGTGGTTTTCTTTGTAGAACATTTTGGATGATGAAGATTAAAGAGTTTTCATGCTACAATAGATGTAACTCGTTGATGTCAAGCATTTGGCTACCCTAGATAACTTGAGAGCATATCAGAATAGATTATTTCACGGCTATAATAAGTACATTCTCCCATGAGAGTTTGAAGTTGGTGACTTGGTCTTGAAGGAGAACCAAAATAACACTAATGATGAATGCAAGAATAAGGGTATGTTCCAACCTAATTCGTTGGGCCCATATGTGGTTACATTGAATTATGGATCGGGGGCATCTAGATTGGCTACTCTAAATGGCAAAGAGCTCCCAAAACCCATGATTATTTTACACCTTAAGCAGTTCTATGCTTGATATATTTTTTTGAACCATTATATATAAGAGCCCTTATTTTTGGGTATCTTATGTTGAAGTTATTTATTTCACTGTTATACTTATACTATGGATCATTGTAACACTTTGTACCAATTTATTCTAGACCATTGTAACCCTGGACTGTTCCATTAAGTTGTATTCCCTTTTAGACCATTGTACCCCTAGACCATTTTTACTTGGATTTTTTATATTCCACTAAATCAATTTTACTTTCACATCTGGACCATTGTAACCCTAGATAATTATACCATATAGACTGTTGTAACTCTGTATTATTTCTTTCTAGACTATTGTAACCTAGACTATTGTACCCAATAACCATTTATGATCTTGATTATGATTCACAATCATTCTGGACACATCCAACACCAATTTTAGAAGGTATTTTATCTAGATCAGTATTTGCAACCTCTTTTACAAATAAGTATACAAGGATATGTTAGCACATGGTTTTTCCCTATTGAATGGTTCCTTGGGTTATTTTTGTTACTATGTTCTATTCTATTTTTACTACTATCTGGTAGGCATTATTACCTTGATAAGATACCATGGGCCATTACATTAGGTTTTATATGTTATTGGAAATATTATACATGAAAGTGCATCTCCTCAGCTAGTAAGTTCCCTATACAGTTTTTTATATTCACAAACCCTATTACAACTAGTTTAGATGTTATTTGTACTCTTACCTATGTACAGGCATTTCCTCAATGAAGTGGTTTTATGTATCTTTATTTATAATGATTTTTCTTTTGCTTATTCCAAAAAATAAAAATATTAGAGTCTAATATGATAAAATTCCAATAACATTACATTATACCTTTGTTTATTCTGATATTATGTGCTCTCACCATTTTGCAAGTTACCCTTGTGTGCATTGTTCATTTGAACAAAATCCATTCATGTACCGTTAGATTTTTCTTATTCTCTTGCTATTTTTCAAGATTTTTGTATTTCTCAACCTTAGATGTAGTAGGCACTCTAAATTCCCAAGAATTGTCCTACTCATCTATTGTATTTTTTGTGGTTTAAACCTAAACCATACTCTTTTTTTCACGTACTTGCCATTATGTGAGACTATCATCGTATTCCTCTACATGTTAATCATGTTTTCTCGATCATCATTTTTTCTATCCCCTATCCTAAGAGAATGACATTTAGCTTAAATTTCATGTTGGTTCTTACATACATAGAGCTATGTAGGTAGCATCCATTTTCCTTGTGCATCTAGAGTCAGCTCGGCCACCACTTCCTTTTCTTCTCTCCCCCCATTTTGATTGTTTATTCTATTGCCTCTTATACCTTAGGGGCAATTTTTGTTTATTTTGTGTAGTTGTTTCCCTATCATCTGGGAGCAACTTTGTATCCATTATTCTTGTTTTTTTGTACTATTATTGTTGTCACTTAGCTTAGGGTTCACCATATCATAGAGCATAACACTTTTTTACATGTGCATGAATAATTTGTTTTCTATCTACACTAACATTGTGATTAACCATTGTTTGTGTGTGTTTATTTGATTTTTATTTTTATTTTCTTGTGTTTCCACTTATTTTTCTTGTGATTTTATTGTTTTGTAAATATTTTTATTATTTTTTTGTTGTGCTTTGTTACCTCTTCAGTTCTTTTTTTAGTTTATGTTCATTTTTTGTTATGTAGTTATTTTATTTGTTGGTGTTTAGTTGTGTTTATATTGTCATGTTGTTGGGTTGTTATTTTATTTATTAGTGCTTTATTGTTGTTCCTTTTTATTAGTGTTTTATTATTTATTTCTTGGTCTTTTATTGTGCCTTTCTTCATGTCTTTTATTTTACTATTTTGTCTTGTTTATTATGTTGTTTTTCTTTTCAACTATTGTATTTGACTACAATTTGTAAACATTTTGAGTCTGGCCTTAACTTGGGCTTGACTTGTTTACATTTGTATTTAAATTATTTTGTTAGTTTATCAAGTACATCTTGTTAATACATGTGTCATGATTATTAATATCTTGATTCCAGGTTGTTTAACAATGTGTTCTTACTTTATTTTTGTTTGTTTGTTTTTAAATACATTCTTGTTCCTACTTAAATAGTGTTTGTTCATATCTTTATCTTAATTTGGGTTACATTTATGTATTTTATCTTTCATTTTTCTTTGTTTTTTATTTAAACATAAATAGTTTTAACTCTATTTTTGGTAGCTTTTATCATTATCCTTAGTTATAAATATTCACATTTATACTGGTCAATTACAAAAATAAATATAATGTTAGTATAAGTTATTCATACTTATGATTCATAATTTCAACTTGTCAAATTAAACACCAAGTGATCCAAATTATAAAAATAAATATAGCACCAAAGAACATCTCTGAATACACTACCCTACATATCTGATACCTAAATAAGGTAAGTCAAATCCAAACATTAGAAACAAATAAGACTCTTTATGTAGGATGTGCATATCCTAGCATACACATTGAGTCTGCTTGACTATTTCTATGATTATTTTGGGGTATGCATTTGCTAAATTATCCTCTAACATATATTCATACATCCAAACGTAAAAATAAATGCATCAACATACATATGCTAACTAAGGAAGTGCATCTCCTCACACTAACATATATCATCATCATAAAGATAATAAGAACAACATAAATGTAAACATCATGTGAGAACAAAAGAATATTAAAAGTCCATGTATAAATAGCCATAATCTAAAAATGAATGTCATATATATCTCAAAATAATTTTTCATACATTGTGATCATATCTATACATCTCATAATACAAAAAGGAAGAGCTACAAAATCAACTCTAATCATGGTCATCCCTAGGGGACTCTATTGGAATCTCTAACCCATCCCTGAAGCTAGAAAACATAGTGGATGTAGTGGTGGAGGCCCCATGACTACCCATTATGTTTTTGGATATGCCACTATTTGATCTGACTTAGTAGCATGTTTGGACCTAGAGGTCTCACTAGTATGTTAGGATCTTATATACTCATTGTATAAAGGTACTCTCCTCTCCATGGGGATCATTACCTGATATAACTATTTTCAATAAGTTATCTCATCCTTGGCACATAGGACCTCATCCTTCACATGTAAGACATCATTCTTGGTTGTAATCATATTTTCCAAAGATCTAGCTGATGCTACCCCACTGTTTATCCCATCTTAATGAGTCTCATCTCATTCCTCTATGAGCATCTATATCTAGGAGGCCAATCTCTCCCTATCCATCCAAGAAAAATCTCACTCACCAACCACAATCAGGAGCTCCATATCTCATGTATCTATATGTGCCTAAACCCCTATCAGTTTAACCACCTATCCTCTCAGGGTAGCAATCTCTATATCTCTAGCTATGATGAGACCTTGTAGCCTAGTCATTTCTCCCTGAGCCATACCCAATAGTGTCAGTAACCCATCCATAATGATCTATAACCCTTCAATATCTAAGAGGAATGCAATAATCTCTCTTTGTATTCTATTTATCAATGCTTGATCCTTCATAGATCTCCCTATGTTAAAGGGTCATGCCTCTCCTATACCTATATCTATGTCAGAGGGCCCTACCTCTCCTAAACTTTTCCCTATCATAGAGGTCCCTCCCTCTCATGTATTTATCCCCTATCCCTCATCACCACCTAGGGCATCCCCCATATCACTATCATACTCATCCAAGTCAACCATCTCTATATCATCTAAAGGATCCTATTGTGTTTGAATATGCACTACCTAAAATGGAATATCATGTGAAATCATTGGTTTCACTAGTACCTAACTCTTTCATTATGCTAGGGCCTATCCCTAGTCTCTCTTAAGCATGACCCACCAATGATACAAAATTGGCTACTATGGTAGTGGCCTAGTCAGTCGAGTTGTTCTAACCCCATCTCACCATGCTACATAAGATTCTATCACCCCTACATCAACAACCCCTCCTACATAGTCCCATGGCATGTGTAAAACCCAACCATAGTCCATAACTAACTCATCCCTAAGCACTGGTGGCCCCCACTTCCTAATCTCCTTGGTCACACGTGCAAAGTAGTATAGATCCTTCAGCATATTTTGTTGCATGCCATATTATCGATTAACTTGATATGCCCCATACTATTATACCACATAATTATGGTGACCTATAATATAGCAGGGGGTGATCATATAATTAATCACAAATAAATCCTTGATCTAATTCCATTGTGTTATTATATAAGGGCACCAAATAAATTCCCCATCCATTATTTCATCTATATCTCACTGATAATAAGGCAAGTCCCCTAGATGACCCTATAAACCTGGCCCTATCAAAATCCATTCAAATTCCATTGGATCCTTTAGTCCTATGTGGTATTTGGCCCCCAATGGCCACTCAATCACTATGTGATCTCAAGTACAGACCTAGAAAAGTGTGTTGTGGCCTATGTTGTGACATCACCAATAGGCTATCATGTGTAGATCCCTATATATCTAAGACAATATCATTGGCCCCATACAAACTAAGTCAACAAATCAAACACCTCCTAAATAACTCCAATCAGACCAAGAGGGGAAAATCATCCACTCTTTTTAAAAAACATAAGGCTGCTAACAAGAGCCATCAATATTACCACCTTTAGGGGAAATATTCCCTATATTACTACTACTCCATTATCTAGAGGCCAAGCTAAGTGTTGTAGTGCATCTATATCAATGTTGCCATCTATAACCTCCAAGTTTGTGATCACACCCAATAAATCATCCAATATATCTCATCGGCCTATTGACATCCAAATAATCCTAAGGCCTTGCATCAACACTCGTAATATGTAGTGCACATCCTCTAATGTCATCATGGCTTTCATAGTCGACAAATGAAAGGTAAACATCTTTGAGTACCACCTCTCTGCTAGTAATGATAAGTAGGCCCTATTTATTCTAATCACTAGAAATCATGCCAAGTGATATAACTCCACAGCCTCTAGAAAACCTATAAGCTCATCTTTCTAGATCCCCTATCATCAAAGAACCCATGATCATCACTCTCATGATGTAATAACTCCAACTCACTTTTACAGGTCAAGCATAGGGAACCAGATCAATTATTTTTTATTTTATTGATCCAATCTACCTATATTTTTCTAATTTTGGGGCATAGAATAATTATTTAGGGCCCTACTCTCTCTTCTAATTTATGGTTTGGATTAATCTCCTATGTGCCCCACCCTCCCTTCTAGTGAATTCATCATTTTATCAACTATTTCACCAAATCACAAGGGAATTATACCATTTAACAAGGTGTTATAATTGTTTTTATTAATCCCACTAAAACATAGGTTATTCCTACTAAATTACAAGGCAATCTCTCTTGTTCGTAAAAATGCTATTTAACCTAATGAATTTTCCATTGACTGGTGATTTCTGCCCAAAAGTGTGAATTCATGAATAAAGTGGTGAACTCATCATTTAGTCTCATAGACCTATCAAAATGACAATGAATTCATTATTCTCATAGTGATCCTTTTTTTATCAAGGGTGACCTCATCGATTGTTAATTTGGGAAATTGGTAGGATCGCCAAAGTTCCTACTTCCTACTATAATAAATATAATAAATACAAAAAATAAATACCAAAAAAGTTACTACTAATAGTTTTCTCCCTAGTGGTCTCTGATACCCTTTCATGCACTCTCCAAGGTTATGGTTATGTGGGATATTAGCCATCTCTCTCAGCTATGTCATGTTCAAATCATAGAGCTCTAAATAACTATAGTTAGGGGTGCAAATGAACTATTTTTACCCCACAAGGGTAAAAATATAATAAATGTTTCAAATTTTTCACCCCCTAAGCCTATAGTTGCTCCATTTTATCTCTCTTGGGCTATTATTTTAGTGTTGTTTGTTTTTTTCCTCTAACTTTCTTCTAATTTCTCTATTTTTTAGCCTCTTTTATTGAAATTAATATGATTATTATTTCTTTTGATTAAGGGCCCACTTGTTAAATATATTAATTTTTTATATTTACCCCTTGAGGGTGGCATCATGGGCCACCCAAATGATGTTTGGGGCATTTTCTTAACCTTGTATTTTCATCACTCATACAAAATTTAGCAAAAAATGAGAGCAAAATTTATTTCTTTTGATTATAGTGACCTTTTTATTCTTTGAAAAGAGGTTGCTTTGACCAAATGTCTCACCATGCCTTCTAAAATAGGGGAAAATGTAGACATATAATTCCTATCACTATTGTGATAAAATCATCAATCTAAATGATATTTTATGATAACACATAATCTAGACCAAAATCACTAAAACATTTTAAATTGTTTGAACTTGTCATTTACAAATGTTGATTTGTGTAAATGTATCCCTAAATGGAGAAATGTATTTTATGTGATTATTATATTTTATTTAATCATTTTGAATCAAATTATGACCACACAAAATGACATCTTATACCACTAAATACTTCTAATTCGACAACACATGTCACATGTATGTGTTATTCCACATCCATAATACCCTGATTGGGGTATTATCCTATACGCAATTGACACCATCTTCTAATTAGACTCCATTCAAATTATGACTCAATAAAATGACATTTTTGACTAGGTTGATTAAACGTGCAATATATTTCCAAAAAAAATTGCATAAAATTAAGCAAAGCCACTTAAACAAATTAAACCAAATGAAGAGCCTAAGTGAAAATTCCATGATTATTGGTGAATATCTAATTACTAGAAATTCAATATTAAATTATTTATCATCCCATAACATCATCAATGGAGTGGCATACATAAACCATTAATGGGATAAATATCAAAATTAATCCCTCCCATGCCTCATCAATGTCTCATTCTTCCAAATATTAATGGGCATATTTATGGCTTGTCCCTCCAAAATTGAATCAATCCATGGCCACACATTTTGATCTCAAGATGGGTGGTCATGGTTGATCCTGAACAATCCTAAAAAGATATAAATAAGAGAGCCAAGACTACCATTTTAAAGCTCTTTTTATGTAAATTATTGTGTATAATTATCTTCAAAAAGCTTCAGTTATACAAACTTATTATGCAAAAATTGCTATAGAAAATCTTCATTAATTCACCTAATTAGACCAATTTGAAGAACTTAAGCTATTGGTGAACTAGGAAATGATGGAGGTTCATGATGCACCTCATTAACAAATATTGGAGCACCAAGTCCATGAAAATCATGCTTCTTGACCACTTTTGAGGGATAATAGTTACTTGTAATGTATAACATTGTCTTGATTTCATAATTAATTATTTTAATCCATTAGCATCACCCCTTGAGGGAGTAGGCTTGATAAGTTAGGTATTTATGTTTATTTTATAGATTTCTTGACTAAGGCATGATCTAACCTTGTCTTGTGATCCTATTTTACACTTCTATCACTACAATTTCTAAACCTATGCCTATTTTCTAACTACCCAAACACTTATGTCCTAGTCAAATGCCTATGTCAATGTAAGTGTTCTACCCTAACATAAGTGTCTAGTTCCCTAAAATTCATTCAATTTGTAAATTCAATGTACACCTATGGTTTTCTTAAGTGCTTTAATGCAAGATATTCTCCAAAGGATTAATATATACAAGATCAACCCTCATTCATTCGTCACGTAGCACAAACCAAACAATTCAAAGGTAACTTACAAAAGTCATTCAATCAAGTACTCAAATGAGTAAAGTTTCTCTATTTTCTCCTATTTCCATATCAATCATATGGATAACACATATACATGTTTAAATTACTGAAGGAGCATCCAATGAGCCACATTTTCTAGGTTACAAGTTATATCATTATATGTACTTGATTATCACACATTGCATCATTATTTACACACAATCTAATACGTAGGGGAGAACTAAATAACTTTTAGGTATTATTTAGATTATTTTTTATGTAAGTAGTTCTCATTGATAGAAGGGTATGTGGGGTAGCTCGAAATCATGTGCCCACCAACCCATTTTTCCCATAACCACTATGAAGATGAAAAACTAGGGATTTCTTATTTGAAAAGGAGAGACATCCCATGATATAGATATAAGTACACCTAGAGTGAAGATGACATAGAAAATAAAATATTACAAGTGGTTTAATCCAGATGCAATAGGTATTCTATACAGTACATTTACATCTAGGTTAGATAGAAGTGTTGACACAATTGTTTGAGGTCAACACAAGTGTTCAAGGTCATAGAAGTGATTAATCTAGAATTTTATGACTAATCTAAAATTCACTTCCAGTCTTATTAATTAATTTTCTAGATCTAGATATGTATTATCATCAGAACTAGTTATCTTACTTTCATTATCACTACAATATCTATCATAATTAAACTTTTCTATTTTTAGCATATCTCAGCATAATAAATTTAGTATATGTTTATCTAAGTTTTATAAATTAATTATCCTATTATAGAGATAGTTTATCACCTTTGTGCCCTAGGATATCTCTACTCCTTTAACCCTAGACTTCCCCAATTTATATTTTATGATTAAACATTTAGAACTTGATCTATATGAATGCAAAATTTTATGGTTCTTTTTTATTTTAGTTAGCTAGGGTTTCAGTTTATTGTTTCAAATTCTACCATCTTTCATTAATAAGAAATGGAAAATATTAACCAAAAAACTCAATTTTAAATGGAAGATAAATAAACATTAGTGGCTTATCTAAATAACAAGGGTTTAATAGATGAATTTTTGTATGTTACAAGAGATGAAATCAATAAACATGATAAGGTTAAAGCTTCTTCACCTAATCATGGTGAATCCTTATAATATATTACAACCAATTCCATTCCAATCAATCCACCAAAATCTAGTGGAGGCATAAGATATGTATTACAACATTTATTCCCTTAAAATACTATAGCCACACCTTACATGGGAAACCTTAATAATTCAACTCAATTGTTGATTTTAATGCCTATATCTATAGACACTCTTTTTTTGCCACTTTTGTGTCTAACCAGACATCAGACTGATTTCTTACAAATAATGTTAATTAAGCTTATAAATCACTATTCATCTTGAATTCATCTAGCATTGGATGTAAGTGCTCTAAACTATTTTTAGGCATCCCTATGTGGGGTATTACCCTATACACAATAATAACCTCTCTCCATTTCATCCCCAATCAAATTTCAACCTAGAAAATTGATGTTTTCAATGAAGGGTGAGGGATAACCTTACATAAATTTAGAAAATGTAATTAACTTGATCAAAATTGCTTAATTGATCAAACCTAATTAAATGTATAATTGAAAATTCCATGGCCAATTAGTGAATTTATATTTTTATAAATTCATAAATCCAAATTTTATGACATCAAAAAAATATGTAAAATCCATAGCTTTTGGAATTTCCTATTTTTAAAATTTACTAATTAAATTTATTCCTCAACTCTCATGAAAATTGGTCGAGTGGATTGTAGAGAATTAATGAATTTATAATTTTAAAAATTTATAAATTCAACCAAAATATCTTCTATGAGTTGTCAATCCACTTGTAAAATATCAAGAATTTGGGTGGGAGACATAATCATTTTTGACCCATGTCTATGGCCCTCATAATTATCTTTGCCCCAACCTAGAGTTAACCTAACTCAACTCAAGGTTAGACTAACTCAACCAAGGTTAGTTCTAAACCTAATATCTATGGGGTTAGAATTAATTCTGATACCAATAAATACAAGTGCCAAGACTCCTCTAAACTAAGCTTTTCTAGTGAAATGTTATTATACCAAAATACCTCCAAAAAGCTTCATTATAGTGTTATCATGCCAACATGCCAAGCCAAGGTGAATTAAGGAGAGATGATGCAAGAGCATAATTAACAAAGACTCTATTTTCCAGAAATTTGAGTAAACCAACCATCTCAAAAAGCAATTTAGAGCTACAAGGAAGGTAAAAGGGAGTTTTCTTTTGTGTTTTTTAGTTTTGTTTTCATTGTGTGTTTGTTACTTATGCTCACCCTAGTATGTAGGCAATAATTGTTAGTTTGTATTGAAGTTATTTTTATTGAATTTTATTCACTAAACAAAAACTAATGATCCTCTTCATAATCCTATGTTACAACTCTTCATGAGCATGTACCCCACAAAATTGTCTTGTTCTTAGTCTTTTATTCTAATTTGTTTTTATTTGTTTTGTTGCTAAAAATGACCCATAAATTCTTCATAAATTTTTGTGTATTGATTATTTTTATATTGTTTTATATGGATATATGTGTCTCATTAAAATTATCTAAAAATTTAAAAAAAATAGTTATAGTTTAGTAATTATCATCAAATTAGCAACTGTCACTTTTGTTTTCTAGTTTTTTGTTAAAAAATGGATTATACATAGATCTAACAATTTTTTTATTCATTGTTTTGATCTAAATTTTTCATAAAGATGTTTCTTTGACCTATGAAAATCCTCAAAAAAATTAATTAGGAATTGATGTATAGTTTATAAGTTATGATCAAAACACTGATTATTGCTTTTTATATTTTTATGTGTTAGTTTTTGTTTTTAACATTGATTTTGTAGGTTGCCTTTCCTATTTCTAACAAGTTTTTTATAGGTTTTTTAAAGAAATAGGAAACAATATTGCATCCCAAAATGCCATTTTCATATTTTATTTTGATGCTTAAAATCTACTTAATCATGCTTGTCTTTTAGTTTTTGTTGTTGTGTGTTTATATTGCAAACCAAGTCTAGCATGTATGCTATCCTCCCATCCCCTTTAGGGAACTTGGTTGATCAAAAATGCTTCACTTATTATTTTTTTCACTTTGTGTAATCATGGAAATAGATTTTCTAAGATTCACCCCTAAATTTTAGTGATTTAGGTGATCCCAAAATAACCTTAAAGTCTTATAATTTTTATCTCTTGCATCTTGGCTTGTGGATGGGTGCTTGCTTTTCCCTCACAAGTTCTCTAGGGAAGTGTTGACCTAATAATTATATTGTTTCAACACTAATCCATGGTAGGGGTATATAAATTGAGGTTGACTTATTTGGATGGTTATTTTATTAGTTAAATAAGCTCAATTATTAAGAGACTATCTCAGAACGTAGGTTTAACTCAGACATCACACTACACTGAGTAATTAATGGATGTAGTGGTTGTGAAAAAGATAAGACATTTTCACAATAATCTGGATAACACATACACAAATGGCATGTTTTTCCATAGTGTTAGCCACACATATGAGACCATTTAGAATGTACAAAAATTGATAGTTTTTAAAAAATCTCCACTTGTTATGGATATATTGTCAATACATGGTGAGTAGACCAAAGTTCTATGTCACCATACAAACTCTTGAGAGAAGAGGGGGCCTAAAAACTCTAATTTCATGTGCATTTAATTTTTGGATTAGTAAATTATTTCCTCTCAAGAAAGAGTATATAGACATAATTTGATAATATGAAGCCACTTTGTTAGTTTTTAGGAATAGGACGATACACTTAGGTGTTTTTTTTGTTTTCCCTTTTTTACTCACATTATTTTGAGTCAAAATTATCTTTGTTTATAAAAACCACATCCAAATAAAATCATGTTTATACACCCATTTTTTCCTAAAGAGGTGTTATGTCATCTATTTGATGCCACACTTTGACTTAGTCATTTTGCAAACCTTTTGTGTGTGTGTGTGTCATTTGTTTGAAAGGGGCATCATTACGCTGCCCATTTTTTTCTAAGTATTTTCCTTAGAATTTTGAAATAAACCATTTTTCATACCTTTTTATTGATATATCATCATTATTCTACTCACATTATTTCAAAGACTTTTTCCCTTTTGTTGAATTGTATTCAAAACCGTGTATGCATTTTTGGTTTATGCCTCGTATTGTTATGCTATCCATTTTGGTCTAGCTTATTGTCCATTAGAGAAACCAAATATTTTAAAATAAGTTTTAAATTGGTATTGTTAATTTTAGATTCAAACATTGATTGGTTTATGCATATGCCTCATCTAATTTTGGCTTAGGCATTCATCTCTCACTTTCAAGTTGTGTAACTTGGATCAATTTCTTGGTTGCTTTGAAGACTCTTTTATGCCTAGATTTGAGAGGTAGTCTCTCTTATATGTTCCTTGCATCTATTTTGATTTTATTTTTATTCATATGAATAAATTCCAATGTCTTTTACTAATGGTTAAGTTTTTGTTTCAATCTGAATGCCTAGTTCAAAGTCCAAGTGTTTCAAATTGTTAGCAATTTACCATTTGATTTTAGACCTAGTATGTTTCAAGTCTAAATTTTGTGTCATGTTTCCAAAAGATGTAACATTTACCTTTCATTTAAATTTTTTATTCCTATATGTTTTAATCCTAGATTTATGCCTTGTTCCCAAATACCTAGTAACCTTTTCCATTTTTAGACCTAGAGTAGAGTTGTTTGAAACATTTTTTTACTAAACTTGGCATTTAAATTTATCTATTCACTTAACCATTTGTGTGAGACATTTAACATCAGACCTTGAGGATGTTTTAGACCAATTTTATCATTGATAATCTTTGGATAATGATTCCATTCTAGGCCAAGTTTAAACCATTTGCAGCAATAGACCGAGTACTTATTCCAAGTCCCATTGTAACCAAGACCTATTCCTAGACCAATGTCACTTTCAAACCTAGACCTAGACCAAGACCATTTTCATATACCAAGACCACCCTGTTTAGAATAATTAACAAACCTAGCCATGCCAATTATCATATGTCATAATCTCCCTTATATAATCTAATTAACATACAATTTTCACCCTTTCAATGATAATAGTACTTGATCCCTTACTTATGCCAATAACTCTCCTTTGGTCTATGGTAGTAACCAATCTCTATAATGCCCAATGATTACCATTATAGGCCCTCATCATTAAATCTAAATTACTAACCAAGATTAATAGTGCCCATTCATTACCATTCCAATCCCTCATCTTTTGGACTATGCTAGTAACCAAGCTTCATAGTGCCCATTCATTACCAAACTAGGAATTCATCCTTTGGCTTGCACTAGAAACCAATCTCTATAGTTCCCTTCCATTACCATACATGGACCTCATCCTTTGGACTGTGCTATCAACCAATCTCCATAATGCCTTTCAATTACCATTCTAGGCCCTCATCCTTGGGATTTTATTATCAACCAAGCTTCACAATTCCCTTTCATTACCATTTCAATCCCTTCCAAGTATGGTAGCTCATTATCCCAAAAAAATTATGCAATCATGATTCAATGAGTCATAATTACCATCCTAGACTAGCATCTTACCTTTGTTGAACCCATATTTGACTATTCTATTTACAAAGAGATCATTATCCAACCACCAATCATTTTTCATCCAATGCTAACATTCCCCCACTTTAGAAAACCCGTGTTAGTCTTTAAGACACAACATAGCTAATCATTACCCCTTCAAGAGCCATCATTAAAAGACCAAGAAGTGTCCAAATATGATATTTGGTAGATAAGTGTAATCCAAGGTCAAGAGAACCAACAAATCCATGATGTTTTTGTTGAAACATCCATTTGTGACAAGTCAACTTGTGATGAATCACCTTTTGATCTTTTTCTTATTTTCAAGGAGTCTCACTCTAACAAGCCAGTCTTTGTTGAGTCACATCTTAATGATTATGACTACCTTTGTAAAAATCATTATCTTAACCATTGTCCTATTTTTAAAGAACCCCCCTTTGACAAGCCACTCTTTATAGATTTATCTCTTGACCTTTTTCCCCTCATTGAGGAGTCTCCTTTGATAAGCCAGTCTCTATGGAGTCACCCCTCAAGTTGTTCCCTCTCTTTAAGGGACTTCACTTAGTTGAGACAATATATATTTAACCATTTTTATATGAGTATATTTTATAAGATCCCATTATGCCATCATATGCCATTACTTATTTAATACCAAAAATTCAATAGGACATCATCATATCAACATCCATAATCGAAGAAGAATCAAAATTAGAGTCAAGTTATATTTTGAATCAATATTAGATTTAATATCAGATATGGAATAAACATTAGTCTCAACATTAGATTTAGAGTCTTTTGAGTTGGAATCAGCTTCAGAATCAAAGTACATACATGGTTGTTACAACATGGGTTACATATGCCTTACAGATCAATTTAAATACACTTGTGATCCTTCCATAGTTTTTGAGGATGAGTACTTTAGCATCAACACAATTTATCCTAGTATCTTTTATAAGGATTATGCTAACTATACCCATTACATTACTATTCCATATTTCATTAACACCAACCACCATAGCCATTATATTGACATTCCACCTCCCACAAGTGTCGATTGGGACCAACAAAATCATGCCTTGTTAAACTGCATCCATGGTGACATAGCAGTTGAATAATCTTAGGGGGACCAAGACCACATTCATGCAAAAGAAGAATAATATTCTAGTGAAACCTTTTCTGAGGTGCTAGGAGGTATCAAATTCCAAACTCAACATCTTCTAGTGAAACCTTATTTGAGGTGATAGAAGACAATCAAAGTAAAAATAAAGCATTCCTTAGTGAAACTTTCTCAAAGGCATTATGGGATAATCAATATAAATTTATTAGTGAAATCCTCTTCAAGGCACCAATAGTTGAGCACAATATTTCTTCATCGATTGATGAATACATTAACAAAAATAACACTAGTACATCTTCCAATCTATAGTATAATCATATGGTATCTACTCTGAATCCCAAACAATATAAAAATTTGGTGGTCTTATCAAGAGCATATTCAAAAGTCTTCAACCCTACCATAACCTAAAGTATGTCAAATGCAGAATCAATAACATTGTAAATTATGATCTTCATTTATTTCCTAACCATTATACATTTCATTATGATCCATTTCCCCATTTCCAAATCAGACTTTTTATCCAATGTTTATTTGTATTTACTATCCCTCGCTGTACTTTCCTTTATATAGGCTATGAAATCATCTTATCTCAAAGTTTGGAGGAAACAAAATCAATGACCAGTGAAGAACACAACAATGTTATTAGAGTCTAAATCAGCAGTAGTTTCTTGACAAAGCAACTATTTAGAAGAGGTGTGGGTAGTAATTTACAATAATTAACTATTTTGGTTATATCATATGCAAATCAGGATGTGCATCTCCACATTAATAGGAAAAACAAAACCATTTATTGTACCTTTCCACATACCTTTCCTTGCCATGTGACTTTCCTTTCCCTTTACCTTGCCTTACCATCCTTTTATACCTTGCCATATATTTGAACTATAATAACTTGAGGTCCTTTTAAACTATGTAGGCATTGTTCAATTCAAATGGATCTCAAATCAATCCCCCTTTTTTTATAATATACCATTATTTGCATCATATCATACTCTATATCATTTCCACCATGCCATTAAACCTTCACCAACTAGTCCTTTTTACCTAACCTCACCTATCATGTTTGGTCTTGGTTTTGACTCATTTTTACTTCAGGCACATTCAATGGTTGATGACAGATTTAGTTACATCAGTTTTTTTAGAATCACATGTTTGAATGGAAGTATATGAAATAAATATAATAGTGGTCCTAATAATTTCATCCTTCATTTGTTGTCATAGGTGCCACTAATTAAAAATGCCTTTGGGAAAATCAGTGTTCCACCCAATTCTCTAATTATAACTACCTATGGGTGAATTGGTACCACTAACCTTTGTCATTATTTCCTAATTATAACCACCAATGGGAAAATTAGGGACAACACCTTTTACCATGCATTATTGCATCACATTACCATTATTTTTACCATTTTCCTTGCCATTTACCTATGCCTAAAACTTATTGGTACTTAGTTAGATACCTTTCATATAGGTAGAATTATAGTGACCTGAGGTCTCATTCAGGACTATGTAGGTAGTGATTGATTCACATTGAGGTTAGCTCAGTCACCCTAAGCCATGCTTTCACCATTTTTTGAGTTGGACCATTCTATATCTAATAATTCTTGATTGAGTTGAGATGTCTTGAAAAACCCAAAAAACATGGAAATATGTTAGATAATTCCAAAAATATTTCAAAATATTTCAAAAATGTTCAAAATAATCAAAATGATGTTTTATTTTATTTAGTGTACAAGGTGTCGTATAATGGATATAAAGAAGGGTACACACCAAACACATGGTAATAAGCTTACACAATTATCTCCTAAAACACATACAAACATTTATCCTATATATGCATTATGCCTTCTTCTAGTTGTTCTCTCAACCATATATTGATTATCAAGCCACTCTAGATTCAAATTGAGCTATCCTCCTTATTGATTTCTTATTAAACTAACATTAGTAACATTCCTTCTCAGATACCTTTAGCTTACATGTCTAGTTTCCCCATAGTTTTTGTATACTATTGTAGGTTGTGATAACTAGTTTATGTTCTTCCTTGCATCAATAGATATCATTGAGCGTATTCTAATTCCATCTTCCACATGTATCACCCTATGGAAACACTCATATTCCACTCTTTGTCTTGCACCATGCTCAATTGACACATCCATTACATTCATCTACTCATTCTATTGAGCCTGCATGAGTGACGCCTATCATCTCTTCATCGCACATCCCCTTATATAGTGGGGAATCCCCCCATGAGAAACTATTAGCTTCTCATTTCTTGATGGGCTTGGATTATGCTCCCATATTCTACATATATTGAAGTTAAGGATTAGGTTGAGGTTGTGACCAAATTTCCATTAGTTTTTATTTCTAAAGTAGTTATTCCACAAGTTACATCTCTTAGTTCAACATCTAGAAAATTTTCATGTTCACTTCATAGGTAATTTTAGGCCATGGTGATTTTTTATCATCCCCACCTGAGTTCCCTTTATTTTCATTATGTGTTAGTATAAACCTTCATCCTTCCCTATTTTCTCACAACCTTATAAAATAAATAAATTCATGTTATAAATTTATTATAGAATCTTATTTAACCTACCTTATCTATCAGTAGGCTCTAATCCTAATAAATGTGGAATTATTGTGTTGACTTATTATGGTTCAAAAATATTTTAAAACCATAATGTCACCATTTTGTGAGAGATATATTGTCAATATCTAATGATTTAAGATACCAAAAACATTCAAAACATTTAAAAATACTAAAAATTAAAAAAAATAGCTTACAATCTCCTAGAGAGATATAAAGCCCCAAAAATCTACAAACATTTGTCTTGTCTAAACCTAGTCAGCCATCCTCAATCTACCCTACTTGGGAAAAATCCATTGTTGGTTCCAATCCATTCCACTACCAATGGAGGTGTGGCCTTCACTTTACATATATCCTTACTTAGGGGTGTCATCCAATCTGCACTTTTTAGGCCAAGTTCATAGTTTTTTCCTTATTGGGGAAACATCAAAGCGTGTAACTTATATCATAATAGCATATCCCCACATGTTATTCCCTTGAAAATTGCCTTGTTTGGGGCACCACTTATTTATCATTACATTAAGCCTCCACACATAGATATTGACCTGGTTAACAATCAGATGTTTTTTGTTGCTTTTACTTTCAAGCTTTTTGTGTGTGTATTTGCATAGTTGTTTGTTTGTTTGTTTGCCTATTTGTTTTTTTTATTTTTGTGCCTTGACTCAGTCTATATACATTCATTGGGTGATTCCTTACACATTGAACTTGAGTCCATCCAAATTCATATGTCAACATTATCATCATGGTTTTTATCATTGGTGCTTTATTTTCACTTGTTTATTACATCGAGATTCATTTCTTATGCACATTACAGCCAGGTCATAATGGTGTTTTCTATCATGGTGCATACCATCACATGCTACAAAAAAATTAGGTCAGGGGTTCTTATAATCAATGGTGTTGTAAAAACTTCTCTGTGTTTACTTTGGCAAATCCTCCCACCCTCTTTAATCAAATCAACCCATATACCATTCTGGTTGTATCAATGCTACTAAAGATGTGCATCTTCATATTGGTAGGTATAACTGACTCATTCACATTAATCAATTCTTATTCTTCTATTTTATTCCTCATTCCATTTTATTTCATTTCTAGGTGAATTACATTTGCCTGAGGTCTATTTAGACTATGTAGGTAACACTTAGATATATGACGTATCTTGAGTAAGCTCGACCACCATTATTATTCCAATCATCTTTTTCATCACTTTGTGCATCCTTGTGTGTTTGGTTTTTTATGGATTCTTCAATCAGTATACCATCGCATCTACATTTATGATTGCTCATATTTAATCTATGTAACAGGTTATATCCTTGAATTATGCTTGATAATCTACCCAACTAGGTCACAACTAGTTTATCACGTTCAAATAGGCCCTACTGGGGACAAATAATTATTAAATCCAAGTCATTAAAATGTTTATAACCACCTTTAGGAAAATAATTATTTTGACTCACTCACCCTACTAGGGCACATGACTATGCCAATGATTATAACCACATTTGGGCAAATCTATGTCTCAACCTCCATTACTAACTATAAATGCCTTTGGTCAAATCGATACTTTTAAATTAATGTGTGTAAGCATTATCTCAACTGGATTAATCTCACCCATGGGTTAATTTCTTTCTTCTTCTTGATTCTTTTTAAGGGACCATCCATCAATCATATGTTTCAACCACTCCCTCAAGGGGGCATCATCATAGGCTTTGAAAAAAAATTGAAGCATCATTTTTCATCATTATCTTCTTTTTCTTCTTAATGGCTTCTTAATTATTTGAAAATATGTTAATTTTCCTATGTCTTATAATGCCTTCTCAAATAGGGATAAAATGTAGACACTCCTTTTTTTCCACTTTTGTGTCCAACCAAACATCAAACTGATTTCCTTCTCTCCAATTCATCTCCAATCAAATTGTAACCTATCAAATTGACATTTTTAACTAAGGGTGAGGGATAACCTTACATAAATTTAGAAAATTCAATTAACTTGATTAAAATTGTTTAATTGATTGAACCCAATTAAACGTAGCTAATTAGTGAATTTATACTTATAGAAATTCATAAATCTAGATTTGATGACATCATCATGACATCACACAAATATCTAAAATCCATAGCTTTTAAAATTTTCTATTTTATAAATTCACTAATTAAATTTATTCCTCAACTCTCATGACAAGTGGCCAAGTGGATCATGAAGAATTAATGAATTCATATTTTTGGAAATTCATAAACTCAACCAAAATATCTTCTATGAGTTATCAATCCACTTATAAAATATCAAGAATTAGGTGGGATACATAATCATTATTGGCACATGTATTTCACATGGCCCTCATGATTATCTTTGACCCAACCTAGATTTAGCCTAACTCAACTTAGGGTTAGATTGACTTAACAAAGGTTAGTTTTAAAACTAACCTCCCTAAGGTTAGAGTTAGTTTTGAGACCTATAAATACAAGTTCCAAGATACCTCTAAACTAAGTTTTTTTAGTACAATGTTGTTATACCAAAATACCTCCAAAAAGCTTCATTATAATGTTACCATGCCAGCATGTCAAGCTAAAACAAGCCAAGCCAAGGTGAATAAAGGAGAGATTATGCAAGATAACCATTGATGAAGACTCTATTGTCCACAAATCTAAGCAATCCAATCATCTCAACAAGTAATTTGGAGCTACAAGGAAGGTAAAAGAGAGTTTTTTTTTGGGTTTTTTAGTTGTTTTTTAATTGTGTGTTTGTTACTTATGCTCACCCTAGTACGTAGACAAGAATTTTTAGTTTGTATTGAAGTTATTTTGCTTGAATTTTATTCACTAACAAGAAACTAATGATCCTCTTCATAATCTTACCCATGGGTTAATTTCATTCTTCTTCTTGATTATTTTTGAGGGACCATTCATCAATCATATGTGTCGACCACTCCCTCGAGGGAGCACCATCATAGGCTTCACAAACTTTGTTTGGAGCATCATTATCTTCTTTTTCTTCTTAACAAATTTTTCATTATTTGAAAAAACATTATTATTCTTATGTCTTGCAATGACTTCTCAAATATGGGAAAATTATAGACACCCCATTCTGGCCAAAACTATATTCCAACTGGATTTCAAATTGATTTATACCAAATAGTGCAAATTAAGCCTAAGAGTCATTGAATATCCCAATTTCATCCACACATCAGATATTAGTGCTTCAATTCATGTTGAGGCATCCCTATTTGGGGTAATGCATTTTACACAACAATAACCTCTCTCCAATTTTTCCCTAGTTAAATTATGACCTAGTAAATTGATGTTTTCAATCAAGGGTGAGGGATAACCTTACATAAATTTATAAAATGCAATTAACCTAATCAAAATTGCTTAATTGATTAAACCAAGATCTAATTTATTTTTATCAATAATGATATAGATTCAATTGGGTTGAACCTGTCAGCTAAATTTTTGGAAAGGTTTAGGGTTAGATCCAGCTATATATACACATCCAATTTGTCATTTATTGGAGGAAGATAAGAAGAAGATATATATATTTCACATCTACTTGTCCACCATTCTACTTGAGGAACATAGATTAGGGTTTCATACTTTATTTAGAGATACAATTCTTATCTTATGGAGAAGTCTTTTGGATACATAGATAGGTTGTGTAGCCTAGAGCTGACTTGTCCTTGTCATCCTTACATACCACAACAACCTATTATGAAACACCTTGGAGAAGGGAGATATTGAGGCTTGATGGGTTCATCTCCAAAGTTAATTATTCTTAACTTTTTTCCTCTTTCATAAGAGTGATATATTTGAATTTATACTTATCTCCCATGCATTAGGATTTTGTATACATTGATGTGAGTATATATATTTTATGCATGTTTAATTTTTATATTTTATTACCCCCACTTTATGCCACAAGCTTTGATGAGCACTATATTATACTTTTATTTTATCATTTATACATTGTGAATATGAAAACATAGGACCTAGTTAGGGTTATTACATAGTTTTGCTTGACTGGAGGCTTTAGAACCCTCTCTAGTGATTTTATTATCTTAAGAGATATCTTGGCTAGATCTAGTAGATCCATCTTGGTAATGAACCTGAATATATAATGTATCAACAATTGAAAGTATAAGTAGGATTTATCTTTTCTGAGCTAGGTTTGATTTATATATTAGTTAAATTTCCCATTTCATACATTCTAGTGATCCTGGCATGAATCTAACCCTTGCAGATCTTCATTCATGCCATCATTTTTATCGTCATATTATATTTTTATATATTTACAGTATAGTTCTAACTTTATGTGTTCATGTTTAACACACAATTACTTTAAAATAATTATGTTTTATCTAGGTAGGTCCTCACCAATTATAGGTTACTAGATCAAGTATTTATACACAATATTCTTCTTCAGTTCTAGATTAGCATACATAGTCAAACCAGTCGACTTTGTTTGTTATTTTATTTTATCAACATATAGGTCTACAAAAACAATTAAACAGGTTGAATATATTCGTTATCTCTTTTTTAGAATATAGGGTTTTACAAACTTGGTAAAACTACTCAACCTAGTTGGCAAAATTTGAAAATAGCATTTGAGTATCACAGCATAAAAATTTGTAAGCTAAAACATCTTTAAGCCCACCAAGGTTCCTTTATTTTCTATCTCTATCATTTCAGTTCTTCCTTCAATACTATTTTTCACAATTTTATTGTCTATAAAACTACAACCCTATAGCTAACTAGGTTGACCTAGTCAACTCAGTTCTGTAGTATGTTTATTGTCTAAGAGACATAGTCAACCTGTTTGACTTTATTCTTAAAGACCTTGCTTCTATAAAATAATAGTGACCTAGTCGAGTATATTTTGTACTATTTGCATACAGTTTCACCTAAACCAAATTTGTATTATTCTAAATCAAGGATTGACATCTATTTTATAGTAATTAAGTCACCTCTTATTTTTATTGTTTACATTCTTAGAGTAACTCACATAGTTTAAATAGGTGTTTTTTTAAATTACCATTTAGTTACACTATTTTACATTTTTTTCACACATTATTGAATCACTTTACATTCAAAAAGCATTAAATATTTGCCTTCCCAAGGCCTACCTACTTGAATCTCATCACTAAGGGGGAAGCCAACTTAGTTTTTTGGCCAAGTATAAATATGTGGTTGATGGCATATATTAGCAAAGCACCTGACACCCTTATCACTATGAGATTATGAAGTGAGGAGGTAGGCCCTAATACCAAGCTAATACCATCACCAATATAGATCCCTTTAAACCCAAACATCTTGAAACCAACCTTAGATTGATTTTTAGTTCCTTATTTTAGCCAACTTCCCTGTCACATTAAAATCAAACTTTCTTATAACTTAATAACACTTAGGATGACCAACTAGTTAGAATTTACTTTATAGTTGTTTTTTTCTCTTTAATCATTATGTTTTGTATTTAAAAACTTGTATTGGTTAGCATTATTGCAAGGTTTGTGTTGTGTGTTTTAATTGGGTCAGTCACATTGATCTAATTGCTTATGTGTTTGCTTTCATTATTGCTTCAAATTATCTTCTAATATTTTCCCCTATTTCATAATATTATCATCTTGGTCAATACAATCTCTTACAGATTATTAAACCTTCCTACCTACAATACATAGTTGACATGCATGACTATGTATTATTATCTCCTTATTCAACCTTGTGTTCAGCATTACATAATCAACCTACATGATTGTGTATCCTTATCTTTATGTTTCTTTCCTAGTTTATAGAACATAGTCGACTAGTTCGACTCTATACCCTATTTTTTTATTTTTTTCTTTCTATCATCTCCTTTTAGCTGATTTCTCTCATCATGAACTTTCAATTTGAGGATAACATAGAGTTAAACTCAACATATATGATGAGCTTTACCAATCCAAATAGGGTTCCTTGTAAATAGCTTGTGGCTTCCAATTTATATGAAAGCAATGTGCATGTGGACACTCATACTAATAATTATGGGAATCCTCATTCATCTTCAATTTTTAACCCTCTTTTCTCCTTATAAGATCATCCAAAATTATAGTACACTCCTAAAATGATTTTCATCATTAATGAGTTTCCTCAACATAGGATAAAATACCCTTCAAATATTTACAATCTCATCATAATTGGTCAAGCAAAAGAACCCTATTTACCTTCCCCTACATTCTCTCATAGATTTGAGGGAAATACATTATTTGTTTCTCAATATCTCCCTTCTATTTTGACTCCTTCTCATAATATGACCTCTTTTTCCTTGATTTATTTAACCTCCATGCCAAGTATCTTCACTAACATGTTAGGTTCAACATCTAGTGGGCCTTTTACAAGACCCCTCCTTCTCAATCATTCCACTAGTACACCATTTTCTACCAATGGAAATCATGCCACTAGTGATTATTTTTCTTTTAATGCCAATCTATCTACTAGTGCATCTTTAGCTACACATGATAATCATGATATTAATGTCTCTTTTTCTACCAATTTCTCTCAAGACACTAGTGTTATGCATGCCACTACTCACAGTGGAACCCAAACCACTAATACCAATGCTAATGATTTACATGTTGCACAAACTAGTCAAACTACTGCTCAAACCCATCAAATTTTATTATAAACTCTTAACCAAATGAATGATTTTCAAGCCAATAATGCCAATCAAATGATGCAAATGTAGAATCACCTTCAAAATCAACCTCAATAGGTTCCATGGGGAGCATAAAATCAAAATTCCCCCCACCCCCCCTTAGGGATTCCCATGGAAAACTCATTCCCCAACCAACCCTTGTTAACAAAATAATTTAACATTTTTAAAATGAACCTCTTATGCCTCAAATTGCCAACATAGACATAGTAGGTATCACATCTATCATTATTTATAATGGCTCAACTAATCCTACATTACATATAAAAGCATTTGGTAATCTCTACAAATATTGGATTAATTTAAACACTTTTTTTGATACCAAGATATTAGCAAAAATCCTCTCTAGAGACACTTTAGATTGGTTTAATCAACTCAAGTACCATTCTATCACTAGCTTAGAATATCTAGTTAACTATTTAGTATAATAGTTTCAAACTAGTGACCTCCTTGAGAATACCTTGGTGCACTTTATCAAATTTAATTAACTTAAAATCAAAATAGCATAAGCTTTTATCAAACAGTGGAAGACCTTGTCTATTAAGTGTGAGCATAACATGGTGGATGATAATCTCTTTCATCTATTCACTAATTCTCTTTATCCTAAGTTGAAATATCAGGTTATGACTCTATATCTAAGAAATTGGGAAGAGGCCCTCAACCAATCCAAATTCCAAGGTTTTCTCATGCATCAGTTAGAGCCATCCCAACCTCTCATGGGCACTCGCATACTCATCAAAAATAAAAATAATAATGCTACCAATGATGGTGTCATCAATTCCTATGATACCATTCAAAATATTCGATCCATTACTCCTAACCCTATTTTGATACAATCTTCCCCTTAAAACAACACCCCTAATCCATAATTTTCTCAAATAAATAATAGCAATGTTCACAAGCCATTATCTTTAGCCAAGCTCCAAAATCATCTACCAAGGCCTCTTCCACAAGATCTTGACCCTACTTGCCCTATGAAACCATGGTATAATCCAAATAAATTTTGTTTGTTTCATGCAATTTTGGGTCACTCTCACGAGACTTGTAGGAAATTACATAACTTAGCTATGTATTTCCTTTTTGGTCCAAATTTTGATCACAATTCACTCATTCATAAATGCCAATAAGCTTATGATGTAGCCTTTACAGCTCACCAAACACAAAATAAAAATCAAGCTTTAAACTAGGCTAATTCTCATATTGCCATGTACAAAGACCCTCTTCCTAATCATCAAGATAATAATGACAAGCCTACTCCTTCCACCAACAACATTGAAAGTCTTACAGACCAAACTCCTATGGAGAATGTGGTAAGTATGATTAATATATGAAGGGTAGTTGTTGTCATTGATTTTCATCCTACATAATGCACCAAATATCCCAAACTTTTCATGTTTTCTAAGATTATTCTCCATCTTACCTAACAAAGTTAGGGAAAGAGACCCTTATTTCTTTCCAAGAACCAATTCTAACACCTCAATTGGATAACACCTCTCACACTATTTATATAATTTCCCCAACATCTACACCCATCAATAACATTATTTAACCTTCTAATAGCATCTTTTCAAACCAATCACAAGACATACTTAAATCAACTACCCCATCCTCTCAAGATAATCAATTGATTTATCCCCAGACCAAACCAGCCATGTCTTTTTAACACAAGTTTGGATGTATTTATAATCCTCCTTCCCAATATCTCCTACAATATTATGTGCCTTTATCTAACAATCCTCCCATGGCTTATCATGAATGGGACCCCATTGCATAACTTACTAATCTCCCATCTCAAATACTCTTTCTTGAACTCATGTGAACTTCTCCATGTCATCACAACTGCTTGATATAAATATTATTCAAAATGAACGTCCCTCATCTTCCCCTCACAAGATGTGAAGGTACCCTATCTAGGTCATAAAATATTATTTTATAATAATGCGCAGAGATGTCTATACATGTTTATGAAATATGGACACTTCTCTTTCTCTCAAATTCCTTATTTCTTCCATGATTCCAAATGAGATTTTACTTCATGTGTATGATCCTCCACTCTACATAATCATTCAAATCAATGATATCCAAGTCAAGCATGCTTTTATTAATGAGGTTTTAGGTACTTGTGTCATTTCCCTTGACTTCATTAAAACTCTTGGATATTTTGTGTGCAATCTTAAATCCACACACAACATGTGTCAAGGTTATGATTAAAGGTGAATGCCTCCTTTCGATTACATTTGGCTCCCTATTATCATCCCACCTATCATTATTTGAGTGAATGTTATGATATTAAATTTTCCCCTTTCCTATAATATCTTGCTTATTAAGCCTTAGACTCATCACATGAGGGATGTCACCACTTTTGCCTACTAATGTGTCAAGTTTTCCTATAATGGTGTTATATATATGATTCAAAGAGACCCCAACCCTTAGAATTTTGAAAAATTCCACAAATGTGGTGTATTCAAAATACCAACACTTGAACCCTTGTTAAGTGTTCCATTCCAAGAATCTCAACATTTTAGTTTTCCTATAAACTTTAATTGAGGTTATCATGGTTAGCCCAAACTCATCGAGAATATACCACCTAACCTCTTAGACTCTAGTGATGATGAGATAGATGAAATCAACCTCAAGATAAAAAAAATGGATTTATCCCCTCATCTCATCACCCAACTTCCACAATCCTTGAAGTCATGTTCCTATCAGCCACCTATCAACAATATACCCATGGTCTTAAATAAGACTCAACATTATATTCATCACGTAACTTATAATGAAATACCATACCTACCTATACCATCAACCTTCACACATATAATTATGATGATGGTTATACTTTATATGATATATTTATAGGAGGTATTATCATATTCCATCTTATATATTTCCTAATTCTAGTATTATACCTCTTATTTTTAGGGTAAAGATGAAACATTCACATGATACACCTCTAGTTTCCACAAAGTGTCATCAATTCATGCTTATAGATCATGCTATGACTGGTCCCTATCATTTTTCTAGATACCAGGATCCCTGTATCTTGCTTCCCCTAGAGATGTTTGATATTTCCCTTAATCCCTCTACACATCTTGCTTCTCCCTCAATTAAGTCTAGTCTAGATCCTACTTCTACTCTAACATTAGTTGAGCCTAGCCTAGTCTCTCCACTAGCCCCACCTCCACTAGGTGATGACCTTCTTCCTTTACCATATATTCATCCCTTACTCACCCAATGGGCCAATCACCCTTACTGTGTCATTTATAGAGTCGTCAATCATTAGACTAGAGACTTTTAGTTATACTAGCCTTCCCCATCTCCTACTTCTAATCCTTTCATTAGTAGACCCAAAAATTTTACTAACAAGCACATCTATTACTTCTATGACATAATAATCATTCCTCCACCCATTTTTAAAAGCTTTGACAATATATTGACACCTTGTGCCCTACCCTTCCTCATCCCAAAGACAAAGTTATACCTCCTCCCAAGTTATTACTTGAGTATATTCCCAAATGTGGAGACATATATTATATTTGGTACCGATGAAGTACCCATCACATCGATCATTGCCACATCCTCTAGTAGAATATTTGTGATCACTTAATGACCATTCCTATGCCCACTATTCCCCCTCCCATAGGTCATCCACATAAGAAGACTCCCCTTTCTTCACCTATGGTTCCTTCTCTACCTGTGGTTCCTTTTTCACCTATAGCTTTCACTTCACCTATGGTTCTTTCTTCACCTATGACTCTCGTACCACCTATATCTATTCCCCCACCTTTGGTTCCTTCTCCACCAGTGGTGCCATCTCTATATCCTATAACTACCATTCATATTCTAGCATATATTCCCCTTCTTGAGTATTCTATGCACAATGGCTCTCATAAACATGATCTTTCTACTATACATATAATTTCTATAGAGGATATTCGATGAAAGGTCTTTTCATAGTTTCCCTTAACGATTGATGAGACTCTCAATGTAGTTAGAGTCTAGCTTCATAGAGACATATCATATGCTGTGGATAATATTTGTAGATAGATTTATTAGTATTTTTGAACACATTGTGGTGTTCTTTCACTTTCATCTTAATTATGATTATTAGATTGGACTTGGTATCCATTTTTATTTATATCTTATATCATTTGACTCTATGTCAAATTTTGCTTCACTTATCTATCTTACGTGGATCTTTATATTTCACATTATGTGTTGTATATGGTTTCATTTATTTCATACTCTCTTATTGTTTCTTTTTGTGTTTTCTATGATTACACGCTTATACTTATACATTCATTTATTTTCATGGATATCTTTGTATTTTTATCATGATTGTTTGTTACCTTATCTCCATAACACAAATAATTATTATTGTGACTTAGTTATGCAAACCTTATTCCCCGTAGTAATCCTTTTTTACCATGTGATTAGTTAGCAAACAAGTCATCTCATTTTAATTCTATTTTTTATTGATCCATTTTATCTCTCCCTTTTATTCCCTTATTTGTTTTCATAAACTAAGCATACACATTGTTGAAACTTGAGATCACATATTGGTTGATAGGCAAGCTTAAGTGTTTAGTCAATCATGTCTTTGGATACTTAGCTTCCTTTAACCAAAGCCTAAATCTCATTCGTGTGTATCATATTTATCTCTCATGTTGGTTATTCTAAATCCACATGGAGGAGGAATTTTAAAATCCATAAAAAATTAAAATACAAATCATTTAAGCAAAAGGCAATGATATAAAAGTCAACATACCAAATTTAAAAGTCAAATTACACTAAAAGATGTGATTCATAACACATCTTCTTTTTATAATCAAATCTCAAACTCCATAGATATACTCATGATAGATTCAAGGTCCATTGGGGTATGGTAGGCCAATAGATTGGAAAAGGAGAATAAAAAAAATCTTTTAGTGCTTCCTACTTTCTCACATAAGTACCCAATATTTGCAGTAAATTGATGGCTCTATAAGAGGTCTTGAAGAACGAGGAACATGTTGTGGGAAGGTAGGTCTATTTTAATTTTCTTGTTCATATAACCAACATGAGTCTTAGTATCTCTCCTATGTTAATATATAACTTTATGTTTAATATGAAGGGGTATCCTTTATATATTGTTGGTCACTAGCCACTTAGTGTCTTTTCTATGTACTTACTTTGCCTCTTGTTTCCTAAGGTATTATCTAAGATGCCTACATTGTGATTTTTACATTCCATATTTTATTTAAAACATTCCTAATATTTCCCCTTGATAAATATTGTTTATTAATTGGTCATCCCCCTAGGGATCCCATTTGTGAGTTGTATTGTAAGACCATGGGTAGGACCAGGCCTTCCTCACAAATTACCACATTTTACAAACCATTCCCATAGTTATTTCCACCTGATTGGTGTTTCTTTTGTTATTTTTAGTGTAATACCATGGATAGGACCTAACCTTCTTCACAAAATATTCTAATACCCAAGTCACAATGAAATTATATGTGTCAAATTTAAGATAAGTATTGATTGATTATGAGTTACACGTCATTAACATGTTTTCCATATTGATATAGTATGTTTTATGCTTACTTCATTGATCTTTCACTTTTATCTTCTTTTTTCTTTTTTTATTTCATGTATGCTTGCAACCCTTTTTATTAAATTTTACATAGTTCCCAACTTGAATTAGTGTGATCAATTTAATTTCATTTTCCAATTTTGTCTTCTCTTTTATACTTCCCAACATGATTTAGTATGATTGATGGACTTAATTGTTTTATTTTTATTAAATTTGATTTTCATGTGCCTTCCATTTTATTACAAATTTTCATACTTCTCAATTTGATATAGTGTGATTTTACTTATTTTCACTTGATGTAATTCTTTTATATGATTTAATAACATTTTATTATATCTTTTTACCATCTATGGTTTGTTATATTTAGTCATCTTTTGTTATTACACATTTCCCATCATGATATAGTGTATAGTACATTTGTTTTGTATTACTTATATTTTTCCAAGTCATTTTTGCCTTTTTATTTCTAAACCATGCATGTGTATTACATAATGATATAAAAGAAAACACTCAACATATATTTCCTATAGAATATACATCAAAATCTAAATACATGTGATAGAAAGAAATATATCCATGCATCAACATCCACAACCAAGTACAACTTGTGAGATCAAATCCAACTATCAAAATAAAATATATATATATGAAATATATCCATGCATCAACATCCACAACCAAGTACAGCTCATGAGATCAAATCCAACTATCAAAATCAAATATATATATATATATATATATAATGTGTTATATACAATAAAAAGGATAAAATACAAAATATGTAGGGGAAATCCAAGAACAAACACACCTATTCTGATTCCTCTTGTTAGGATCTTGCTCCTCAGAAAGAGCACAATATGATTACCAAATATAAGCAATTAAATATGCAGAAATAACCAGAAACACCAGTAACTAGAATTCACCAATAGCACAGAATATGAGAGACAATACACTATCTTGTATTAACACTTTACAGAAAAGAATACTACAAAGAGCCACCACACTATTCCACCTTACAGAGGTTTCCCACACCTCAAGTGTACATTAATTCTTCTTCACAACACTCTCCTACACACAAAAAATGGTCCCAACAACCAACTCACACATAGAATTGGTGTTCACCTCTCTAACCAGTCAGTAATAACCCTGCCGGTACACCAAGCACTCTATAGCACTTCAAGTTGATCTCCCATGAACCTGCAACATGAAATTCAACAGACCAAACTTACATGTAGATCCCCTATGAGCTTGCAACAACCTGCAACTCAATGATCTTACAATGGAAGGAACTACCTTGTCTTCCTTTCTATCTCATACATTTACAATACATGCCAATGGGTCTATAAATAGATCCCAGACTTAAACAATAACTTAGACTCTTAATTTAGACAATTATCCTCGTAGCTCAAGACTCTAACTGGTCTTTACATGCAAACACTTCATTCACTTAACTAATTGTCCGTGCAACAAACAGTTCTGAAACACACAGGCGACCAACGCCGGTCCCTACTTGCCTGGTTCTACCGATGTCAGCTGACTTTCTGCCGTCGCCAGTGGCTTTTTGCACTGGTCACGACCAACATCGGTCCTGATGCCGATGCTGGTGCTCCTAGATCTCAGCAACCTTCTGTTCCTACTATTTGCAAAGAGTTGAAGCTTTTAGCTCCACAACCTAATAATCTCCCACTTGGAGATAAACAGCTGTAACTTGTACCTGTACCTGTACTCTGTCTAGTTTGTTCCCTTGGCTTTGTATCCCTCCTCAAGATCACTCTTGAAGACCAACCACCACAAATCCTGTAGTGCAAAACTTGTCATCCAAATTACCTGCCACATCTGCATCTACAACCATGTAGATAAGAACTTGACCCTGCATAGCATGTGCACCTGCTGCTGGTCCCACTAAACTACCCTTCAGTATTACTTTCTCAGATTGACTCCAAACTTGTGACAACTCCCACTGCTTGGGAAAACTCAGGTTTAGTACATACCATGCACTTAACCTCATTATGTGAATCAAGACACCTATTCTGTGAACTGTCCAACTATCGGCGTGATAACCGGTCTCACACAATCATCCTGAAACAAAGTCAACAAGACCTCCATGTCTTTAGAACACACTCATGCCAAAGAATCTTGCTGCTCCCAGATTCTCCATGACACACCCCTGAACTAGCTTTACCTTTAGCTCAGCAATACCTGTATATGTAACCCTGCAACAAGCACATCATATAGAAATAGGATAATGTAGCTAATATTATCCAACCTGGTAAAGAGAAACACAATGATCAAACCTCCATTGTCCTGCAGCTAATACAAGACCATATACCCTGATCTTCCGTCTCATGTATCCATTTCTGCTCTTCTTCATCCTGAACATCTATTCATCTCTCAGTGCTTACTTCCAACTGGCAACTCTACCCAAAACACCTATTTGGTTCTCCTCCAAGGAATCACATCCTCATCCATGCCAAGCTCCCACTATTTCCTGGATCTACCTGTTCTGCTTCTTTAACAACTTCCTGGTTCTATACCATAAGTGAGCAACAAGTAGTGTAAAGAAGGGAAATGATGAATTTAAGAACTTACTTACACCTTCAGTCCTCCATATGGGTGCTTGAGACTCCATGATAGCTAGCTGTCCACCCAAAATTCATCTTAGTGACCGATGCCAGTCACATCTCAGTCTGCATCCAACCGATGTCAGTTCCCTATGACTGCCACCTTACCGACGTCGATTTCCCCTGGCTGATGCCGGTTGTTATCTGCCCTAAGTCACTGATGTCGGTCTGCACATAGCCGACGTCGGTCCCTGTTTGGATGCCGACGTTGATTTTCCTGCCGACGTCGGTCTCTGTGTTTTTCTAGTGAGACATGACTTTTTCCTACGAGCTCCTTTTGGATCAAACCCTTGTCCAAATCACCCTTGCTCTACTCAGAATTCCTCTGCATCTTGTGCTGAACTCTATCCATCACCTTCTCTTTGAAAACCAAGGCTTTCCTATTCTTGTCACTAACATCGGATTCCTCAAGAAACGTCACCTTCTTCTTCTGCATACAGAAACCACGATCCATGCCTTCCAAATCTGAAAGCATACTCTTTGACTCAAGAACAAGCATCTCCTTCTTATCTATGTGACCAAGCCTATTAAGCCACATCTCTGAATCTACAGCTGAAGTAGATAACCCAAAAAGAGAATCAGTAATACAAGTAGATAGATAAAGCATACCTACTTTCTTACCTCTAGCTACAACAAGTGTACCCTTGGTAACCTTCCAAGAGTCCGCTGTGAGAGTTACTGTGCAACTCTCATCACCCAAACTTCTAACAGAAATCAAATTCCGCTCAAGAACTGGGACATACATGACCTCCTTTAACACCCATGTGTCACCTGTCTGCAATTTTAGCTTCACTTTTCCTTTGCCAACCATCTGACAAGGCTTACCATCCCCTACACAAATTTCTCCAAAGTCTCCATGGACATACTCATGAAAAAATTCCCTATGTGGGGATGTATGAAAAGAGGCACTAGAATCTAAAACCCAAGATTCTACTTTATCCAAAGAACATACCAGAGCATCCTGTGCAAGGTAATCCACAACATCTGCTTCTTCTCCATGTCCTTCATGCTGATCTTCACCCGATCTGCAATCTCTCTTTAAGTGCCCTTTCTTTCCACATTTCCAGTAGGTTATTCTGCCATACCTAGACTTGGATCTAATGCCTATCTTCGACCTTGATCTCCCACGCTCTATCTTCTCTCTTTGCCTTCCTCTGCCTTCAACACTCAAAGCATCTCCTGATGATTCACCTGTGCTTTTCCTGCGTATCTCTTCATTCAAGATCACACTCACAACATCATCCACTTTTAAGACTTTTGAAGCAGACACAGTGTTAGAAACTGCCATTACCAAACCTTCCCAACTTTTAGGTAATGAACACAAGATTAAGAGAGCTCTAATTTCATCATCAAATACAATATTGACTAAACTTAACTGGTTTACCAAACCATGGAAATCACTAAGATGGCTATGAACAGATCCACCTTTTAACATTTACAAATTAAATAAACGCTTCATAAGAAATACCTTATTAGAAGCTGAGGGTTTTTCATATAAATTTGCCAAAGATTCCATCAACTCCACCATTGTCTTACACTGTGATAAGCTGGAAATCACAGATGATGCAAGACTCAATCTAATAGATCCCAGAGCCTTCCGATCAAGAACCTCCCATTCTTCATCCTTCATATTATGGGGTTTGCAACCAACCCCACCCAACGGTAAGTATAAATCTTTCTGATACAGATAGTTCTCAATCTGCATCCTCCATAATTGGTAGTTCTTGCCATTAAACTTTTCCATTTGTAGCTTATTGTCTTCTGCCATTGCTCAACTCCCACTCAAACAGAAACCCTGTGAGTAACCTGTAATCAAAACACACTACCCAGATCTAAACCAATCTGTTAGTATCCCAACCAAAAGCTCTGATACTAATTGTACGGGAAATCCAAGAACAAACACACCTATTCTGATTCCTCTTGTTAGGATCTTGCTCCTCAGAAAGAGCACAATATGATTACCAAATATAAGCAATTAAATATGCGGAAATAACCAGAAACACAAGTAACTAGAATTCACCAATAGCACAAAATATGAGAGACAATACACTATCTTGTATTAACACTTTACAGAAAAGAATACTACAAAGTGCCGCCACACTCTTCCACCTTACAGAGGTTTCCCACACCTCAAGTGTACAGTAATTCTTCTTCACAACACTCTCCTACAAAAAAAAATGGTCCCAAAAACCAACTCACACACAGAATTGGTGTTCACCTCTCCAACCAGTCAGTAATAACCCTACCGGTACACCAAGCACTCTATAGCACTTCAAGTTGATCTCCCATGAACCTACAACCTGCAATTCAATAGACCAAACTTACATGTAGATCTCTTATGAGCTTGCAACAACCTGCAACTCAATGATCTTACAATGGAAGGAACTACCTTGCCTTCCTTTCTATCTCATACATTTACAATACATGCCAATGGGTCTATAAATAGATCCCAGACTTAAACAATAACTTAGACTCTTAATTTAGACAATTATCCTCATAGCTCAAGACTCTAACTGGTCTTTACATGCAAACACTTCATTCACTTAACTAATTGTCTGTGCAACGAACAGTTTTGAAACACACAGGTGACCGATGCCGGTCCCTGCTTGCATGGTTCTGCCGACGTTGGCTGACTTTTTGCCATCGCTGGTGGCCTTCTGCACTGGTCACGACCGACGTCGGTCCTGATGCCGATGCTGATGCTCCTGGATCTTAGCAACCTTCTGTTCTTACTGTTTGCAAAGAGTTAAAGCTTTTAGCTCCACAACCTAACAAAATAGTTCTAACTCTAAGGTTGGGCTCCATCTTGTCTATCATGTGGCCTAGTCAGGCTACCCATAGATGCCTGGGACTATCCCCTCTGAATGGTACACTATAATGAGGTAGTATGGGATCTCAAACCTAATACCTATCCCTATATATTGGTCATTGGTCATGCACATATTTGAGATAGATAATGGTATCCATATGTGTTGTTCTCTCCTAATCTAAGGCCTGTTAGGTATGTGCCTCTCCCTCTCCCACCCCTATCAGTGGTTGTAATCCATCCCCACATGCTTGTAACTAACTCATGTCTCCCCCACTAATATAAACTAGACCACCTAGGCTAGGGTAGACAAAACCATAGTATCATCTAGCATGGTGTGCTCATATGGAGCTATCACCCCATCTAAAATGTCATGGTGTATAGCCATAACCAGGGATCCCCATCTGATCTCCTCCATCATAGGATCTACAAAACTAAAAATAGAGAGATGTCAAATCACATATATATCTCAAAACCATTTATCTATCTACTATTATCAAATGTAACAAATGTCTTATATCAAAGCTTAAATCAAAATTACAACATTTCTCACCAAAGCTAGTGTCATCAATCACTGTCTCCCCATCTGCTCACCTGTCGAGCATGATCTCACCATTTACTCATCTATCAAGTGCCTCTTCTATAGGTTTCCTTTATACCATTTCAAAGATAAGAATCACCACTCAATCACACCATGATCCTCTCCTCAGAGGTGCCCCTATGGACTAGCTATGTCCTAGAGTGACTATTAGATCCTCTTGCAGTATAGCCCTCACTAAGCCTACTCTTACTGATGTTGCTTCCATTTTTAGTGTGTCCAAGGTGGTCATTGTTATTTTTTCTACTATGGTTCTTATTATGGGAATACATCCACATCCATTTCATCTCCCCCTATTGTCCCTATTGCTACCTACTATTATGCTTGACTAGTCTATGGTCTAGTACATCACATCCTAATTATGGGTATTTCAACTAGTACTCCTCCTCCTCCTCTCCCCTCATATCTCTATCATGTCATTCCCAATAAGTAGGAACTATTAAAGGGTTCATTGGGTTTGGGAGTCTGAACTACCCTAGCAAGCATGCCACTAGATGCAGCTCTACCCATGACTTATAGTGGCATGTGATCCATACCCATGCCAACACTATAGTAACAGTCGACTAACTACACTATAAAGTAGTGATGTGCATATAGGGATGCCACATGATCTCCCTTTATGTGATATTATGGAACATTGACACATGGGGCACATCTTGAGATACATGGTTCTGTCTCTATCACATGACTCAAGGTAAACTATCATCAACCACATGGGGTAACCCAACTGGTTGATACATGAGGAACCTCTCATATATCCAAACACTCCATTAAAAAATAGGCCCCATAGTATTTTACCCTATGGAAAACATCCCGTATATATCATTCATGAGTTGGACCCAGATGATAGTACAAAAAATGCAGAGTGCTCCTTGATCTAATATCACTAACATAAGGCTATTATGTAAAACAACACCTTGACATCTGACTTGAGACACAACACTTGTACTATCACAAGTCCTATCATGACCTTTCAAATATATGTAATGTTAATACTATGGACATAAAATAAATTCACCCTCAATCTAAGGTATATCCTATCTAAGCACATCGCCCATTAGGATAGTGCTCATCTCTCCTTTAGATCATCTGGTATGTTAGTGATCACTGATGTCCCCCATATCGATAGTCTCATCAATGTGTGAACATCCTCCAATGTGATACCCACCTCAATGGTATCCCCATCCAACACCCATAAAAAAGTGTTGGTTAACCATTCCCATGGTCCAAGGAACATGATAATGAGATCAACACTAAATAGGATCCACCTCATCTCCATGATGCCTTCAAATCCCAATGTGATCAATCATACTTTGTCCATGTCAGTCAATCAATCCAGAATATTTGGAAGCCATGATGCATATATCAAGCATCAATATGTCTATCATCTCTACAAAATATCAAACAACAAAGGATGTATCAAATCTCCATATCATTAATAATTAAAATACATTATTAAAAATTATCAAATTAGCCACTTAAATCAATTGGTTTGGTTTAATTTTTCATGTTCCTAGATTTTCCTATAGAATCGGCCCATTTAATACTAAATCAGCCATGTATCTTATTTGTGATACTAAATCATCCAGTTCTATTTCCAACTAGATCACTTATTCAATGCTACATCAACCATCTTCTTGCTTTAGCATACCAAATCAACCTTATCATACATAGTCCACCTCATTTTTTAAATCATATCAACCCTATCCAACAAACTAAATCATCCCTCTAGTATTCAGTCAACATTATCCTCTTTACCAACTAAGTCAACCCATTGCTACATAATTAGCCACATATTAGATTACTAAATTAACCCTCTACTATGTAGTCATCCTTTTACTTTTGGCTCACCTTACAGACTAAGTCAACCAAGTTGACTCTGTTCTTCCATAGTGGTGACTTTTTGACAATTTACCATATATGCCTTAGGGATTTATTGGTCTCACTTCTTCCTACCTAGTACCCCATTCTACCCCTAATTTATCTAAAATTTTCCTATAGTTCATTTTGGTGCCTAGATTTTTCCTACCACTCCATTTTCTATATTTAGCTCAATTTCAAATAAAAATATTCAAAATTTTGAAATTTATAATTGCTTCTGCATTGTTATGCATCCTCCCCATCTCAGTTATCATTTCTTCACCATGATGACTCTCTGATCTCAAATTAGGTCTCTCAGAGCTCTATTTTCTTAGAATTGTAAAAAATAACAAATGAATTCTTTTTCACCCTATTTATATTTCTTATTCAAACTTATTTACCTTTCAAATATTTACTGCTAGACTCCATATTTTGATCATATCTTTGTTTCTATTATCTATTTTTCCAAACCATAAAATGTTCTAGAATCCTAACATCATAGAGAATATTTTCACCTATTATATATATGTTGCAAAAAATTCAATTTTTTGCTCTTTTTATTAATTTCTATAGGTTCGCCTAATGTTCCCTACATTGGACACCTTCACATTTCTCACACCTCCTTGTTTATCTACAACACTAAGGTAAATAAAGGTATGTGTTTTTCAATTATATGATTTCATTTATCTTATTTTATCCTTACTACAATTTATTTATCTTTATCATTATGTGTTGCTATGTTCTTTTCCTAAAGCACTATTCCATGTTGTACGTAAGTGACACATAATGATTTTCAAGTGGGGGATATGTATACACATAATATTTTCAAAATTTATCAATTACTAATGCATTTTCTCTTTTAAAAACCTATCGAGTCTTAATCTCTCTGAGTGCATGCCTTAAGGGGTACACCAAGAAAGGGGTGGGTAGACCATTGGTGATTTGCAAGATTGTGGTCCCTTTATTACCACTTGTTATCTACATAATCATCTCCTAAAAACACTTACCTAAGCTTTGCTTCCTCTTTTTCACCCTCCTCTAGTCATTTTTCACCTTCATTAACCCTTCCTTAGCATAAAACCCTTTCTAATAGTTTATAATACACTATCAACCCCATTGACCTTGTACTTTAATTGATAAAAGTCATTCAGGGTCTAGGTCAGCCCCTGGCCAACTTAGACCAAGACATAGTTTATTTTTATCAATAATGATACATAGTCGATTGGGCCGACCTTGTTAACTGAAATTTTGGAACGATTTAGGGTTAGATCCAAGAAGAAGAGATATATATTGAGTATCTACTTATCCACCATTATAGTTGAGGAGCATAACTTAGGGTTTCATACTTTCTTTGGAGATACAAATCTTATCTTATGGAGAAGTATTTTAGATGCATATATAGGTTGTGTATCCTAGATCTGACTTTTCCTTGTCATCCTTACATACCATAAAAACCTCTTGTGAATCACCTTGGTCAAGGGAGAGATTGAGGCTCGGTGGGTTTATCTTCAAAGGTAATTATTCCTCACTTTGTTCCTCCTTTGTAAGAGTAGATAGATTTGCATTTTTACTTATCTCCCATGCATTAGGATTTGGTATACATTGACATAAGTATATATTTTATATGTATGTTTAATTTTTATGTCTTATTACCCCCACTTTCTACTACAAGCTTTGGTGAACACTAGATTAGACTCTAATTTGCTTTTGTCATTTATAAATTATGAATATGAAAACATAGGACCTAGTTATCATTATTGCATAGTTTTACTTGACTAGAGGCTTTAGAAACCTCCATAATGATTTTATTATGGTAAGATACACCTTAGCTAGGTCTAACAGATCCATCTTAGTCATGACTCTAAATATCTAATGTATCAATAATCATTAGTGTAAGTAGGATTTATATTCTTCAAGCTAAAATTGATTTATATATCAGTTGAATTTCACTTTGCATACAGTGATCACCATAAATAGAATTTTTTTAACAATACTTTACAAGACCATTCTAAGAAGGATCTATTGGTATAAATGGCATATAATGCACATCCTCCTCCATCACTTTATGGGCACCCATTGGATGGGATTATTGGTACTTATACACATCATACATGTTCATATCATTGTTATTCCAATGGAACCACAGAGAACTCAATGATGGGTTCCATGAACCCCCATTATTTATTTTGATTCTTCATGACCATAGAGTCCTATTATACATACATAGAGAATTACAAATTCTACATTGATAGATATTGCACTTATACATGTTCCTTAGTTGTACCACCAATTTATTACACTAAAATCCCAATGGTGAAATACCTATGTGCATCCCTAGGATGAGATCATAGGATATTTCTTTCATTGGCATATTATAAAAATATCAAAAAAATTAAAAAAAACTTCTAAAATCCAAAAATATTTTTAGCATTTACATGTTTTATTAACTCCTTGGCATATATGTTGTTGGTTCCATGTTAGTATATAACATGTCATTTATTTATATATACACATGTGTTTCATACATCTTTTGAGTTTGATTCAGGCATACACATATACATGATCTATGCACTTTCAGATGTTAGGCCTTCCCTATACTCATGTCATGTGGAAATTGGGGGCATTTTCTTCTTTGATCATGATACACCCAAGTTATATTATTCTATGATCACTTTACATTATCATGTTTGACCTTGTGTACATACACATGCCTTTAACCATGCTTATATATTTTGTAGTGTACTTGATATGTTATGTACTTAATTCTTTTTTCTAACACATGATCCATGGGGTAGTATATTATGTTATGTCAGTCCTCAAATAGTAAATTAGATAAATTATATGGGTCAAAGCATAATAGTGTGTCCCACATTTTGGCATAAGGAGGTCACAGACACTTCCAATCTCCCCTCAAAATATATTGAGTTTGGGTCATTGGTATTAATCATTTATCTTTTATATATATATATATATATATATATATATATATAGATTTAGTGCTTATACATTTTTCCAAAAATTTTAAAAAATCATTAAGTACTTTTTAAGATTTATTTTTGAATTATTTAAAAAATAGAAATTGTTTGCCTAGTGGGACACAATATTATTCTTTGACTCATATATTATTAAAATATATTCTTTGTGGATTCATTTCATTACTACGTATATACTAGATATGTAGTAAACTAGTACATTCATCAAAAAATGATCAAAATCCCTTTTAATTCATTGGTAGAATAATGCCATGGTAAGGTATAAGTCATCAATTCAAGCCCGATAAATGGATCTTGTAATGATTCCTACAAATCCCAATGTTCATTTTTCATGGGAGGATGTTAATTAAGGTAAAAAAACTATAAAAAATAACTAATAAATAGTTACCATGATTAGTTTTAAGTTTAGCTTTTGTTATGCTCATAATAGAGCACCTAATATGATTGAGGACAACTAGAATTTTATCTATACTATTATATATAGTCTTTTTTCTCCATCTTGCTACTATAGGATGAGAAATAATATAAGATTAGACATAATATATTTAATTTTCATAATTCTGAGGCATTATAGTTGAAATTGTGAATTTGTAATTTATGATGACAAAAAATTGATATTTTGTACTATAATTGAGGTCAATTTTAACAAGTCACACACCCATATTCCAACAATCCTTAGATAAAAATAATGACACAATCAAACTACCAAAACATATAAACTAAAGTTATTCAAAATATTGTCTTCCTTAATTATTTTTTCTTTCTTTTAGATTAGCTAAGGATCCAGGTGGATCTTATAGTTTCTCCACACCCAAATAAATATAATTCCATCTTATAAAATAGAATAATTATAAATATCTAAGACAATAGATAAGAATACTACAAATAGATACATTATCATACCCATGAGAGGAGCAGTTCCCCATCCAGGGGCTACTTTACTAGATTCTAGATTAGGTGGTTTTAAATAATTTCCTACACTAGTTCATATTAGCCTATTTTTTTAAGTATCATCAATGGTATATGTATCCATAAAAAAAATAGTATTGGTTGAGATCTATTATCTTTGTATACTATTATATACAAATATAGGAAGGATTACTAGTGATGGAAACTGCAACCTTGGTCGCTATCTATATATCTTGTTTACTTTTTATCTTTATTGGTTATGCCCTATACATTTCCTTTGGGCAACCCTCTCAACAACTTTGATTCCTTTTGAAGAGCATGATGACTAGTTAAAATAATGACCTTCCCAATCAGGAAGGTCATTCTTTGATTATAAGAAAGAGAATTTGAAAAATAAATTATGTTCCTCCTCTATTCAAAAATTTTGGGGGGTCTCAAAATAAAATAGAGAAAAATATTATCCCTAAGGTTTACACCAAAAGGAATGTATAAACCAATTCTTCCATATATTTTATCGTAATTTTTATGGAGATAACTTCCATACTAATTGCAAAATTTTCTGAGAAAAAACTTAATCAAAATATTTTGAATCTATTGATAATGAATATTCACTAAGATGGAATCTCTTGAGATTGATTATCAATTGGAGCAATGTTATATTATACCACTTATCTTTTAGTAGTTAGATCCCACAGCTTTTAGAATGCCCCAAATTCTACTTGGGCATATAAATTTGGGTCAATACCAACAAAAACATCTTTGAGTAGGGTTATATCACCATGTAAATTGTGTCAAAAAAGAAGATAATATAAAATGTATCATGTCCAAATTTAACCAACCCTTTGGGCTACTCTGAAATACACCATCATATTTCAAAGCAGCATGATCTAATTCAAAAATTTCACCTAGTTTTGCATGTCTAGCAGATTTCACCTAATTGTGCATGTCTAGCATATTTTTTTTACTATAGAAGGATCACCAAAACCAACCCCATCAAGCTAACCACTATATAACTCAGCCATTACACCTACTTGTTCAAAACTATACTTTTATTCTACTCCCCTAAAAGGAATATTGACTTTCACAATTCTTTCTTCATCTACTAGAATGACTGAAAATGTTTTGAAAAAGGTAGGCATACAACATACAAAAATCATGTGTCCCTTTTTGTCTTTAAAGATATGGAGTCCTAACCAACCAAAAAAAATTTAATCTCCATTTCCCATCACACCCATCTTGAATAACCCCCTTTAGTTGGATTATTCCCAATATAATTATAAAAAGCAAGCTTCTCAAGGACTTTTACCAAACTTCTAATAGACTTAAATTCTTGCCCAAACTAGCACAAACCCGTCTATCTATTTATTGTTATAAGTATCCATGATCCAATTGGTAATTAGTGGGACCAAATAAATCAATTGGATTGGTTTCAAAACCATACCACATTATTTTATCCATAATAAAAGTTGAAAAAAACATAGCATCAATATTGCTGGATAGGATAGTTTCAATATTCCCCATACATAATCCTTTGTACAAACATTAGGGAAGATAAATAATGAGATGGAATAGACATGTTAATATACCCAATATTCATATTAAAATATGATGAGAATCTATTCCTCCTAAAATAAAATTATCAAAACCTTCAGTTCCCCATGTCAGATTTATAGGTTGTTTTTTTCAGTTAGTCTATAAGGATTAGACACCCACATTCTAGGGCCATATAAACCCATTACATGAAATGATTTGAATCCAAAACAATCCTCTCTTGAGATGAATAAATTAATTCCAAAAATATAATGCAAATATAAAGAAGGTTTTCCCATACAATCATCATAAAATACATCTAGATCCCAATATACCTAATGTTAGATAATTGCTAAAAAGCACAAGCCAGAAAACATAATATGTTCCATAGCCACACCTTAATAACTTCAAATACCTATATTAGATATAGTTTCTCTAGTGATAATCCATACACCCCATGAAACCATTTATTACTAAATGAGTCATAAAAGGTATAATGAACATACTTTATCTCCACATTAGATCAATAACAAGATCAGATGGGTCAAAAATTGTTAATTTATAAAGAGTCATTGAACCAACCCAACCAATAATTAAATTTGTATGCATTATATGTATAGTTATTATTTGTCCAGGATCATTCAATATAATGGTATGGACACGATACTAAGACAAACCCATGAAAATACCCCTTTATCAAAAAAATTAGACACTATGTAACTTTCTTGCATTAGAGAAGATTATGTTATGGAGTTAGACCCATATCTCAAAGGTGAACAATTATTCAAGAAAACTAATGAAATAGTTAAAATATGTTCAATATAGAAATAATAAGTGGATATATTTTATCATTTATATGTACCAATATACAATGTGGAAATTGGTCCCATTTCTATCAAACAAGTAAAATAAAGTACTTTACAAAAATAGGTATTTTGAAAGGCAAGTCTGTTGATTTGGTTTTATCACTCATTTGGGCTTATAATATATCTTTTTTACTAGAGAAAAATATTTAACATATTTTTTTTATGATAAATCCCAACTTACCCTCTATTTTCATGCCTTTGGTGAGCTTATTTTTTGATAATTATAATGGTTTTTCTTTATTTTTATATTCAAAATGATGAGATTTTATGAATCTGATCCAATTAGATCTCATATTCTAATCTCTCAATCATATAACAAATACATTTATTTTGGATTATATAACATAAAAACTTATTTTAAACATAAATAAAATAGATCTGAATAGATATTCCTCTTTATTTAGATCTATTCATATATGATGAATATATGGAGATATATCGTATTGTCTATACATCATAGATAGAATCTAAATTTATATGATATGTATATAATATATTTTTATATACATATCATTATTAACCAAATCCTTTTCATTGAAATATTGATAGGAAATATGACAATATGTTTCATCTTTCGATCAAAATGAGTTCGATTAGGAAAAGATCCATACAATAACAATCATAAATAAGAAAATCATTTTAGAAGAGGAACCAAAAAGGATTATTTCATCCACTATGTGGGATATGGATAAAGATCCCTTATATATTTAAAGGGTAATCACCTCCAAGTGAAAAATGTAGATATCATTTGTTTCATTTTTGGCAATATTATTTCCATCTTTGGTCTCAACTATATAGAATATGTATTCTTGAATTATCCAGGAATTATCCCATTTTTTTAGGTTATTTCCTGATTTTTAAAATGAAACCTCTCTTGGTTAGAACCTAAATTCTAGATGATTTATTCATTAATGATCTACTTACCAATGAATTGAATCCAATAGCTTTGATTAGATTAATTCTTTTCTTTTTGCCTAAAGCAAAGTTTTGTGACATCTCAAGGTAGACAATTAGTAAATTATCCTAGACCATTCTAACAAATGATGATATCCTTGATTGATTCAATCAAATTTGTAGAAATATTTTTCATTACTATATTGGATCCATCAATCAAGATGGTTTATATTATATAAATTATATACTTCTACTTCTATGTGGTCAAACTTTAGCCTATAAACATAAAAAAATTGAGTTTGGTGGACTTTGATTTCTTGAAGGATCATAATTAGTAGAAATAGGGAATGAAGTAACTAGAAAGATTCAATAGTCTAATATTGATCAATTTTCAATTTGATACTTCTATAGGGATCATCTATCAAGTCAGTAGGTATTCAGTCTGTGGAGTAAAAAGGAAATTAAAAATAAAAAATAAAAAAACATATATGTTATGGAGCAAAAAAATATTTTTTTTATAATAAGAAAGGATTTAAAAAATAAAGAAGTAATAAATTAGAATGTAAATTCTTTTTTCAGATATTTTTTGTGTGTGAATAATCTTATTATTGACCCTCATTTCTATATTTCTACCATAGAGGAGCCAAATGAAATGAAATTTTCAAGTTTGGTTCTAAATTAGAGGTGTTAATCAACATCGAATATTACCCCTAGCCTTCCAAGCTAATGGTGCAGGTTTAATTCCCACTACCCACTCATATTCCTTATTTAATTTTATTGGGGGCAACTTCTTCTCATTCAAAATGAATTTTTGATGTCTATGTGGCATATCTATTATTTTCTCTTTCTTTCCTAAACATCCTCGTGGATAGATAAAAATTTGGATTTGTTTTTGTTAACAATAAAATATTTTAAGGAAATAATGAAAAAAAAGAGTGATCATCATTTAATGGATATGATAGAGGTCTTTTGAACCTTAAGTATAGGTTAAAATCCTATTGGACGTAATAATCTTCAATCAATTATCCAATATTGATTGTTGTGCTTAGAAATGTAGAAAATTGATTATTAAAGATCTTCCATCTTATTCCAAATGATCTATCAAATCCTAAAATTCTATTTTGGTTCTCAAAGTAGAAAAAGTTGGTATTTTCTTGAATATATTCTTTTAAAAGATTTTTTGCTTCTTCCATGAATGTCCCAATAGAATGTATAATTTATCCAAACTAGGGTTTATTTTTTAATAAATATTCGTGCAACTTAAGGGTAAATTTTTTCACCTCTACGATTTCTAATACATATAGATATTTGTTCATTCCATTATAAATAATATCTATTTTTTCTTCCACTATTAAAGGATCTGATTGAGATTATTTGAACAACTCACATAATCCTTAACCTCTTGCTAATTGATCTTGTGTAGCTTTATCAAGATCAGAATTGAATTATGCAAAGGCTTCTAACTCTACAAGTTGGGTTCGCTCTAATTTTAATTTTATAGCTACTTTTTTCATAGATTTTATCTGAGTCGTGGATCCTACTCTAGATGCAAAAATACCTAAATTAATGGTAAGTTGAATTCTTGCATTAAATAGATCAGCTGACAAGAAAATTTATCTATGAGTAATTAAAATTACATTAGTGGGAATATAAGCTAAAACATCTCTAGCTTGAGTCTCAACTATTGGTAAAGTAGTCAAACTTCCCCCACCTAGCTAAGAATTTAATTTAATTACTCTTTTCAATAGATGAAAATGCAAATAGAAAACATCTCCTAGATAAGTTTCTTGGCTAGATGGTCCTCTTAATATAAGATAAATTTGTTGATAATATTGTGATTGTTTAGAGAGATCATCATAAATTATTAATGTATGTTTTTATTTATATATGAAATATTTATCTAATGTTAATCTTGTATAAGGAGCAATATATTGTAATGTAGTGGGAGAATCCATAGTTTTTTATACCACAATGGTATACTCCATTGTGCCACATTCTTGAAAAGTATTAACTACCTGAGCTATGGAAGAGGATTTTTAACCAATATCAACATAAACACATATTATATTCTAAACTTTTTGATTGATAATTATATCTATAAGTACTGACATTTTACTAATCTATTTGTCCCCAATAATTAATTCTCATTGACCATGTCATATAGGAATCATAGAATCAATAGCAATAAGACCTATTTGAAGAGTTCCATATATAGAACATCTTGAAATAATACCTAGAATAGGAAATTTAATCAATCTAAATTCATAATCTAGAATTTTACCCTTACCATCAATAGGTCAAGCTAGATAATTTACAACATGACTCAAATAAACATCACTTACTAGTATCTAAGTAATATTTCCTTTTTCTCTCATGGAACTACCCTAGTGGATCATCAATCCATCACCAATTAATATAGTTCCTACATTAGTTGATTATAGATTTAGATCAATGCATGTTGTACCATCTACAAATTCTACTCATTCCCCTGCCATTACTTTATCAAGACCATCAACACAAGCAATTCCATATCCTACTTTAAGTGCAGTACCAATATTAACAAATTTGACCTTGTTATTATATTGTTTAATCTGTTTATGTATCATACTATTTATTTCATTAGGTCAAATTATTACCATTAACACTAGTTAATTCTCTTTTGAAAAATAAGACCTATATATTTTTGTTTTGAACAAATAAAAATATATATTATAAACTAATAAGTTATGTTTTTCATGGTTATAAGTAGGCCGATATTATGATCAATCGTATGTAAATTTAATGTCTATTTTTTTTCCTTTATACACTTCCTTGAGTGTCTTGTCTTGCTTGTTCAATCATTTGAATATGTTTCATTGATTATGGCCCATGTGCCTATGTTTTCCTATTGTCACATTCATATATTTCATTATTTATTATATGTTGACATTTAAATATTTCATTCCTTGATTTATGTATATTTGACTAAGTTATGTCCCTTTGATTGTGCAGCATTTGAACATGCCCCTTGTTCAAGGTCTCCTTGGACCATTACATTTTGATTTAATTTTGAGTGCCTTTGTGTATGTACTTGATTACTTGTTGATATTTTATTTTTACTATCTATAAATTTCCATGATTTATATCATGCATCTTAGGACTTGATGTGATCACATCCTTCATGCTTTAATTATATATCTACCTAGACATGTTCTTTCTATATGTTAAATAGTTCATACATAAATTATACAATCATCTTATCCTTTTGAGGTAAGTCAATTACCAATATCTACTTCCCATCACCTCAAAATATGGGGCACATTAGATGTGTCATATCATAGATGCATGGCTTCCACATTCTTCACAGATTTAGATTGCAGTGGGGTCATGTTTTAGAAACATGTTCTCCACACTGATACCAATTCTAAGTTTCAAATATATAGTGGGGGCATGTTTTGGAAACATATTCTCCAAACATACATTAATTTAAATTTCATATATATAGTGGGAGAATGTTATGGAAACAAGCTCTCCTCACTTACACATTTTTCAAATTGGCCAATTTACACAATTATATGATTTAAATACACTATTATGGTAGAATTTTATATATAAATACCATTACTATACCCAAATTTTATCATGAGACATATATGAGGTACATATGTTATGTAAAAGGCACCTAAATTACAAAATAAAAATTAGTTTCAAATTTTAAAACACTTTTATGGACTGTCATCACCCACTAGGTTAGACTTTTATGAACTATATTAAGATAATCTACTACAATATTTAGTTTGCCTTTTGGTATGGTTGAGGTGATTAAATAATTATATATTACCAATTTTATAGGTTATACTTGATTACATCATCTAACCTCTCCATATTTATAATGTGAGCTGACTTGGTTCACTCATACTCAGTATGATTAGGTTGCATGGTTGAGCTAATCTCAATTGTCGAGTGGTAACTCACCTTTAGCTTTAAGGTTGGGAGAAAGTTTTTCCCTTTAATATTTATATATTTATTCACTTTCTAGATTTATATTTATCCTAATCTTAGTTTCAATTATACATCTTGAGTATTTTTAAATAAAATTGCCAAAAATAGGCAAGGTGATTGCATCGATACACAAATGTACTCCTAAACCTTGATCTCTTTATTTCAATTATTTAAAATTATTTCAATTTTAGATTATATATTGTAACATACTCTTAGTTTTAGGTTAGTCACCAACAAATCACTCAAGTTAGACTCATGCAAAGATGAGGTGTGTTATACACACCCAAGTACGCATCTTTTTTCCTTTAAACTAGAAATGTCATTAATCTATTAAAGGAGAGGGGGGAAATGTAGACACTATTTTTTAATTATATAACACTTCAATCTTGTACACTTGGAGAATACATATCATGGATTTACCTTAGGTTATAAACCTTTTCTATTGCCAAAAGGTTCTCATACATTATCTCTTTATGCCAAATTGATCTCTTAGTCTGACCATTATTATTCTAATGACTCAGACCTTCTATCATACTCAAGATGTTATAAACCTGAGTATCTTCTATCTCTATAATTTATATACCTACATATATTTTCTAATTGGTTAAACACTTGTGTCCCAAATAGATGCCTACATCAATGCAAGTGTCCTACCCTAATGTAAGTGTTTGGTGCCCTAATAGTCATTCAATTTGAAAATATAATGTACACCTATGGTTTACTTAAGTGATTTAATGCAAGATATTATCCAAATGGATTGATATATATATATATATATATATACAAGATCATCCCACATTCATTCCTCACCTAGTATAGACCAAACAAATCACAAGGCAACTTACAAAAGGCATTAAATCAAGCATTCAAGTGAGAAAATCTTCCTTATTTTCTCCTATTTCCATATCATTCATAGGGAAAACACATCTATAGGTTTAAATTACTGAAGAAGGATCCCATGAGCCACATTTTCCAAGTTACAAGCTATGACACTCTATGTACTTGTTTATCACACATTACATCATTATGTACACACAAGCTAACATGTAAGGGAGAAATACATAAATCTAAACCCCTCTTTATATTATTTTCTATGTAAGAAACACTAATTAACATAGGGGTCTTTAGGGAAAATCAACTCTATATTCCCACTAACCCACTTTTCCCATAACCACCATGAAGATGAATAATTAGGGTTTTATTATTTGATAAGGAATGATAGCCCATGATCCAGATCTAAGCACACTAGATCAAAAGTGACACATAAATAGATTATTCAAGGTATTTACATCCATATACAATAAGTATTTTGTATAGGACACCTGCATCTAGGATAGACAAAAGTGTCAATGCAACCATCCCAAGTTGACTCAAGTGTCTAAGGTTATAGAAGTGCTTAAATGAAACTCTTACAAGTGATCCAAAATCCAATTCCAAACTTATTATTTTTTGTTCCAGATCCAAATATATATTAGCATTAGAACCATTTTATTATCTTACTTTCATTATCACTACAATATCTATCATAGTTGTATTTTCTATTTTTAGTATATCTTAGTATAATAAATTCAATATATGTTTATCCAAGTTTTATAAATTAATTGGCCTACTATAGAAATAGTTTATTAACTTTGTGCCCTAAGATATATTTACCCCTTTAACCCTAGATTCACCCAATCAATATTATAGGGTTAAACACAAGAAAACAAGCACCAATTCATATGATTACATTTGATGATAATGAATTTATTCATGATGATTCAAATAGACATGCATTCTTTATTTGAGCATATGTCGACAAGAAATCCATAGATAATGTTATGATCAACAATGGATCAAGTAAAAATACATGCACCATAACACTCCTCTACTTTCTTAGTTACACAAAGCAATATTTACATGATACTTCTAGATTTTTTGAATCATTTGATGGTCATACATAAGATACTCTTGGGAATATAGTACTACCTTTACAAGTGGGACCTCTCATAGTACCCACCCCATTCTTAGTTTTACCAAAAAAAGGGTCTTTAACATGATATTAGGAGGACCTTAGATACAAAAGATTAGAGTAATATCCTCTACAATGCATAAATGTCTCAAGTGTATTCATGGTAATCAAGTGGTCAAAATTATAAGAATCCAATATAAATACCCTTTGGAACCAATGACATTTGCTCTTCCTAGATAAGAATTGGAGGGCACATACATTAAGCATCATAGTAATGACTTAGTCTATATAAATATTCAAGGGCATATTATAGAATTAGTTTTTCCATATATCTATGAGCATCATCCATTTACACAAGCATATTATAAAATTAGTTTTTCTGTTTACTTATGATCATGATATAATTACACATGAGTGTAATCAGTTAGTTCCAAATAACATGGCATAATATCCTAAGTACAAAATGACACCTAAAAAGAGGTCTTCATATCCTAAGGCATCAGAGGTTATTCAAATATCTTCCCACATGTACAGGTAGTTACCTCTTCCATTATTACACATGAAGATATAAGTTCACATTGGTATTTGAGAAATAATTTAGATGGTTATATTATAACATATGATTCCAATTTAGATTCAGAGGCATATATAATTGGCACTTCCTTTTCATAGGAATTCACTCCTTCATACAATGTATATGGGTATACATATGTCCATCCTCTTATGAGATCTTTGGTTAGACACAACCTAAGAATTCTTCCCCACCCACTGATTGAGTTGAATATCTTGATTAGTTACTTTCATATTTGCTTTGTGCATAGCTTCATTACTACTTCTTATATCCCATATCCAAGCATTCTCCTAGCCCCTAGCTTTATTTTCAATTTGCTCACTTTCCCTCTTAAATTTTCAAAACTAATTTGAACAATCGAGAGTAACTACCCTAAAAATATTTCAATGCCCATTCTTTATGACATTTTTCTTACTTAATATTTCATATCTATCATACTATGGCTTCCATTGCACTTACATGATCACATATTTCTTCTCCTACACTCTACATGAGCACACATATATTATTTCCCATTGGGGGCATGAACATCCTTATTTACATGATTATTATTCAAATAATCATACATTGGGGGCATTATCCTTGCCTTCCTTTTTTCCACACTATATTTTATCACCTTGTTGTGGATTGTTTGAATCCTTCCCATATATTATATTTTCAAAATATTTATTCTTATCACTTTTAAAATTTTTGAAGTTTACATATTTCAAAAAAAATGATATATATGTCAAAAATATTTTAAAAAAATAAAAAATCGTGACCTACAAGCATGTCACTACTTCACTTTTTTCCATATGTTATTTCATGTTAATTAGATAACACATTTCAATTTTAAATACATAATTCTTTCCACAAGGTATGTGAGTGTGATATAGGATATATTATTACATGGCTTTTGGATGTCAAGCTTCCCTTATTTCCCAACAACTTTTCTAAGTTGGGGGCATCTCTTTGTTCTCCATGAACACTTCAATAGGTTTTATTTATCCACAACCTCACTATCACATTGAGATATATATATATTACAAAAGTTTTGTTAATCACTCACACTATTCTCATTTCCTTTATGTTTATTTTTAAAATTCTTACTTTACTACATGATAAGTTAGGACCTAATTGTTTATTTTGTGTATCCCTTGGTCTTGTGTGTGTAATATATACATGCTTTTTATTATATGGAATCATCGTGTCATTTAATGTGTCCCTTGGCCTTGTGTGTTTATGCAACATTCACATGTGCTTTGTATGTGGCCTTTGGGCTTATGTGTGACATTATATATAAATTGCTTGACATTGTGTGATATTAATTATATGTTTATTTCTTGTTAATATGATGACATAATTTACATCATGCATTATCATATTCTCTACTCTTACTTTGGTTCCATTATAAACATCATACACATGTTTTAGATTAAGGTAAAAATAGGTTTTGAAGGGGCCCTAAAACCCTTTACAGATCAAGAAAGATATACGTTACAAAATGCCAAAAGAGGTAAAACACTGAAAGACAGTGACAAAACCAGGTTTTACAGGGACCTGAAACCCACAAGATAAACCATTTGAAACTCCCCAGGTTTTACCAGGACCTGGAACCTATACAAAACCAGGCAAACAACCTGAAACCCTCACCAAAATGGCATAGGTAGAACCGCCTTGCCCAACAGTTAATGAGCAAGGCTCCTCCACAGCTTTAGGTTTATCCATTAAACCCATTACAGGGTGTCGTGGATCAAACACCAACCACCGAGGAAATAGAGTTTCCCCCAGACTAACACAAATACTTCGCTAAACATCATGCACATGTTATTTATGTGATTCAATGTTATATCTCTCTAACGCATGTTTCATATGCAATTTAATGTTATATTCAAGACTATGATGTAATCCAATTCAATAGTTCAAAAATGTTATTACATGATTATATATTTCACATATACTTTATTTTAAGCTAATTAACTTTCATTCTACATGTTTCATCTCAAAATGGGGGCATTACAATGGGCTTTCCTTGAGAATTCAATCGTTATGCACAATAATTTTCATACTTATGATAAAATACAATTTTTCAAATTTTAATATTGTCCAAAATTTTCATATTATGGGGTCATATTCTAAGTATGTGCACTCATTCCTATAGTTACAAATTATAGGTTTCAAACAATTACAAATTTATTTGGCATCCAATATCAAATCAATACAAATACGCGGGGTGTGATATTCATTCATGTTCATGTTTTTACATGGAAATTTCAAATTTCAAAAGTTTCAAATATAATTTATATGTGTCTGAAAAAATGTGATTCATCTTCATTTTTAAAGTGGGACACATTAGAGTCTAGTGACTTTAAACATCCATGGTTACACTTTTCCATTATAGCGAGTCACATTTGGTGGTTCCATTATAGTGAGTCACATTTGGTGGTTCCACCTTTCAATTATTTTACAAAATAATCTACATATTTAGATAAGATTTGGAGCATACAATATTTTCAACTCAAGGGTTTTCATTGGTTTTCAAATTGAGACTTGATCACTCTCAATTTACCATAGTTTCAATATTTATCCAACTGTCTCAATAAGAGGGTACACACACTTTTCCACTTTCAAATTATATGAAAATTAGATTACATACTATTTTAGGTGTATTATCTCCTTACTCTCTTTTCAAATTTCAAATTTTCAATTTTAAAAAATGAACAATAACTACTTTTAGTAGCATTGTTGTAAGTTTTGCATTAAGACAATTTATACAATCAAGATTCACATCAAAATACAAAGTGTGTATACACCCTTAGGTTAGAATATATTTTACTCTAATAATTTCACTTTATTACATCATTAAAATAAATGGAGAGAATCTATAAACTCAAATTTAATCATTAAGTGTTTAACAATGTTTAATCTTGGCATCCTTACCTTGCTTGGCTTATTCATCATTCTATTAACTTACAAACTCTATGAGAGCCTTCACTATTTATAATTAATACCTGTAAAATATTTTAAACATCAATCAAGCATCCCTATTCCCCTTAAAAACTCTTTTTTATTAGATTCCAATAGTCTTTATCCTTTTGGGATTAAACCACACTAGTCAAGTAGAGTTGTAGTGCGGCCTTATCCCCTTCACTCCAATGGTAACTTTTCAAATTCAAGGTATTTTGTATTATCCCTCCTACACTTTTATGTAGGTTGGTTAATGTAAATTTTCCAAAGAATATTCTAAATAATCACATTAAGTCCTCTCAAATCATCATCTAACAATCACTTGACATTTTTATAGCATATTGAGCAAAAGAACACTATTCTTTCCAATTTTAATTATGTTTTATTCTAATAGTCACATGCCAAGTATAAATTCATTTTATTACAATTCAAGGGAACTTATTGTCAAACATTTAATTCAGTTTATCTAGTTGAATTCAAACAAAAAAGATAAAGATTCACACACTCACCCTAGGAGGGATAATTGTGTTGGCCTAATGTCCTTTTTGGTTATGTAGGCAATACTCAAGATTATGTAGGGATTTTTAAATATATCTCAGTTATTCCTCTTACCTAATTCTCCCTTTGTATTTTATTTTTATTTGGTTTATTATGCACAAGATAAGGTTTTAACGTTATAGGTCTTTTATATGACAAATCAAGACATAGTTAATCAACAAGCCATCATAAATAGTCATAGGTACTCACATAAAAAGATTAATTATGTAGTTAATAAGGACACCATCACATTCAACAGATAAGGATGCAGTGTGGTCATATCCTCCTAGTACAACCTTACTCCATTATAGTTTAAATTTTGATTTTGACTGTGATATAGTTTAGGGATCATTACAATCAATTTTTCATCAATAATTAGCCTACACTATCAACATAAATTCTATTTTAGCTAGGTTTGCATATCTATTTGTCAATTTATTATTTATATCTCATTTCAAATTATGTAAATTATCATATTATACATTTAGGTTCTGTATATACTATAATCTAAATTAATTTTCAATTATTTATTTATTTATTTATAACATTTAATTGTTAAATAAAAAATAAAGAGATTAAACAGTTACACTACTAATATTAGTAAGTTGTTACACATTTTTTGGATTAAAAATAAAATGAATGTAAGCTCTAAGGTGCTGGTTTGAGCCTATAAAATCTCACCTTATATCTTATATTATGTTGTTGATAGTCTTAGTTTTTTCTTATATGTTGTTGATATATTGAGTTGAACTTGTTATCATTGTTAAGATACTAAGTGTATGCAATTAGAAATGCATAATGTCTATAAATCAATCATGGCTTGGAGAAGATAGAGCATACCTAAACTTTTAATTGGGGATACATTTGTTAAGTGATGGCATGACCAATATGAGGATATGTTAGACCTGATTAGGGGATCACTTGTCATAATACACCATGCTAGGAAGGGTTCCAAAGCCTACAGTTTAACACAATCATGTAAAAACCCTAAAAGAGTCCTAGGTTTAATGTTCAATCTATTATAATAAACAAGAAATTAAATTTAATCTAGTACACACCAAAGCTTGTGGCATAAAGTGGAGATTAGAAATAAAACAAACTGAACTAAGCATCAATAGAAGACATATACTCATGTCAATGTATATGGAATCCTAATGCATGAAATAAATAAGCACAACTACATTATCTATCTATTCTTAAAAAAGAGAAATAAAGTTAGCAATACTTACCTTGAAGATGAACCTATCGAGCCTTAATCTCTCCCTTGGCTAAGGTGATTTTTAAGAGATTGTTGTGGTATGTAAGGTTAAAAAAGACAAATCAGCTCTATGCTACACAACCTATCTATGCATCCAAAAAACTCTCCACAAGATAAGATCCATATCTCAAAAAAAAGTATGGAACCCTAAGCTTATTCCTCAGAGAGAATGGTCAATAAATAGATGTTCATTCACACTTATTATTATTCTCTTCTCTTCTTACAAATGTTTGGAAATGAACTTGTATATATAGGTAGATATTTCCCTAAATCATCCTAAAAATTTTGGTTGTATAGGGTCAACCTAGTCAACCTGGTATGTTTTCAGGGATAATTCACTAGGTCTGAGCTAGGTTAGCCAAAAGGCTAACAAACCCAAAAAATGAAAAATACTCCTAGACTATATAGGGTTAACCCAGTTGACCTAATATAACTGACTATCCAAAAGGGAATTAAGGAAATAAAATTAGGATGGAAAGAGGAAAATGACTAGAATAATTAAGGCTAAGAATAATAAGCTTAGGGTTAATGTTTTTAGGAGATGAGTTTGTCTATGGAAAGTGGCAAAAGGGACAATAACCTTACAAAGCACTAATGGTCTACCCACCCCTTTCTTGGTGCACCCCTTAAGGTGTGCACTCAAAGATATTGAGACTCGATGAGTTCCTTTAAGATAAAAAGTGTCAGTAATCAATAAAAGTTAAAAATACTATGTGTATACATATACCCCACTTGAAACTCATCACATGTCACGTAGGTATAACATAAGATGGTGCTTCAAAAAATATAACATGATAACACACAACATTGATGCTAAGTAAAGTGTAGTAAGTAGCAAATAAGATAACGGAAAAGATAGAACTGAAAATCACATACCTTTACTTACCTTAGTCCTGTAGATAAAGAACTAGATTGCAAGATAGAGTGAAGGAATCTAATGTGAGGAACACTAGGTGAACCTATAAAAGTTAGTGCAAAAAATAGCTGAAAATTGATTTTTTTAGAAAATAGGCATATAATAGTGGAAAACATTCTCTACGTCATCATGAATCCAATGTATTTTATGGATTTGAAAATGAATGAGTAAAGATAAAGATATAGATAAAATAAAGAATCTACAGAAAAATAATTAAAGAATTTGAATTTTGAAAAGTGTTTTTAAATAGGGGAAAAGATAAGTCATTTTGTTATTTTGACTTGTGAAAGAGAAAAAAAGAGCTCTGGAGACCAAATGAGATAGGATGGCAAGGAGATGACAAGCTAGATAGAGAAGGGCTCTAGGAGTGGCAACATGTGCACTACAGGTATGCAACTATGAATATTAAGCCAATTTTTAAATTTTTTGTTGAATTTAGTGTATTTTTATAAAAATGTAATTTTTAACATTTCTAGAAGTCAAAATGAAGCAAAATTAGATCTTATAGGTAGCAAATAACAAAACAAGAAATGGGTTTAGAGGGTTTAGGAAAAAATGACAAAAAGATAATTTTTTAGGAAAATGTAAGGGGTCAATAGCCAAAAACAACTAGGTCAATAGTAAGCTAAAAATGGAAAAAATCCACACTATTGACTCAGTAGGTATGTAATGACCTAATAGGTTTTACAGACTGTCGACCTAGTGCAGACTATCGACCTAGTGCAGACTATCGACCTAGTACAGTTTGCCAACTAATATGAAAAGTTAAGAATGGTAATGTAGTACTAGAGAGGGGATAATAAGAGGGTTGACTTTGATTTTTAAGTCAACCAAGTTTAAAATAGGGAAATTTTGGTCAAACTAGGTTGACCAAAGAACCAATATTGTAGGAAAATGCATGTAAAAGGTCAAAACAAGGCTAAAATGACCCTAAATGACCAAATAAGGGGAAAAAAGATCAAATAGGCTAAAGATAGGTAAAAGTGAATAAATTAAAGTATTTTAGGCTTGTTTTTTATTAAAATTGTAAAAAGAATGTATTTTGACTAAACATGACATGGAGGATCTAATACATCTTTTATTGTTTCTTGGTTGTAGGGATGACCCTAGTTTTGGAGATTGGTATACGTGTTTTGGCTACCAGATCTATTAGATCATTTGACCATAGGTGATAAATCTAGGCTAGTGGTTGTAGGCCTAGGAGGGATAGCTTATATGTGTAGGATTCCCCTGAGCTCAAATCTATTAGTCATTTTATTTTGATGTTGGGAATGATTGATAATACCTTTAGATGGGAGGTAGATGGGGATGTGGTAGAGGTAGCTATCATGCTAGAGGATGTGCATGACATCCTAAGGATACTAGTGATAAGAAAACCAATGACTACAAGCATACCAGATAGCCTGGAAGAGAGGAGAGTCTTATACATGTGGGCTATAGGCTCAAATACAATATTAAGAGGTAGGCAAGTTAACATGTTTGATGTTTACACATCATAAATTATGGATATCTAGAAGGTTATGATAATACTTGTGATATAGTGAGTTTCATGTCACAAGTTAGATAGCAAGGTACCATTATTTGTGGTAGCCTTGACTAGGAGGAATCTATAAGAGGGCATATTATATGATCTGGGTTTTATCATTTGGATCCAACTTATACATGATTTATATGAGGTATTGGTCAGAGGGTATAAATCTATAAGACCAAACAAATTATTGACAGCTTAGATCTATGAGAGGTTTCCCATGTATCAACTAGTTGAGTTTCCCCATATGATCAATGATAAGTTTCCTTGAGTGTAGAGATGGAGAGAGGACTAGGTAGCATGGGCCATACCCCATATGTTATCACTATAGACTATGAGATGTGTAGACATTGTGTGTCATCCATATAGAGACATAGAGACTACATGGTTGAATTGGTACATAGTTACACTAGCTATAATGAGGATAGAGGTTATTAGACACTATACTTAGTGGAGAGATCCACATACAGTGGCACAAGTGCTAGGATATATGGGCTTACCTCATCTAATGGAATTGATATTGATACTCAAGTAGTGGGCTTAGCATGTGAGGGAGCTATGGGGGAGGAAGGGACTAGGGCCACTAGTGATGAGGCTAATGCTCAGACCACATCATGAATGGCCATGAACTAGGTGAGCATGACATAAAGTATAATAGGAAGAGAGAGATGTGGAGGTAGTGGCATTGGAGATACCACCACTAGCTTCACAACAAGATGAGCTATGACCACCAAGGACATGGTGTTGATAAAGGCAAGAGGATTAGGAGAGAGTGGAGACTATCACCATTCTTGAGGACCTAATAGGTGAGTCATAGGAGAGATAGATGATAGAGAGGCTACTCAAGCATAGGCTAAAGTTAACATGAGCCATGAAAAATGGATTTGAGTTGAGGAGGTAACCGACAGAGGAGGTGTTAGGAGACCACGTAGATGGAGAGACTATGTTAGGTGATCATGTAGATGGTGATACCATAGTGGTTGAGATACAAATAGGTAAAAGATGATTAATTTGTTGTTTAAATTTTGATTTTGAAATATAGACTAGAGGTAGATAGATATTACAAGGTATGAAAATGATCTAATATCTATCTAGGTGTGATTTTGTAGGCATTATTGAGGATGAGGAGGAGATATGAGGGTCCCTTTTGAGGGGATCACTCCATGATGTCCTAAATGATACTCTCCATCCATATGACCCTATTGCATTAGAGGACCCTAGTGTACCATTTACCCCAACTTAGGTGAGTTGGTTTAGATTATCAAGGTAGGCAATGAGATAGATATGAGCATAGAGGGAGAGGATGTAGCCACTAAAAAATATGGGTATAAGTGATATATGGGCATGACAAGCCCTGAAAGAGGAGAGAGCTATGTATCTGGCTATAGTGACATAGATGACACAAGCACATATAGTGATGCATACCTAGTTTATGTAGGCTCATATAATGACCCAAACTGAGTTAGCTCAAGCACAAGTGCAGATAGCACATCTATGGGGACAGGTAGAGGGATTGAGATCTCAGATGGCCTCTTTATAGCATACTATTTGGAGGATTCTAACTGAAGCCTTAATAGGCAACATGGCTAGGCCACAAAATAGATAGGATGGGGCCTAGCCATAGGTATGGAGGATTGTATATATGGTTGTACTTATTATATTTAAAAATCATGAGATGTATATATGATGTATCATGTTGTCATATTATTGTTGGTTATGTATGTTATCATCATTATGGTTTTGGTTGTGTATGTTTTGGATATATTTCTTTCTAGCACATGTATTTATTTTTTGTTGTATATGCTATAAGAAATATATGAGATGCGGTTTCTTTTCTAGCATTATGAAAAACACATGCATGGTTAAAAAGAAATAGGCAAAAAGACTTGGTAAAATATAATCAATCAAAAATGTACTACCCACTATTTCAAGTTGGGAAATGTGTAATAACAAGAAAATGACTAAGTATAAAGAACCAAGGGATGGTAAAACAAGATGGTAAAAAATAATTTTTTTTAAAACCAAAGTGAAAGATTTTTGCACCAAATTAAAATAAGTAAAATCATACTAATTCAAGTGTAGAAGTATGAAAACAATGTAATAAAATGGAAGGTTTGTAAAAGGGCACAAATGGTATAAAAACTAATTAATTAATTCAATAAATTATACTACATCACATTGAGAATTATAAGAGAAAAACAAAATTGGTAAAATATTGGCCTTAAATTTATCATACTAATTCAAGCTGGGAAGTATGAAAATTTCAAGAAATGGTTGTATTCTTACATACACTTAGAAAATAATAAGATGAAAGTGAAAGAGAAATAAAGTAATCATAAAACACACTAAATCAAGTTGGGAAGTATGTTAATGACATGTAAATTCATAATCAATCACATCTTATCTCATTTTGACACATGTAATTTTTTTTGGGACTTATATTATTGGAAATTTTTGTTAGCAATGTCAGGTCCTATCCATGGTATTACACTAAAACTGACAAATAAAACACCACTGGGGTGTAAAAATAGGTATAATTAGGTAACAAAGGATGTGGGTAATAGGAAGTAAAAATGTGGTAATTTCTGAGGATGGCTAGGTCCTATCTATGGTCTTACAATGCAACTCATAAATAAAATTTGAAGGGGAGAGAACAGTAGACAAAACAATATTTCTCAAGATGAAATATGAGGGATATAGGGAATAAAAAAGGGAGTGTAAATATCAAGACTTATGCATCTTATGAAAATACCTTAGGAGACAAGAGACATACTAAAGACATGAGAAGACACTAAATGACTAGTAACCATCAATGTACAAAGGAAACCATTTGCTATAGACATAAAGCTTTGTAGGTAGATAAGTGTGATACTAAGATCAACTCATGAAGGTAGATTGGTACAATAAAATTAAAATGGACCTACCTTTCTTATGATGTGTTCCTCATTCTTCAAGACCCCTTATAGAGTCATCAATCTATTGCAAATATTAGGTACTTGTGTGAGAAAGTAGGTATCACTAAAAGATTTTTTTATTCTCCTCTTCTAATATACTAGATTACCGTACCCCAAAGGACCTCAGCTCTACCATGAGGCCAACTATGGAGTTTTAGCTTTGAATAGAAGAAGGATATGTGTTTTGAATCATGTATTTTAGTTTTATTTGACTTTTAAGAATTTTTTTGCCTTTTATATAATTTCCTTTTTTTAAATGATTTGGATTTTAACATTTTATGTCTTTTTAAGATTCCTCCTCCATATGGATTTGGAATGAACAATCATGAGAGATGTAGTGATATACATGAATGAGGTTTAGGCTAAGGCTAAAAGAAGCTAAGTAACCAAAGACAAAGACTGACTAAGACACTTAGGATTGATAATGAACTAGCATGTGATCTCAAGTCTCAACCATGTATATGCTTAGTTTATGAAAAAGGAAGAAGGGAAAAAGGAGATCCAAAGGTGGATCAGTGAAAGGAAAGTATAATGAGATGCATTGTTTGCTAACTAATCACATGGTAAAAGGAGACAAGAACCAAATGGAACATGTTTTGTATAACTAAATCATAATGATAATTATCTATGAAAAATAGAGATAAGAGAGTAAAATATCATGAAGAAACAAGAATAGAGTTTTGAAAAAAACTCAAGAAAGAAAAAGAAATCAATGATAAAGGATGACAATCATATGTAAAGAAAAATGACAATATAAGCAAATATATAATACCAAATAGTAAATAATCACCATATAAGAAAAATATGAATTTGACACAGTGTCAAATGATATAAAAAATAGATAAAAAAATAAAATTAGAGCACACATCCAATCAAAATTTAAATGTAAAGGCACCATGCATGTGCTCATAGATAATGGTAAATCTACCCACACACATTATCTATCCATAATGGGTAGAAGAATGATTATCTATCCCATGGAAGCAACCTATATGCTTATGACTGGTCCTAAGAGAATCACTCATAGAAAGAGGTGTAATAGGAGTGGAAGAATCTAGAGAAGACTCATCGACCCATTTGGTGGGTAACAGAGTCATCTAAGGCAAGGGAAGAAAACCATCACCAAAGGAAGGTGGTGGTGAAGAATGAATGTAACTAGGCTAAAATAAAGGATTAATGGGATGAGAAGCAAGTGTAGGTTCAATGAGAGTAGGAGCAGGAACATGCTTAACTATAGCAGGAGCAAAAAGAGGCTCAACTATAGAGGGAGAGGGAATGGGCTTCAATATAGAGATAGTGGGAATGGGCTCTGATAAGAGTTATAATAAGGGATGAGTAGGATATCTAAGAAGGGTCACACTAATATCAATATTAAACCAACTATAGTGATCAAGGTACCTAGCAAAATGGTAAGGCCCAATCATAACATGATCCATGAACATACTCCTATGAGGCTCCTCAGAATATAGAGGTATTAGAACCATCTCTACCCTATGATAAAGAGAAAAAATAATAAAATTAGGAACTATAAATGAAGGAAGATAGGAAGATATGCAAAAAGACTCAAGTAAAAAAGAACAATAATGGATAATCTTGGCATCATGAGCCTAGACAAGACTGCCTAAGAATGGATCATCTAGAAAATAACCATCATCATAATATAGGGTGTGAAGATCAATGACATAAGTAGGGATGACCTTGTCATCTACAAAAGTGTGGTGAATAGAATGTTGAGTCTTGGTCAAGACTATGGGAATATCATCACAAAGAGGCTTGTGAGAATGAGGTTGCAAGGAAGTAAGAAGTTTTGAAATGATGTGAGGTGAGAGATCAAAAATTTTAATCTTTAGGTTAATCTCATCAAGTTCAACATCATCAAAATCTAAGAGGTTAGGAGGAATTTTCCCAATGAGTTTGGGATGCCCATTATAACCTGAAGTTAAATTAATGGGAAAATTAAGAAGCTAAAACTCACATAATGGAATGTTGGGCAAAGGTTCAAGAGTAGGAATCTTGAAGACACCACGGTCTTGGAATTATTCAAAATTCTAAGGGTTGGTATCACCCTGAATCCTATAAATGACTCCATTATAAGGTAATTTAACACATTGGTAGGTGGAAGAAGTAATAACTCTCATATGGTGAGTCCATGGCCTACCAAGCAAGATATTATAATAAAGAGGAAAGTTAAAAATCATCACCTTCATATGAATGGTGATAGGTGGGATGGTAATGGAAACCCACACACATCCTAAAGGAAGCATTTTCCTTCTATCACATCCTTGGTAGGTGTTACATGTAGAATTGAGATTGCATTTTGAATATCTAAGGGACTTAATGAAGTCGAGAGAGGCAACACAGGTGCAAAAACCCTCATCAATCAATGCATGCTTAACTTGGATATCACCTATTTGAACACTAATAAATAAGGGAGGATCATCCACATGAAGAAGAATCTCATCGAGAATCATAGAAGCTAGAGGAAACTTTAAGGAAAGAAAAGTGTCAATAGTTTCATCAACATTGATAGATATCCCTTCACATTATTATAATATATTGTCCTCAGATATAGATAAGTCTACCTTCCATCCTACTAGGGGAGCATGAGGGACATTCATCTCGAATAATAGTTGCATAAGATAGTTTATATAATGGGGAAAAGTCCTCATAAGATCAAGAAATGGAATTTGGGGTGGGAGATTAGTGAGTTCCGTGATGGATTCCCACTCATCATAACCCATAAAAAAGTTGTTATATATAGGTGAGTAATGATTAAGGATGTCCTTAGAAGGAGGAGCCAAAGTATATTGGATTTTTTGTTGATAGGAGAAATAATATTTATACCAAGGTTATGAATCATGTTGAGATGATAAAGTATCTAGTTCAAGTTGATTTTGAGAATTAGTAGAAGAAGTGTTAGTAGAAATTTGATTATCATTAGTGTTATAAGATGATGGAAGAGTGATATAAAGATAATGGGAAGTGTTATCCAAGGGAGAATCATAAATTAGATCATCAAAATTAATAAGGTCATCTTGCCCCAACTAATTTAAATGAGTTGGAGAAGAATCTTGGATAACACGATATGTTCTAAATGAAGAAGTGTAGATAGGTTGAGAATAGATAAAAGCAACCACCCTTTGAATATTAGTCATGTTAACCACATTCCCTTCAGAAGTGAGTTAAATAAGACTTTTAAAATTATTGGTGGAAGGGGTGGCTTTGTCTTGATTATCTTGAATAGTTTGATGATTAGGAAGAGGGTCTTTGTAGATAGCGAACTGAGCTTTTGCTTGATTTAAGGATTAAATTTTATTATGTGTTTTATAATCTTTGAAATCAACTCCATAAGCTTGTTGATGCTTTATAATGATAGAATCATGATCAGAATTAGGACCAAGAAGAAAATCCATAGCTAAAAAATGAAGTTGTCTATAGGTCTCATAAGAATGACCCCAACTAGAGTGAAACCAATAAAACTTGTAAGGATCATACTAGGATTTCATAGGTTGGGTAGGGTCAATATCTCATGGAAGAGCCTTGGGTAGATGCTTAAGAATTTTAGTTAAGGATAGAGGTTTGTGAACATTAATGTTGTTTGGTGAAGATAAGTGAGGATTGGTATATTATTGAGAAGGAAGGGTTGGTTTCAAAGAAGGGGTAGGAATGATAGCTTGAACGTTGTGAATAGTGTGATAAGAGTTTGTAACACCATCATTGGTAACATTGTAATTTTTTTATTAAGTAACAGATGAGGACCCATAAAAGGTTGGGGTGGCTTGAATTGATGCATAAGGAAATCTTGTCATTTAGCTTGGTCAATAGCCTCCTCCAATGTACGTGGAGAGAGAGTGCTGACTTGATATTGAAGTTTAGGGAAAAGGGCATTGGTAAAGAGATGGAAAAGATTATCATCAACCATGTTATGTTCACATTTTTTTGGCAAGGTTTTCCACCTTCAACGAAGGCTTGAGAAGTTTCATTTTCAACTTGTTTGTAATTTATGAAGTGGGCCAAAGTGTTTTTGGCAAGATCACTAGTTTGGAATTCTTGAACTAAAGCATTTACTAAATCCTCTAAACTAGTAATGGAATGAGTTCTAAGTTGGTTGTACCAATCCAAGGCATCACCTGTGAGGGTTTTGGCTAAGATTTTGGTAGTGGGAAAGGTGTTCAATTTGACCTAATCCTTATAAATATTTCCAAATGCTTTAAGATGAAGGGTGGAATCGATTGATCCATTATAAGAAATTGTAGGTGTGATACCTCCAATATCAATGTTATCAATTTGAGTAGTGAGAGGTCAATTTTGGAGATGATTAATGGTTTTATTGATCAAATAAGGTTGAGGAATGATATTTCCTTTATAATCTCAAAGAGGAGGAGGGGTAACATTCTAGTTATGCATGCCCCAAGCCATTGGTTAAGGATGAGATTGAAAATGAAGAAGATTTTTTTGCATTCTCATCATTTGATTTATGTTATGAGCTTGAAATGTATTCATTTGATTAAGTGTTTGTAATAATATTTGATGTGTTTTATTAGCATTATTAGAAGCATCAGACTTGGTATTAGTGCTTTGGGTACCACTATTGGTGTTGATAGGAGCTTGAGAGGAATTATGAGAATGTGAGGCACTAGTGGCAAAATTTACTTATGTAGCAAAATATGGACTAGTGAATGGTTGAGAAGAAGAAGAACTAGTAGCATGATCACACTGGGTAGTAAATGAAGCACTAGTGGAAGGATTAAGGATAGTGGATCTTATGAAATACCCACTAGATGTAGAACCTACCATGTTAGTATATATATTAGGCATGGAGGTAGAAGAAGTAAGAGAAGAAGAGGTCATGGTATGAGAAGGCATCATAATCAAAGGAAGAGGTTGAGATTCAAGGAAAGTGGTACCCCTAAATCTAGTTGAGAATGTATGAGTAGGTGAATAAGGCTCTTTAATTTGACCACTAATCATAAGATTTTAAATGGTACAAGGATTCTTTCCTCAATGTTGAGGAAATTCAGAGATAAAAAGAGCATTTCAGGGGTATACTCTAATTCAAGTTGGTCTTCTAATGAGAAGAGAGGATTACATTGTGAAGAGGTATTAGGAGGGGTCCCATATTTCATTATGTGAGAGGAAATATGAGCATTACTAACATCTAAGAGAGGATCCCTACTCTATCTATGGGAGACATTTTGAGGGTTGGTAAAATTCATCATGTCTACTAACTACAACTCAGAATTATCATCAAATAAAAATTCCATGATGAAAGGTAGGAAAAATAGATGAGAAAGAAAGAAAACAAGGAATGATAAAAATATTATAGGTTTGACTTGGTTAACCTAACACAAAAATAGGGTCTATAAACTATACAGGGTCAACTGGGTTGATCTAATACAATGAACAGGAATTAGAAAATGAGAAAACAAGGTCTACAAATTATACAATGTTGATTGGGTCAATCCAGTATTGGTTATAGGGGTTGGAAAAAGGTACAAGGTCAATTGGGTTGACCTAGTACAATAGAGAAGGAAATTTAGAAATTGATGATAGATTTGTGAATTTAAACAAGACAACTTTTGTAAGCAATTTGAAAAGAAATAACTGAAAGGAAATAAATAGTCAATTAGATTAACACTAGCCAATCTAATTGAGGCACACAGCACAAAACCTTACACCAATGCTGGCTAATGCAAGTTTTTACAATACAAAAAATAATTGAGCAAAGAGCAAGCAATCAACTTGGAAAGTAAAGAGCTAACTAATTAGTGAACTTGAATGTTTATTATATTATTAAGATATAATTTTAAATGTGATGGGAAGTCGGCTATAAAAAAGGAACTAGAATAGAAATCTAAGGATGGTTTCATGTAGTTTGGGTTGAAAAGGTGTTAATGATACAAGCTTGGTATTAGGGCCTACACCCTCACTTCACATGCTACAATGATAAGGGTGTTAGGTGCTTAGCCAACATATATTATTAACCATGATTTATCCTTGACCAGAGTATCAATTCAGCTTCCCTCTTGGTGATGAAATCCAAATAGGTTGGTCTTGGGTAGACAAATGTTAAAATGCTTGTTTAGATTATATTATTTGGTCATGTGTGCATAAAATAGAAACTAGTGAACTAAACAATTAATTGAAAACTACCTAATTAAATGATGTGATTTATTATAAGCTTACAAGCAACAAAAAAAGAAAGTGTGAACTAATTACTAGCATATAAGGTTAATTCTAAATTTTAAACAAGGTACAATATTGATATGGTCAGTAATGTATGCAAAAAATATAGAACAAGGTTAATAGGGTCAAACATATACTGTATAAGCAAGGTCTAAAAATGAACAGGGTTGGTAAAGTTGACCTAGTTATCTAGATAGCAAATAGAACATAGAACTAGGTCGGTAGGGTTGATCTAATTGACTATGTAAGGGTATTTTAAAAGACTACAAAATATGAAAGGAAAGATTATAAAGAAAGAGAAAGAGAGATAGAAAGGAACCTTAATGGATTAGAGATGTAGAGAATGAAGATTGTTGTTCAATAACCTTGATATATGCTTGTAAATTCTGCTAATTAGGTTGACTAGGTCGATCAAGCTTTACATAAACTTTTTGTTGAATGCTTGAAATGTACAGGGTTGACTAGGTTGACCTAGTATGCTAATCTAGATGCTTGAAAATGTATAGGGTTGATTAGATTGACCTAGTATGTTGAACTATATTCTTGAAAATGTACAAGGTCAACTAAGGTGACCTAGTAGTCTAGATTGGATGTCTGAAAAGTTAAAAACCTATACTAGGTCGAGTAGATCAATCAAGTAGCCTATACTTAAAAACTTGCACATAAAAGTTAGCTACTAGGTTGATAGATTCAATCCAGTATGGCAAATATATGATAAAAATAATGGTGAAAAAATGAAATAAGATGATGAAATCCTACAAGGGTTAGTTTACATCAAGTTCACTAGAATTTATACAATTAGAAATTCATCATGTCTATAAATCAATCCTAGCTCAGAGAAGATAGAACATACCTACACCCTCAATTGGGGATACATTTGTTAAGTGGGGGCATGACCAATATGGGGATCTGCTAGACCTGATTAGGGGATCACTTGTCACAATACACCATGTTAGGAAGGGTTCCAAAGTTGGTAGTCTAACACAATCATGCAACAACCCTAAAAGATCCTAGGTTTAATGTTCAATCTATTCTAATAAACAAGAAAGTAAATATAATATAGTGCACACCAAAGCTTGTGGCACAAAGTGGGGGTTAGAAATAAAACAAACTAAATTAAACATACATAGAACACATATACTTATGTTAATGTATATGAAATCCTAATGCATGGTAGAAATAAGCACAATTGCATTGTCTATCTACTCTTACAAAGGAGAAATAAAGTTAGGAATACTTACCTTGAAGATGAACCCATTGAGCCTCAATGTTTTCCTTAGCCAAGGTGATTCATAAGAGATTGTTGCAAATGTAAGGATAATAAAGACAAATTATCTCTAGGCTACATAACTTATCTAAGCATCTAAAAGACTTCTCCACAAGACAAGATCTGTATCTCCAAAGAAAGTATAGTACCCTAAACTTTATTCCTCAAGTAGAATGGTCAATAATCAGATTTTCATTCACACTTATTCTTCTTTGCTTCTCTTCTTAAAAATGGTTGGAAATGAACTTATATATGTAGGCAAATCTTACCCTAAATCCCCTTAGAAATCTCAAATATATAGGTGTTGGAAATATTATCATTGATGTCAAAGGTCTAGTATTGATGATAAAGGCCCCATAGCATTTAATGGTGTTTTTAATATTCATATCTTGGCTAATGTATGTTAATATTTTTGGTTGCATAAAAGTCAAAAGAGGTCCCATGAAGAAGTCAAAGAGTCACGGGGTAAAGACAAAAGAGGAATGGGATGCATTTTCCCATGAAGAGTCATCTTGAGGAATTCCAAGAGTCATCAAGTGAAGACAAAAGAGGATATGGCACATTTTTCCATGAAGAGTCACCTTAAGGAATTTAAAAGGTCACCAAGATAAAGACAAAAGAGGAAAGGATATATTTTCTTATGAAGGATCACCATGTGACTTTTCAAATGCAAGGATATAAAGGGTCATGCAAGTTTGGCACCATTTTCCATGAGGATTAAAGGGTCATAAAGGGTGAATGCCAAAGGCCATTTGGAAAGATATAAATAAATTTTTGAGAATTCATTTGTAATATGTAAGAGAGTATATGGTTTTGTAATTATTTTATATAAGAAAAGAGGAGAGAAAAGAAAGAGATATTGTAGAGTTCTATCATTTGTTGAGTAAGCAACATTGAGAGATAATTATGTTTTATACACAAGAGGGGTTGGTGTTCTTATGGGTTGGTGCTCACAAATATTTACAAGGGGTTGGTGCTCCTATGGTTTGGTGCTCACAAATAGTTATTGTGTTGGTGATCATTCAAATAATTGAGATTATTCTTCATAGTTTTTACCACTTTGGATTTCCACATAAAAATCAGGTGTATCTCTCTCTCTCTCTTGTGTGGTGCATGTTATTATTTTAGTTATATTACATATCTTGAATGTGTGATTAAGTGGTTAAAGAAAATAAATTATATTAAGTAAAATATATAATATATTGATTCATGCCCCCTCTCAGTATATTTTATGCTTAACAATTGGTATCAGAGCAAGTTCCCTTTGAAAAAGTTTGACATCTTGAAGGTAGATCGGGGAAAGCACGATGGCTAGATCACATGAAGGTTTTTCTACAAATAAGGCACATTTTTTTATGGGACAAATTATAATTTTTGGAGCATAAGGATGAGGACTTATTTGATGGTTCTAAGATTCAACATTTGGCAAGTAGTGGTGGAGAAATATGAAGAGCCACAAACACTTGTAACTACTATGATGGAAAAAAAGCTTGAGAATATTTATAAAGGTGATGGAAAGGTTTAGCAAGATAATATTTAGACTTTTAGAAGACATTTTGAGAGTTTTAATATGGAAATGGAAGAAAATATAGCAAGTTACCTTTTGTGATTTGATCAAATAGTTAATCAAATTCAAGGTCTTAGAAAAAAGTTAGAATAATCAATCATGATAATAAAAATTTTAAGGTCTCCCATTGAGATATGATGTAAAAGTTTTGAAAATTGAAGAGATGAAGAATTTAGCCAAGCTAAAGATGGATAAGCTACATGGTATTATTATGGCATATGAGAGACGGACTGAATAAGAGAAACCCTAAAAGAGAGAAGTTGCTTTCAAGACATCAAAGAAAGAGAAAGCTAAGATTCAAGAATCAAGTGACAGTTATAGTAATGGTGAAGATGAAAATAGAGCTCTATTCATTCTCAAGCTAAAAAAGGGTACAAGTAAATATCAAGGAAAATTACCTTTTATATGTTTTAATTATAGAAAGATTAGACATTTTGTAGCTAAGTTCCTAGATAAGGGTAATGGTGATAATGAATAAGAAAAGTCTACATATAAGAATAATTTAAAAGGAAAATTCAAGAAGGGATTCAAGAAGAAGAGTTTGTATTCTAAAGATCCTAATTCAGCCAAAGATAGTAGAGTCAATTATTCTGAAGAAGAGATTTTATTCATGGCCATATATGAAGATGCCTCTGGAATCAAAAGTATAGATGATCAAGAAGAAAAATAAGATGAAGCCAAAGTGAATCTCAAAGGAGAACTCATTTTTACCTTAGAAGAGTTAAAATCTCTTGAGAAGAAGAATCAAAGATTAAAGCTCCAGATCAAGAAAAATGAAGAAGAGTCAAAGGAAACAATTGAAGATATACAAACACACTTTGAAGAAGCTAAGAAGAATGAAAAATATCTAATGTCACAGTTGTAAAAATTAAGTGAAGAATGTGAAAGTTATGTTATTGAAATTGCTTCTTTAAAAGTAGATCTTGAGAAAACAAATAAATCAATCAATGATAAAGAAGTCAATGATTCAAAATTTAAGAATAGCACTAATCTGTTGAATAAGATATTAGAAAGTCAAAGATCAATATCAGATAAGATAGGTATCATATTTAAAACAGAGAAAGAGGAGGCCACTAATTTCATAAACAAGGTTAACACAAAAAAAAGGAAAGAGGTATGTTGAAGCTCTTACAAAAGAGGAAATAAAAAGGGAAGAATTTAAGAATACAGAGGACATATCAAACAAAGAAGGCTAGAAGGAACAGAGCTACAAAAGGCAATCAGGTCAGAGATACATAAACAGGTCCTATTTTTATGGTTACTATTTTTATTTTAATAGATATGGTCATAAGAATATAAAATGTCAAAAAAGGGCTAATAATTTCAAAAATAAGGAGAAGGAAACTCATGCAGAGTCAAGCAAAAGCCACAACTCTTTTGCTCCTCTATTAGGCCATAACTTTAGATACATAGCCTGGTATTGTTGAAGCATGTTCAAGTCAATCAAGAAGGATTAGATTTTCAAGGATCCATCCATCAAGAAAAAAGTTCAAACAGGTTCATGGCAGAAGAAATAACCTAAAATCCAGAAAGATTTACATGCAAGAAATAAAGAAAAGCCATGGTTTATTGATAGTGGATGTTTGAGGCACATGACAGGAGACAAGAGCAAGTTCATAACCTTGAATAAGATCAATGGTGGCACAGTAAAATTGGAAGATAATTCTACTACCAGAATTATCAAAAAAAGTACACTAAGTTTGGATAATGGTAGAATTAAAACTAAAAATGTTTTGTATGTAAAAGGTCTTAAACATAATATTTTGAGTGTAAGTCAAATGGGTGATCAGGGACACACATTAAAGTTATATGTAGAAGGTTGTGAAATTAAGAGAAAAGATTCAGATGTATTGGTTGCAAATACTCAAAGAATAGGCAATAATTTGTATATGTTATTAGACATCAAAGGTCAAAGATGTTGTTTGAGTCAGATTGAAGAAATTTGGATATGGTACAAGAAAATGGGACACATAAATTTTAACAATCTTGTCAACATCAACAAGAAGTAAGTAGTCATAAATCTTCAAAAGATTATAAATCCATCCAATACGCTCTGTGAACCTTGTCAACATGGAAAGTAGGCTAGAAGGTGGTTGAAAATAAAATAATACTCAACCACTCAGATGTTAGAGCTTGTTCACACTGATTTGTGTAGACCTATGAGAACTTAAAGTACTCAAGGTGAGAAATATTTCATGTTGCTTATTGATTATTTTTTATATATGACTTGGGTAATATTTTTAAGGAAAAAATTAGAAGCTTTCAGACATTTCAAATCATTCAAAGCATTAGTTGAGAATGAAATCAGTTTGAAGATTAAGTTCCTAAGATCAAATCGAGGAGGAGAATTCATGTCAAATTAGTTTATTGAGTTTTATGAAGACCATGGAATAAAGAGACATTATTTAATAGCCAAAACTCCACATCAAAATGAAGAAGTTAAATAAAAGAATAGAATAGTTCAAGATATGGTGAGAACAATACTAAATGATTCCAAGATACTAAATAAATATTTAAGAGAGGTAGTTGGTATAGTAGTGCATATTTAGGATAGAGAATTATTGAGAGTCAACAGTGACAAGAATCCTTATGAGCTATAGAATGACAAAACCAGTTATAGTTGATTATTTTAGATTTTTTGACAGTAGATACTTAATAAAGAGAACTAATGAAAAACTAGGTAATTTTGAATCTAGAGCAGATGAAGGTATATTTCTTGGTTATTCTTATAAAAATAAAGCTTCTAAATTTTATAACAAAATAACCAAGAAAATAGTTAAAAGTGTAAGTGTCAGAATAGAAGAAGATGGAGCACAAAGAATTAGTGATCTAATAGACATTCCTAAAATCATTGAAGATGAAAATATTGAAGAATCAGATGAAGATGAGAAGAAGGATAAAAATGACAACAAAACCCCATCCAAATATGTCTAAATAAATCATAATGAAAGTGAAATCATCAAGGACATAAATGAAGGAATTCACACCAAAAGAATGATGGTAAGTGAATCTAAGCAAGTTAATTTCTCTTTGTTATCTAAAATTCAGCCTAGAACTTTTTTAGAAGCTAGACATGATAAGCATTGGGTTAAGGCAATGGATAAAGATTAAATCAGATAGAAAATAATGATACTTTGGAATTAGTGCCTAGACCAAAATATCATAATGTGATAGAAACAAAATGGGTTTACATAAATAAGTTGAATGGAAATGGAGAAGTGACCAGGAATAAAGCAAGATTAAGGATATGCTGAGATTGAGGGAATAGATTTTGAAGAAACTTTTTCACTAGTTGCAAATCTAGAGGCTATTAGAATGTTTCTTGCATATGTAATGTTTAAAAATTTCAAAGTGTTTCATATGGATGTCAAATATACCTTTCTAAATGGGAATCTAGAAGAAGAAGTCTACATTGAGCAACCTGAGGGATTTATTCTCTCAAATTTTAGTAGCCATATATACAGATTGAAAAAAGCATTGTATGGATTGAAATAAGCTCCCAAAGATTGGTATGTAAGACTTGATAAGTACCTATAGGATCAAGGTTTTAAGAGAGGATTTGTTGGCAGTAATATCTACATCAAAACAAAAGGTGACCATCAATTGATTGTTATGGTATATGTTGATGACATCATTTTTGGAAGAAATATTGAAAAGATGATAAAAGAATTTTCTGATAATATGCAAAAATAATTTGAGATGTATATACTTGGATAATTGTCATTTTTATTAAGATTGAAAATATTTCAGTCAGATAAAGGAATTTTCATATCTCAAAATAAATATGCCAAGGAAATGTTGAAGAAATTTGGTTTTGAAGATTGTGCACCAGTTGGCACACCAATTAGTATAGGAAATAAGGTGAGCAAGGATGAAGATTCACCTATTTAAGATCAATATTTATATATATCTATGATTGGTAGTCTTTTATATTTGATAGCATCAAGGCTAGACATCATGCATATAGTAGGTATGGTTGCAAAATATCAGTCAGCTCTAAAAGATAGTCATGCTCAATTGGTGAAGAGAATATTTAGATATATCAAGGGGACATTGGATTATGGATTGTGGTATCCTATAAGTAGAGATTTCACTTTATTTGCTTATACAAATTTATATTGGGTAGGTTTCTTAGATGATAGATAGAGTACAAGTGGAGGATATTTCTTCCTTGGTGATAGCTTAGTATCATGGCTAAGCAAGAAGCAAAAAGCGGTATCACTTTCTACAACTGAAGTAGAATATATTGTAATAGTATTATGTTGTACTCAAGTGCTTTGGATGAATCAAACTTTGGAATATATCAAGTTAAAATATGATGAACCTATTTCTATTTTTTGTGACAACACAAGTGCTATTAATATTTCAAAGAATCTAGTGATGCATTTAAGAATAAAACATATTCCCATTAGATATCACTTATTGAGAGAGCAGGTTGCAGATCAACAGGTTAAAATGAAATATATCAATACTATAGAGTAGATTTCAGATATTGTTGTAAAGGCACTACCAAAAGACACATTTAAGTATTTGCAATAAAAGTTGGGAGTAATTTATTTTACTTCCTACCATTGAGAATCAACATCAATTAAGGGGGAGCTAAGTGTTAGCTCTAGGATAGGCCCTTTGCCATTGATTTCAAAGGGGGAGAAAAATAAAAATACGTATAGGTACAAGTATAGGTGTAGAAAGAGGTGCAAAAATAGGTACAAGGAATAGGTATAAGTTACTACAGTAAGGGGGAGTTACTGTATGTTTTTTAGATGGTAGTATGTGTAGGTTGGCATGTGTAGTGCAAGGTTTAAGGATGTGGTAGTTTCAGTTTGAGGTTTCCATCAATGACAAAGGGGGAGATTATTATAAATATTATCATTGATTTCAAAGGTCTATCATTAGTGATAAAGGCCCCATAATATTTAATGGTGTTTTTAATATTCATATATTGGCTAATGTGTGTTAATATTCATTTAATATTAATGAATATATTTTTGGTTGCATAAAATTCAAAAGAGGGCCCATGGAAAAGTCAAAGATTCATGGGGTAAAGACAAAAGAGGAATGGAACACATTTTCCCATGAAGAGTCATCTTGAGGAATTCCAAGAGTCACCAACTGAAGACAAAAGAGGGTATGGTGTATTTTTCCATGAAAAATCACCTTAAGGAATTTGAAAGGTCACCAAGATAAAGACAAAAGAAGAAATGATGTAGTTGCTTATGAAGGGTCACTATGTGAATTTTCAAATGCAAGGATATGAAGGATCATACAAGTTTGGCACCATTTTCCATGAGGATTGAAGGGTCACAAAGGGTGAATGCCAAAAGTCATTTGAAAAGCTATAAATAAAGGCTTGATAAGCCATTTATAATATGCAAGAGAGTGCATGGTTTTGTAAGTGTTTTATATTAAAAAATAAGAGAAAAAATCAAGAGATATTGTAGAGTTCTTTCATTTATTGAGTAAGAAACATTGAGAGATAGTTATGTTCTACACATAAGAGGGGTTGGTGCTCCTGTGGGTTGGTGCTCACAAATAGTTTCTATGTTGGTACTCAACAAAGGGGTTGGTGTTTCTGCAAGTTGGTGCTTGAAAACTTTGTAATTTGAGTTAGTTCCATTCATATTCTTGAGATTGTTCTCTATGGTTTTTCTTACTTTGGGTTTCCACTTAAAAATTTGGTGTCTCTCTCTCTTATGTGGTGCATATTATTGTTTTAGTTTTATTGCATATCTTGAATGTGTGATTAAGTGGTTAAAGAAAAGAAATAAAATTAACTAAAAGATATATAATAGACTAATTCACCACCCCTCTCAGTATATTTCATTCTTAACAACAGATTTGACCCAGTCGACCCTATATGTTTTTAGGAATAATTCACTAGTCTAAGCTAGGTCAGCCAAAAGGCTAACAAACTCAAAAAGTGAAAAATACCACTAGACTGTACAGGGTCTACCCAGTCGACCTAGTATAGTTGACTATCCAAAATGGAATTAAGGTAAGAAAAGGAGGATGGAAAGAGGAAAATGACTGGAATGGTTAAGGCTGAGAAGAATAAGCTTAGGGTTGATGTTCTTAAGAGATGAGTGTGTAGATGGCAAGTGACAAAAGGGAAAACAATCTTATGAAGCACCAATGGTCTATCCACCCCTTTCTCGATGTACCCTTTAAGGTGTGCACTCAGAGAGATTGAGAATCAATAGGTTCCATACAAAGTGTCATCAATTAATAAAAGTTAAAAATATTATGTGTATACGCTAAGTATTAAGTAACCATATTCTAATGGTCCTTAATGAAAAAGAGTAAATTTTTCTTAATGTTTTCTATTATTATCATGTTTATTCACTGAGTTGTTAATGTTCTTGATAGTAAGTAATTATTATCTTCTAGAATCATTATTTATTAATGGAATTTTGAAGTATTGGTTTATGCTATGCTATAGAATATTAGGTTAATGGTTAGTCATCTCTATAACTAACTCAATTGTGGCTTGGTAGGTCTCTCTTTTTGTGCCTTGGTTGAGCATGTAAATTCACTTGAATGATATGTTGATGTAGTGAGTATTAGTTTTAGGTTAAACATGAGTGGTGCAAACTAAATGGTAGGTCCATAGGAAATTTACCTAACATAAAGGAAATGGTGCAAGACATAGGGACGTCAATTAGGTTTGCATCTCACTCTTTTTAAGGAATATGTATGTATATATATATATATATATATAGACATAAATAAATGTAGCTTACTAGTAAACTTTAGATTGCACGGGATTACAAGTCTAACATGCCCAAAATATAAGAATAACACATTATCAATGGTCTTGCCTATGTCCAAGTCATTTGGTTTTTTCCTTACATGATAAATTTCCACTGAATATTTCAAGTCCATATCATTCATTCCAAAAATATTATAAAATTGAAACAATGCAAAACTTTGCTTCTTCAATCTACTTTAAATACATACAAACAAATTTTTCTATGACATGCACATGATTTGTTCACAACAAACACTGCATATATCTGGGTCACAATTTTAATAACAAAAAATGTAAATTATAAATAAATAAAACTTCCATTATAGGTAATTTGTAAACAAAAATTCATGTCTATTATGAGAAACACACATGCCTTTACTCATAGTCAATACATATATATAATGAATATATCCCACTTATAACACATTTAAATGAAAAAATGTATGATCATAAAAGAGGTATTTATTACTAATAAAATATTGCTTGTTGCAGCCGTTCATCGCTAAAATATGACAATGGAGGAATAAAATGTAAAATTTTCCTTCTCATTCAGCTTCCAACACAAATAAATTTGTATTTACCAAGCAAACACATGATTTGTTCATAACACAAAAAATCAATATATATAACTCACAATTTTTTAACAAAAAATACAAACTGTAAAAAAATGTAAAACCAACATTGTGCATATTTTGTAAACATGAATCCATGTCTATTTTGGGAAAACATGTGGATTTTATCATAACTAACACATATATATAATGGGCGTATCCTATTTATATCACATTTCAATAAAAAATACAAGCACATAAAATAAATATTCATTACCAACAGCAACCTACATGTTGCACCCTTTCATAGCTTAAAGATGGCCACAATAGAAGATCACAACATAATGCTAATGATATTATTTATGTCAAATCTCTCTAATTTTTAAAGGCACATTAAAATCACCAATATGAACTAGCCACACCAATTGAAATTAAATAAAGAAAGAGTATTAAATGTAGATGCATGCCAACACAAGCAATGGAAGTCATTTATTATCTGTTTATATTATTATTATTATTATTATTATTATTATTATTATTATTATTATTATTATTATTATTATTATTATTATTATTATTATTATTATAGGCCAACATAAGCGATATAATATAAACAGATAATAAGTGACTTCCATCACTTATGTTGGTGTGTGTGTGTGTGTGTGTGTGTGTGTGTGTGTGTGTGTGTGTGTGTAACTATAGTTGAAGTAAACATGAATCCTTGTCTATTTCTGGAAACACACATAAATTTTCTCATAGACAACACATTTATACAATGGATATGTTGGGACCAACATACCCCCCCCTCCTTTTATTTAAAAATTGGGGACCCTTGAGAAGTATTTGTGCCCAAGTTTTGAAGCATCTAAACATTGAAGTCTTTAATATAATTTGAATTTAATCCACTCTATTAAGTAACATTCTTGTGTGATTTAATCCTCTTATTTTAGACTAATCCCGCTAACAAGGTTACGTGAGTCATTTTGCAGCTTCCATGGAAGATTTAGGATTCTGTGTTTAGAAACCCTAGGTGACCCTTGATTCAAATTCAAATATTGGAGGGAGAAAAGTTGGTGGGAACCAATTAAAATATATATATATATATATATATATATATATATATATATATATATATATATATATATATATATATAAACAAGGGGTTTGTGTGGGTTTAAGTCATGTTTTCATAACATAACTCAAACTTTTCTTTGTTTCTTTCCCCTTTCTTTCCTAAGTTCCTCGGGTCTAATTTAACATGGTTCCTCGATGTCCCTTTTTACATTACCTAACTTAGCCTAGGTCATTAATAATAAGGTCTTGATATTTATCTCAACCTTAGCATTAATACCTTATGCTAAGTGATTTTATTTAAGTCCTCGAGTCTAACAGTTATCTCCCTCACTCTTTACAAGATCTTATGATTGATGCTTGCTCGCTAGATTTGATCGAATGGAGTGTCCTAACTAAAAGGATTTGGCTTAAATAATGTGCACCATGATATATAAATGGAAATAACTCACTCATTATATTTTATATAATGGTGTGAAGCCCAAGTGTACTTTTCAAAGGCATCCCAAGCTCCTGAGAATAATGCATGTCACATGTTCATTTGAACCATGACTGGCCAGGAAATCAATGACAATCGCTCACTCATTAGATTTGATCCAATGGTGTGAAATGCCTAATGAATTTTCAAAGCTTTGTGAGCTTGACACATGGCTAGTGCTCAACCAAGGTGACAATTGATAAGAAATACGTAACATAGAAAAAATATATGAGGGTGTCAAGTGCCATGACTGCAAGCCTAAAGATCACTAGACCAATAAAATCTGAAGACTTGGATTTAGATCAATGGATCATGCTTGTTCATTAGATTTGATCCAATGGTGTGAAATAAAAGGAAGATTTTAAAATCCAATAACTATTATCCCAATGACACTTATGAAAATTGTCATGAAAAGCCTAAAACGGTGCCATATGGACTCCACATAAGTATAAAAGGTCAAAATCAAAGATCTTTTGAACTCAAAAATGCAAGGGTATAAATAAAAAGGGTCTCCATCAAATCCAAAACATGTATGAATTTAAAGTCTAAATATCTTCTATCATTAAAGATCCAAACCATAAACCCTCTATAAAAAATACCTAAATTAGTTTAATCAATTATAGTTCAATCAAGATAGCATAATTGTGCTCCTGAGAACAAGCACTATAGCAAGAACCCTAGGCAATCCAGTGTGGGTAATTTAGTAACATCAAAAATGGCAATTGGCATAAAATAATTGAAGATGGAATTTGAGCTTTATCTGACCTCTGATAATGAAAGAAGGATTTTTAAGGATACAGAGCTAGACCTGGCAGCCTTGAACATCCATAGAGTGAGGAATTGGTCTAATTATTCTTCCTAATAGACAAGTTGTAGTCTATCTCCTAGGAGGAAAATAATAATTCCATAATGAATCAAAAGTACAATGACCTGGTTGTAATTTGAATTGTTGGTCTCCACCATGCTATGGAAAAACTAGAGGTAATGCACTACATTAATGTCCTTATACCCATCTTTATTGAGAATAGGATAAATGGGGAATGGATCATTCATCAAGGTAGTTATAAAAGGGTGGCATACATCTCTCCTATGGACTTTTAAACCTATTATAATCTCCCCTTACCCCATCTCAACCTCCCTGACATGAGGAATTGGGCTAACACCCAAAACCTTGATTCAGTTCTTGCACCATGGTTAATCTAAGGACCCCATGTCTTTAGAACCATAGATGACATGATCCCAATTGTCTAATTTATGGAAGGCATTAGAATATCCATGACCTTGTTGAATCAATCCTTTGGTGCCCTTCCAACATATATGTAAACAAAGTTTGGGTGTCCTATGTCCACTTCATGATAAGAGATAAATTGACCCCTCTAGTAGGAGACCTAATTAGCTTCTTCTTAGCCAAGAAATTCATAGCCGTCAAATGATGGAACTCTAAGCAATTATATATGATGTCCTTTCTATTGGATTCCCTTTTGGCCACTGTATCCTTCCTTAGCATTAGGAACTAGTCCCCTAATGGTAAAACCATAATTTCTCACCACTATTCCAAATTGTACATATTCAAGTATAGGAACCACATGTAATTCATCTATGATTGTGTTCTCCCATCCATATATGAAGCCATCACAAGAATTCCTATGGCAGGATTTCATCTCCTTATCAAGAGATAGAAACTATGGGGGATGTATGGTATTATCCAGACTGCACTATCATTAGGATAGAGGGGATCCTAACCCAACCTTATAGGCTACTAGTCCATGTCCCCAATAAGCTTTTTGAGTGATAAATTTCCTCCCAAATCATCCAAGGTGTGGAAAAGGTATGCAAAGAGAAGATGAAAGGCCAAATCTACCCCCTCCCATTAGATATTAGAAAAATTGTAATCAAAGATTGGAAGCAGTTGGAAATCATGGTAACATATAGGAATTGTTTTGATTTCCAATTAGATGACCTTAAAATGTGGGACCCTAGGGGTAGGTTGGTTAACCACATTAAGGAGAAAAAGTTCCCTAAGATTGAATATGAGCAAAATCTAGGTGTCGATGATGACATATATATTAGAGAAAATAATTTTGAATAAGTGCTCTCTAAAATCAAATTCTACAATATCAATTTGGAATGTAGATTGATCAAGGACAACAAGCCTACAAGGGAGATATGGTAGTTGCATCCCTTACAATATCATTTATTACCAAGACCATATGGGACCACTCATGAGGAGCCATCTAATCAAGGGCAGCCATCTAAACCTCAACCCCACCATCAAGAGCCTCAATCTGAATAGCCTTAGTTTGAACAGCCTCAAGATGGAAAAGATAAAGGCAAGGAGAAAGTTGGAGAGCTAAGATTAGAACATAGACCTAGGGAAGGTCCCTCACCTTCAGAATTCCCACAAAGGCCACCTTCTCTCATGGAATTTGTTGAAATGATAGCTCTTGAGCCAAAAGAGACATTTGAGGGTTCACTCATTGATATAGCAATAGCATATGGCTCAGATAGAGAAGGGGATCCCTCTGAAGATGTAGGAAAGGAGTTAGTTCCTTTGGAAAAGGAAAATAAGAAAGTAGAGATGGCCTTGGTTCATATGACCTAAGGAAGAAGCCTAGGTTGACCTTTACTCACCCTACCAATGAAGTCAACCTCTTTACTGATGAGAATCTAATCCATGGACCACTCATCCCTTACTGGTTTATCTATGGTAAGTTGCAAAAGATTTAGTCCCTCTCTCCTTTATGGGCCTTGCATAGGGTGGTCTGACTGAGTAAGATAACATCAAACCCTAGATCATGGACATAGTAAAAAAGCAAGAATAGAGAAGAATACAAGTTCATCATATTCAAGGAGGACAAAAAATTGACACCCCAGGAACCTCTGGTAATGTAAGTGTGGAGGTGTTTGAGCCTCCAAAGTTCAAGAAACTATAAGTTAAAATCCAATTTAACCTAGACATGATAAGATTAGAAAGGATCACCACAAGGACATCCATAGTTAGTCAAGAAGAATTCACCTTTTAAAAAGTGGAACTAGTCACAGGGCTAACCCCTATTAGAAGGCAACAGCTTGGAAAGGCTCCCATATATGAAGAAGATGTGGAAAGTTTAATGGAGGCTCAGTCTCAATAGGCTATGGCCGATGTCCAAGGATTAGTGCAAAGAATTAAGAACCTAAAGAATGAAAAAAAAAATTGCAAACTCAAGTAATTCTCTCAGTGCCAGATTCTATGATTAAGATGCTTGAGGAGTCATTCCATGACATGTTTAGAGCATTAAAGTCTATGAAATTAAGGTAGGATGCACTAGAAAACTAGGCCACCTTAGCCAAGGAGCTAGTTACTCAAAGGAAAACTTCTAAAGATAAGATTGTCTAACTTATTAATATCTAGGTTAGGAAGCAAATACTAAATTTTAAAGTCATCATCATGGGGCACCTAAGTGCCATTTTGGGAATTATTGTAGACAAGGTCCAATACTTGAGTGTTTGGCATACCAAACTAGAAAAACTTATCAAGGAGGAGAAATAGCTCATGGGAAAAATTGAGAGGCTCTTAGGAACTATGCTCGATGATCCTGCAAAACCCACTACCTTAGGGATTATTAGTGATGAGGAATTCCAGCACAGAGCCACTTTGGTGACTCAAGAAATCAAGGGTAAAAGCCAAGGATAATCAGGGCAAGATAATAGAAAAATATTAGACATGATATTCAATGCAGGGGAGAGGATCAATGAAGAAAGAAGCATTAAGGAAGATTTGGCTAGGAATGACAAAGATTTTTATGAGTTAGTTGATCAAAAAGAGGAGCATATCACAAGGCTTTTCATAGACTTAGGCTTAGTAGATGAACAACATGAGTAAGCTATGAGCATCTTTTAACAACAAGGGGCCCCACCTCCAATGTCCTAATTATGGTTTACCTGAGAGGTAACATATTCTTTTTTAAAGGTATATGTTAGTTTGTTAGCATGATTGCCTCTAGGTCAGCATGATTGTAAAAGACATATATACTATAGTTTGTTACAAAGATAACTATCTTTATCTTTGTACACTTGTATTTTTAGACTGGCTAGTATACTGCCTAGCTCTTCTATAAAGGCATGTATTACCATTTTTGAAAGAGAGGTACTTTGAGCTATTTTGTACCACTTTTAAGCAATTAATACAAAATATCAAGGAATTATATAGGAATTATCTGGGTTGATGTGTTTGAATTTCTAATTTTCTCAATTGCTTGTCCGAGTTTGAATATGAATAGTTTCTAGAAATACTAAATTAGATCATTAATTAAAAGGTTGTTAACTTGTGTAATGCTAGGTTAGTTGAATTAGATTGACTTTACTTCATTTTATTTGTTCCAAAACAAACATGTGCACTAACTATCTAGATGTGTTGTAGAAATTTAAAATTAAATCTAATTTTTACTTCAATTATCATCTTATCTTCAGATCAAGCCTAGTTTGTAGTGAAACGTGAGCTTAGGCTACTTTACACTATATGTTGGTTAAGATCACATTTGGTAATTCTTGAAACTTTGTCAATATGTTCACAATAAAGGATCATAAATCACCATTTCTTTCTTACTCTACTCTTTCTTTTTGCTCTTTCTTTAAAAAATTCACTTTAGTTTAAACATTGTTCATAACCATTTAGTTTAGTTAATAGTTCAGATCTAGATCGATTTGTCAAAATTAGCATCAAGATTCATAAAAGAAGGCACCAAGATGGCTCTCAACCATAAAACTTAATAAATATTTTAGAATAGTCTATGTTGCTCTACTATTATTTCACCATAGGCATCCTAATTGCCAAATACCTGCAATTCATGCCCTGAATATTTTGGATTCTAAAATGAAAAGTGTTCTTTAAACACTAGAGAGCACCTGTGGTCCACTTGTAAGCATCAATAGGAGGAGCTCTATTGTCACTAGAAGGAGGGTTGTTGATGCTAATTATCCTAGGATTGGTGATGTATTTACACCTTTGGGTAGATCTCTGATCCCAAGTGTAAAGATTGGTGATCTTAAGGATTTTTGACATATCTTTGTGCTTTATTAAGGCAAATATCATAGTTATTTAATAAATTATTGCTAGTTCTAGTAAATATAACTTCGATTTGTGGATCTGTAATATTTTAAATTAGAATAGCTTATTCTGATCAAAGATCAATTAATCCCTTGCAAACATCAATTATCTTTGCACAATAGGATACATCCTTGAGCTACCTTTGTGGAAATTTGATGTCCTTTGTCACTTCTCACATAAATATTTACATAATTAGGATAGGATTCATGTTTGGTCCTTGCTTCTTGTAAAAATTAACTTGATGTACTATGTTTTAAATAGGATTTCACATCTTCAAGCTAGAATTACCTAGGATTCACACCAGATCACGCTGAGAAATGATAAAGCCTTTACTAGAGCTACAAAGTCATCAGATAACTAGGTATGATAAAAGTAGATGAAGACTTTCCTAGTCTTTACCCACTCATCCTATTCAAAGGACCTTTGCATTCAGACCACATCTAGGTATGGTTGGGCTAAGGAGTTCACCCATTAATATATAAGGGGTAGTCCATGATTTACCACATAATCTTAAGAAATATTTTCCCATATTTAGTCCTACTAGTGTTGTAACTATGAAAGAACATGTTAAGTCTTTTAAAGTTGCTTTGAGGTTATTAAATGTCATACATGAGGATGTAGTGTGTAGACTATTTCCCCTTACTTTCAAAGATATAGCATATAAATGGTTCCTCAATTTACCTGATGACTACATTACCACCTGGAATGATTTCAACACAATTTTCATTGATTAATTTGGGAAGATTATCAGTCCTTGTGTCATTTATCATCAATTTACAACCATCAAAAGAGATGGTAGTGAGCCTATAAGGTCTTTCAATGTCATATTCCAAAAAATGTATAGTAGGACTATGAAACCTTACAAACCTAATGATTTTCTAGCCCTAGAGATCTACAAAGATGTAGCAGATCTAATGACTTATGTATTTCTAAAGAGATCTATCCTAGTTATAGCTTCATTAGCCCAAGCCTATTCTGAAGTGTTAGGTTGTGGAGCTAAAAGCTTCACTGATGCAGACATGGAGGAGGTTGAAGAAGAGTTGTGGAGTGTCACAGACATCGGCGTCGGTCAAGCCAACCGACGATGGCAGGTAGGAGACAGGAAGCAACCGATGTCGGTCTTAGATCGGCCGGCGTCGGCACCCCCAGGTAGACAGGGACCAACATCGATCACCTATGGTTTGATCTGCAAGTATATTACAGGTAGTTATTTGACGAACCAAGTGTTTGCATGATGAGAGCTAATTTTAGACTGAGAGCTGCGGATCTAATTATTGTAATTAGGTGTCTAATTATTGTTTGGATGAGATCTATATAATAAACTCATGGTTGTATTGTAAACTTGTGCTAGAGAGTAAGAGAGCAATATTATAAGCTCCTTCTGTGTGTGAGGTGAGCAATGGTGTGTTCCTCCTAGTGCCACAGTACCAAGGTGGGTGCTAGTTTTGGAGAGTCAGCAGGATTCTTCAGGGGTGTATGATCTTAGTCAGCTGGTGTGCATGGCTTCTATAGGAGATCTACATGGTAAGTAAGATCATTGATATGCAAGTGTATGTGTGTGTAAGGTCAAGGTTCACAGGTGTGCAGAACTAGGTTGATTTGCAGGTGTGCAAGATCAGATAGGACAGCAACACAATAGGGAGCAGAATCAGGCAGGATCTACTTGGAGTATAGGTGTGTACTCAAATAGAGCAAAGAGGAAGGCAAGGGAGTTCTTTTCATAAGTAAGGTCTATTGAGGTGCAGGTTGTTGCAGGTTCAGGGGAGATCTACTTGAAGTATGTTTGTGTACTTGTGGAGTGCGTGGAGCACTTGTGGTGTGTGTGGAGCACAAGTATAAGGGGAACACCAACTCAGTGTTTGAGTTGGGTGTTGGGACCTAAGAGAGAGAGCTTTGAGGAGAGAATTATTATTCACTTGAGGTGTGGGAAGCCTCGAAAGAGGTGGTGGAGAAGAAGTGGCATCTTCTTTATTGTATTCTTTTCTGCAAGAGTTTTAATACAAGTTGTGTATTGTCTCTCATATCATGTGTTATTTTTGAATTCCAGTTACTTGTGTATTCTGGTTTATTTTCACATATTAAGTTGCTTAGTAATCAATTGTGTGCTTCCGGTTATTTATCCCAACACATGGTATCAGAGCTAAGGTTGTAGGGAGCAGGTTTTTTGTTTGATTACAAGTCACTCTCAGGGGTTTCTAATCGAGTGGGAGTAGAGCAATGGCAGATCAAAGTAAGCTAAGAATGGAGAAGTTGAAAATCACAGATGGTCACCAACGGTCATATGGAAAGAAAGAGCAGGTAAAATAATATTGTTGGTTGGTAGCAGATCAGCATGAAGAAACTGAAGAAGCAGATGTTGCAGGAGATGTGGCACAAGATGCTCTGGGAGGTTTCTTGGATAAATTGAATCTTGGATAATAGATTTGGTTGCCTCTTTCCATGTAGCCCCAGGGAGAGGAGCTGGTGAGCCTTGCCAAAGAATTGGCAAAGGGGAAGTGAAGCTGAAATCGCAAGCGGCCAACACATGGGTGTTGAAGGAGGTCATGCAGGTCCTAGGTTTGGAGATATGGCTAATTTCTTTAGAAAGGTTAGGTGATGAGAGATGCACAAGAACTCTCATAGCAGATGCACTTGAATTAGTTGGTGGTAAGAAAATAGGTACTCTTTATCTACTTGTTTATATTACTGATTCTTCTTTTGTTGTGGAGACGTGGCTTCATAGGCTTGGTCACATGAGCAGGAAGGAGATGCATGTTCTTAAGCGGAAGACAGATATATTTGGCAAGCTTAAGAACTTGAAAGCCTTGGTGTTTATGGAGGAGATGGCGGACAGAGACCAGTGGATGGGGCTGGATACTTCTGGGCAGGGCAGTTTGGACATGGGACTTGATTCAAAAGAGCTCACAAGGAAAAAGTCATCACTCACAGGTGAACACAGGTACCGGCATCAACAGGAAAACCAGCATCGGTAGTAGGTAAGATCGACGTCGGTCATGAGGACCGATGTCGACAACAGGTGGACACTGATGTCGGCAGAGTTGGTAGTCAGGATAGGTGCAGGAATTGACATCGGTTGGATGCAGACTATGTGGTGGCTGAGGTTGGTCAAGGAGTCTCAAACACCCATACGGAGGACTAAAGATGTAAGTAGGCCTCAAATTCATTATTCCTCTTCTTTATACTTGTTGCTGACTGCAGAGCAGGAAGGATCCAGGAAACAGTGGGAGCATGGCATGGAGAGATTGCAGACACCAAGCAGAGATTTGGTAGGGTTGCTAGCAGGTATGAAAGCACAGAGACGAATGGATTCCTTAGTTGAAGAATAGAGATAATGGACACATGAGATAGAAGACCAGGTCATATGGTCTTGGGGAGCTGCAGGACAGTGGTACAGGTTTTGACAGGTGGAGGACGAAGCATGGCTTCAGTCAATGTCAGGTAACTACTATGGTTTGTCTTACCAGGAGGATGATGGTCATGACATCATTCTGTTATTGTATGTGGATGGTATGTTTGCTAGCAGGATTATACATACAGATTTTTACTGAGCTAAGGGTAAGATTAGTTCAGTGGTTTGCTATGAAGAATTTGGAGTAGCAAAATTCTTTGGCATGGGAGACATGGAGATCACAGGTTGATTTTGTTTCCAGTGGGAGCTGATGTGAATCAAGTGTTGGCAAGGTTCATTATGCAGGATGCAGAATAAGAGTACACCAAGGGTTGGATAGTTAAGTGTCTGAAATCACATGAGGTCTGGTATAGACCTGAGTATGCCCAAGCAGTGGGTGTTGTCAGAGAGTTAGGAGCCAATTCAGAGAAGTGAGTTCTAAGGTATTTGAGAGAGACCAGCAGTAGGGATTCATGCTATTTAGGGTCAGGACTTCACTACATGGATTTTTAGATGTGGATGTGGTAGGATACTCAGATGAGAGGAGGTACATCATAGGTTGTGTGGTGGGTTGTCTTCAGGATTGAGCTTGAAGAGGGATACAAGCCAAGAAATAGATTAGATGGGGTACAGGTAAAGGTACAGTGTAGCTTTTTATCTCCAAGTGGGAGATTGTTAGGTTGTGGAGCTAAAAGCTTCACTGATGTAGACATGGAGGAGGTTGCAGAAGAGTTGCGGATTGTCACAGACACTGGCATCGGTCAGGCCAACCGATGACGGTAGGTAGGAGACAGGAAGCAATCAACGTCAGTCTTAGATCAACCGGCGTCGGCACCCCCAGGCAGACAGGGACCGACGTTGGTCACTTGTGGTTCGAGCTGTGAGTATATTACGGGCAGTTGGTTGACGAACCAAGTGTTTGCATGATGAGAGCTAATTTTAGACTGAGAGCTGTGGATCTAATTATTGTAATTAGGTGTCTAATTATTGTTTGGATGAGATCTATATAATAGACTCATGGTTGTATTGTAAACTTGTGCTAGAGAGTAAGAGATCAATATTATAAGCTCCTTATGTATGTGAGGTGAGCAATGGTGTGTTCCTCCTAGTGCCACAGTACCAAGGTGGGTGATGGTTTTGGAGAGTCAGCAGGATTCTTCAGGGGTGTATGATCTTAGTCAGCTGGTGTGCATGGCTTCTATAGGAGATCTACATGGTAAGTAAGATCATTGATATGCAAGTGTATGTGTGTGCAAGGTCAAGGTTCACAAGTGTGCAGAACCAGGTTGATTTGCAGGTGTGCAAGATCAGATAGGACAGCAACACAACAGGGAGTAGAATCAGGTAGGATCTACTTGGAGTACAGGTGTGTACTCAGATAGAGCCAAGAGGAAGGCAAGGGAGTTCTTTCCATAAGTAAGGTCTATTGAGGTGTAGGTTGTTGCAGGTTTAGGGGAGATCTACTTGAAGTACGTTTGTGTACTTGTGGAGTGCGTGGAGCACTTGTGGTGTGTGTGGAGCACAGGTATAAGGTGAACACCAACTCAGTGTTTGAGTTGGGTGTTGGGACCTAAGAGAGAGAGCTTTGAGGAGAGAATTACTATTCACTTGAGGTGTGGGAAGCCTCTGAAGAGGTGGTGGAGAAGAAGTGGCATCTTCTTTATTGTATTCTTTTCTGCAAGAGTTTTAATACAAGTTGTGTATTGTCTCTCATATCATGTGTTATTTCTGAATTCTAGTTACTTGTGTATTCTGGTTTATTTCCACATATTAAGTTGCTTAGTAATCAATTGTGTGCTTCCAGTTATTTATCCCAAACTATGAAAGAACATGTTAAGTCTTTTAAAGTTGCTTTGAGGTTATTAAATGTCATACATGAGGATTTAGTGTGTAGACTATTTCCCCTTACTTTCAAAGATATAGCATATAAATGGTTCCTCAATTTACCTGATGACTACATTACCACCTGGAATGATTTCAACACAATTTTCATTGATTAATTTGGGAAGATTATCAGTCCTTGTGTCATTTATCATCAATTTACAACCATCAAAAGAGATGGTAGTGAACCTATAAGGTCTTTCAATGTCATATTCCAAAAAATGTATAGTAGGACTATGAAACCTTACAAACCTAATGATTTTCTAGCCCTAGAGATCTACAAATATGTAGTAGATCTAATGACTTATGTATTTCTAAAGAGATCTATCCTAGTTATAGCTTCATTAGCCCAAGCCTATTCTGAGGTAGTGGTTATCAATGATTAGATGCAACCATAAGGCCACATGGCATACTCCATCCCCAATGTTAACCCGTAAATGCCTTCTTTGAACCTTTTTCAAAATAATAACCAAAATACCCTAGCTCTTAATCAAATCCCAAACCTAAACATTCTACTTACTAGTTATGTTACTCCTAATCAAAATCTGAGATTCATGAATCACCAAGTTACTAATGGATCCTCTACTAATGATCAAAATGACTTAATACCCACTCTTGATTAAAATAATAATTAGGTCCATAATTCTAACACCCCTAAGAGCAATAATGAGTCTATATTAAAGATGGTTCAAAAACTTAGCACCATTTTTTTCCAATTGCAAAAACAAGTTGGTAATACTCGTGAAAATTATAAAAGGAACATTACTTTAAAAAATTTCAATAGAAAAATAAATAAGTTTCACAATGATAGCTTCTACAAAATAAATAATACTAATGAACCCTCTACTAGTAACAAAACCATGGACATTAATCTCATAGGCATTGTTTTGCCTAACTATTGTAGAGTGCATGCTACTGCTAAACATGGTGAGATTGATTGCATCAAGTTATGAAAAGCCTTTGAAAATTTTTAGGAATAACTAGATAAATTTGAAGTAGTCCTTAATAAGGACAATAATGCATATATATCTGGCCCTAAGCCTTCTGACTAGATCCACATAGTAGAAACCTTTGATTTCCCCTTTCAAGAGAAAAATGAACCAGATGAAATCCCTGAGGAAATCCATGCATTTCAATAGTTATTTAAAAATACTTACCCATTGAGAAATAGAGATCAAAATAAACCTTTTACCACTTGAACTCCTCCTAATAACTATGGGACCCCTCCTGACACTACTTCAAGGAATGACCTAGAGCCACCCAATAGAATTTCCTCCAAGCCTAGTACTAATTCACTGAACAAAATTGGCTATAATATTATTGAAGACATGAATAAAATCAAGGCCAACATCACCTTACATAAGTTAACATAGATCACAGAGCAAATATATTTACTATTGGAGTCCTTGAAATTTAACAAAACTCCTAAGACTGGTCATGCTAATGTAATGATACATAAGGCCAAAGTTGAATTCCCCCCTTTCTTGCTCATAATTAGGATGTTTGGTAAAAACTTACATAATTAATTTTTAGACTAGGGTACCTTTACAAATATCATGCCTATTAGTATATGTAAACAACTTATCCTAACACCCATTAAGTCTGATAGGATTGTCACCCAGTTAGACAAGTCAAGGATAAAGGTAATCAAAGATCTTCTAAATATTCACATATAGATAGCTTCTAAACCTAGAATTCAATAATTTATTAACATTCAGTTGGTTGATATGCTAGATGCCTATGGGATCTTGTTGAGAAAGTAATGGACCAAGGCCTTAAATGGGTATATGTCCACTGACTGCTCCCACTTATGACTACCTTGGAAATGAGTCCCAAATCAAATTAGAGTTGAGAGGGAACCAATAATAAAACATATGATAATGGAGTATAATGTTGTGAATGAAAGGGACAACATAATTAACTTAGACTTAGGGGTTTTCACCCTAGAATCTAATAGGTTAGATGATCCAAAGGACATGGAATCTCCTCTTGGGCTATAAAAATTGTAATTTGATGGTTCTAGATGCAAGGTTGGATCAAGTGTTGGCATTGTCTTAACCAATCCTACCAGCAAAAGGTACAGTGCCTCTTATAGACTCTAATTCCCCTGCACCAATAATATTTTTGAATATGAATCTCTCATCCTTGGTTTGTAATTTGCTATCAAGAATTAATATAAGGAACTATTAGTTCTTGGTGACTCTAAACTAGTGGTCAACTAAGTTAGGAGCGGTTACCAATGTAAACCCTCATACCTCAAGAAATATAAGTTTAGATTCTGGGACCTAATTGAATCTTTTTATGCTTTCAACATCACCTCTATTCCTAGGGAATAAAACCAAGTTGTAGATGAGTTAGCATCTATTATAGCAAATTGCATGTATAATCTAAACTCCCCTGATTTCAGTATTGAATTGGTCCCATGTCCATCAGTGCCTGATAATATTAATCATTTATAAGTCTTTAATGATGACCAACATATATTAGATTTCTTAACCAATTATGGGGCATTTAAAACCCATGTCATTGATGAAGTTGACAAAAATACAATTAGAGGGAACAAGTTTGATAACAAGGTCATTCAGCTAAATGAAAACAAAATCCCTAAAGGGATGGTTATTCTAAAAAGACTATTTAATTAAGACAAACTAGCTAAGGTATCCAAAATCCCCAAGGTGAGTGTAAAGGATTACAACACTATGGATCTTGGCCTCCAAGAGCAACTCTAACTATTAAATGTTGCAAAGGCTTGTACAAATTTTGAAAATGAGAAAGCTAAAGAACTCCTTACCAAGTACAAGGATGTTACAGCATGGCCCTATGATGACCTAAAGATCTTTTATCCAAGGGTCATTACCCATACCATACCCCTCAAAGAAAGTTGTAAAACTTTCAAACAAAAAAAGGACCAGTAAACCCCATGTTAGAACCTATGATCTTTAAAGAGGTCAAAATATTACTAGATGCTAGGATAGTTATTCCTATCAAAAATTCAACTTGGGTGGCCAATTTAGTGTCAGTTAGGAATAATGGTGAGATTAGGCTCTGTATTGACTTCAAAAATTTTAATAGAGCATCAAAAAAGGATAATTATCTCCTCCCTTCTCTCGATCAGGTAATTCAAATTGTTTCAAGTTCAGCTATGATGTCTTTCCTTGATGGTTTTTTAGGCTATAACCAGGTACTTTTTAATAAAGAAGATAGGATGAAGACAACCTTCACAACAAAGTGGGGAACCTTTACTTATAAAAGGATTCATTTTGAACTAATCAATGTAGGAGCTACCTTATAAAGAGCCATGGACCATGCCTTTCAAGGTCTAATTGGTAAGTGCATCATCATTTATATGGACAATCTAATAGATTCTCTAAAAATAGGGAAGATCACTTCATGCACCTGCAACAAGTTTTTGAGAGATGTAGAAGGTATGGAATTTTTTTGAACCCTAAGAAAATCATATTTTGTGTAACTAAAGGTAAACTATTAGGATATGTTATAACTAAATATGGCATCTCCATAAACCCTGAAAGAGTGGAGGTCATATATAGAATTGAGCTCCCAAATAGTAGGAAGGAACTAAATTCATTCTTTGGTAAAATAAATTTTGTAAGGAAGTTTATTTCAAGTTTTGAAAAAATTATCAATCCATTGAATGACATGCTCAATAAATATTCCAAGGTAATCTAGAATGAATAATCCAAGAAGGCATTTAGTGACATCAAAGAAGCCATTGGCCAAGCCCCAGTACTTATAAGTCCATATTTCTCAAAAGATTTCTACCTTTACTCTTTTGCATATGATCATACTATGGTTGTTGTATTGACTCAAAAATTTTAAGGGTGTGACCACCCAATAGCCTTCATGAGTACTAATTTTAATAATGTTGAACTAAACTATTCCATGATTGATAAGCAGGCATATGCACTAGTAAAGGTAGTAAATAAGTTTAGGTACTACATCCTTAGAAATAAGGTGCATGCTATTCTACCTGACCCTGACACTAAGCTTATGTTGATTCAAAATAATCTAGGAGAACATAGAGGTAAGTGGATGTTAGTTTTATAGGAATATGACATGGAAATGAAGGTATCAAAACTAGTAAGGTGCCAAGGTTTGATTTAGATGATTACTAATACTAGCCTTAAGCTAAGTATCATGCAAGTAGGCCAACATAGTTTTCAAAATAATGAATGGTATGATTTAATCATACACTTGATAATCAATGGTACTTGTCTTGTAGGTCTATCCTAGGATCAAAAGATAGCATTGAGACTCAAGGCAGCCCACTACCTGATCAAGGATGGAATTTTGTACAAAAGGAATTTTGAAGGAATCTACCTAAGATGTGTTTCACAAGAAGAAGCCACCCAAATTATTGCCACCTTTCATGAAATTTTGGGAATTGGACATCCCTCTGGAAGAATAATAGCTCACAAAATCATAAGGGCTGGTTACTATTGGCCTACTATCTTCAAGGATGCTCACAAACATATGAGAGAATGTTATGCATGTCAAATATTCAACACTAAAGAGCTAAATGCAGATATGCCTCTATAACCAGTCATGATTGACAAACCATTTACATAATGGGGTATGGAATATGATGGATTTATCAACCCTAACCAATCTGAAGGTCACAAATACATCTTGACTACCACATATTATTTCACTAGATGGACTAAGGTGGTGGCCAACAATCAATTTAGAATGGAAGAAGTGATTAGTTTTCTAGAGGATAATGTATGTACTATATTTGGGACCCTAGCTTCTCTATTGTGTGACAATGGGTCTAGATTCATTTCAATTGAGATGATTGAATGGGATTATGACAATGGTATTACACTTAAATTTTACTCCAATCACCATCCCTAAGGGAATGGTGTTTTTGAATCTACAATTAAAAACCTAACGAAGTCAATCAAGAAGTTTGTAGAAGACAAACCTAGAACTTGACATAAACTATTCAAATTTTCACTCTAGGATAATAAAACAAGGATCAAGCAAGACTTGAAGGCTTTACCCTTTTTGATGGTGTATGGGTAGGAGCCCATTTTTTCCATCACTCTCAAGTTACCTACATACAAATTTATGTAAGAATACATGGAAGAAAGCCAAGAATATGCCACTTCCAGGATATTAGACATCATTCAAATGGAATATGATAGAGAAAAATATTTTTCTAACTTTAGTAAGTACTAGACCATGGTGAAAATATGGTTTGATAAAAGGTCTAAAGTCAAAGTGTTTAGGCAGGGAGGCTTAGTCCTCCTTTGGGAAAAAACATCCGAACGCAAAGGTAAGCATGGAAAATTCATGCCCTTATGGATTGGCCCATACCAAATTATAGAGACACTAGGGAAAAACACCTTTAAGATCAAATATTTATAAGGGGTAGAGTTCATATTGTCTACTAATGGAAAATACATCAAGCACTACTTCTTTGCCACCCCTCTTGGGATCTTCATGGAGTAATATGTAAGATTATTAAATTAGATTACGTAGGTTAATTATCTTTATTTAAGCATCTTTCCTTTCCTATCCCTAGTTTTTATATATGTTTTTTCATATTTGTTTGGTTTCCTTGTTTTGCTTTCTTCTTTTTGTTGTGTGTTGCTTGTTGTTTTCCTTGATTTCAGGATGTCTTTAGAGACATCCTTCAACCTAGAAGTTATGAAATGTGCTCAAGATGTGACCTAATTATAAAATAAGGTATGAACCCCATATAAAGTAAACCATGGTCCTAGATCCTATCATTATGATATAGCCTAGAGAAACTAAGTATAGATAGGTGGTGAAAAAATCATTCCATGAGACTAAAGTCATAACCTTAGATCCACATTGGTTTTAAGAAGATTTGCATTCAAGTATTGGAGACTTAAATTATCAAGAGTATGCCATTAGCTAGCACTTAATCAATATCCTTACCTAAGATAAGAGTTGCATCCCTGAGTGAACCTCCTAAAATCAAATATTTGACTAGACCCTAATCCTAGCTATTTTGGTTCCCAACCTTACTAGAAGCATAAAGATCTAAAGATACAAAAAATAATAATAATAAGAATACAAAGAAAAAAATGAAGCTTTCATACAAAGGTTATTTAGGTAACCTCCATTAAGGCTATGGACACTTGGCTGGTAATGGAGCAAGGCTATGAGTGGAGCCAAAGGTATCTCTATCAGGGCTATGGATGCTTGGCTAGCAACAAAGCAATGCACAAGCCCACCCTAAGAAAAACCATGATTCATAATGAATGTTTAGTATACCATAGGTCAATATAGCTGATGGAAGGTAGGAAGCTAAGGACTACTTCTTTAATCCTATGACAAATAGTAAGTGAAATCAAAGCACACACACAACTCAGGTATGTCTTAATGTTTGACCTCAAATTCATAAGTGTAAGGTTTGTTTCAACCCCAATTGCATCTAGATGGCAGTTTTTTTGATCAAGTAGAATGATGACCTTAATGTTTATCTAAGCTCATAGTCTATAAGTTCTAACATATTTCTATGTTTCCCCCACAAGTCACCATTTGTTAGGACCAGCATACCCCCTCTTTTATTTAAAAATTGGGGACCCTTGAGAAGTCTTTGTGACCAAGTTTTGAAGCATCTAAACATTGAATTATTTAAAATAATTTTAAGATCATCCATTCTATTAAGGAATATGCTTATGTGATTTAATCATCTTATTTCAAACTAATCCTACTAACAAGCTTACGTGAGTCATTTTGTAGTTTCCATGGAAGATTTAGGGTTCTATGTTTAGAAACCCTTGATAGCCCTTGATTCAAATTCAAATATTAGAGGGAGCCAAGTTGTTGAAAACCAATTAAAAATAATCTATAAATAAGGGTTTTGCATGGGTTTAAGTAATGTTTTTGTAACATAACTCGAACTCTTCTTTGTTTCTTTCCCCTTTCTTTCCTAAGTTCCTCGAGTCTAATTTAACATGGTTCCATAATGTCCCTGTTTACATTACCTAACTTAGCTTAGGTCATTAATACTAAGGCCCTGATAATTATCTTAACCTTATCATTAATATCTTATGCTAAGTACTTGTATTTATGTCCTTGGGTCTAATAGTTTTCTCCCTTTCTCTTTGCAGGATCCTATTATCGATGCTTGCTTATTGGATTTGATCAGATGAAGCATCCTAATTGAAAGGCTTTGGCTTAAATAACATGTACCATGATAGATCAATAATAATTTCTCACTCATTAGGTTTGATCTAATGTCATAAGGCCCAGATGGAATTTTCAAAGGCATCTCAGGTTCTCAAGAATGATGCATGTCACATGTTCATTTGAACCATGACTGGTCAAGAAATCAATGATTATCATTCAGTAATTAGATTTGATCTAATGACATGAAAGGCTTGATGAATTTTCAAAGCTCCATGAGCTCAACACATGGCCAATGCTCAACCAAGGTGACAACTAACAAGAGATAGTAGCATAGTAAAAATCTATGAGGGTGCCAGGTGTCATGACCTCAAGCCTAGAGATCACTAGACCAATAAAAGCTAAGGACTTAGATTTAGATTAATGGATCATGATTGCTCAATATATTTGATCCATTGGTGTGAAAAAAAAATAAGGTTTTAAAATCCAATGGCTAATATCTGAATGACACTTATGAAAATTACCACAAAAAGCCCAAAATAGTGCCACATGGACTCCACATAAGCATAAAAGGTCAAAATCAAAGATCTTCTAAACTTGAAAATGTAAGGGTATAAATCAAAATGGTATCCATCAAATCCAAAACATGTATTAATTTAAATTTTGAATATCTCCTACCATTAAATCTATGAACCCTAAACCCTCTATAAAAAAGACCTAAATCAGTACAATCGGTTATAGTTTAATCAAGATAGCATAATTGTGCTCCTAATAATAAGTGTTATAGTAATAACCCTTGGTAATCTAGTGTGGGAAATTTAGTAACATCATAAATGGTGGTTGGTAGGCAATAATTTATGATGGAAGTTGAGCTTTATATGACCTCTAACAATGAAGGAAGGATTTTTAAGGATACAAAGCTGGACTTGGTGGCCCTGAACATCAATGGAGTGAGGAATTGGTCCAAATTGTTCTTCCTAATAGATGAGTTATAGCCTATCTCCTAGGAGGAAAAAAGGAATGCCATAATCAATCAAAGGTATAATGACTTGGTTTCAATTCAAATGGCTGGTCTTCACCATGCTATAGCAAAACCTGAGGTAATGCACTGCATTGATGTCTTTACACCCATATTTATTGATTTAAGGATAAATGGGGAATGGATCATTCAAGATGGTAGTTCCAAAAGGGTGGCATAAATCCCTCCTATGGCCTTTGAAACCTATTATAATCTCCCTTTACCCCATCTCAACCTCCCTAACATGAGGAACTAGGCTAACACCCATGACCTTGATTCAATCCTCACACTGTAGTTAATCCAAGGACCCCATGTCTTCAAAACCTTAGATACAATGATCCCCATTGTCCAATTCAAGGACATGGTCCTACTAAATTGAGCCTTTGGTGCCCCTTCCACCACATATGTAAACAAAATCTGGGTGTCCTATGTCCACTTCATGATAAGAGAGAAATTTACCCCTCCAATAAGAGACCTAATTAGCTTATTCTTGGCTAAGAAATTCATAGACATCAAAATATAGACCTCTAAGAAATTATATATGATGTCTTATCTATTGGATTCCCTTATGGCCTTTGTATCCTTCCCTGGCATTAAGAACTTGTCCCCTGATGGTAGAACCATAATTTCTCACCACTATTCCAAATTATACATATTCAAGTATGGGAACCACATGTAATTCATTTGTGATTGTGTTTTCCTAGACATATATGAAGCCATAACAATAATTCCTATGCCAAGATTGTATCCCCTTATCAAGAGATAAATAGAAACCATTGGGAATGTATGGTATTATCTAGACTGCACTTTCATTAGGATAGATAGGATCCTAACCCAACCTTACAGGCTACTAGTTCATATCCCCAACAAGATTTTTGAGTAATAAATTACCTAAAAAATCATCCAAGGTGTGGACAAGGTATGCAAAGAGAAGAGGAAAGGCCAAATCCAACCCCTCCCATTGGATATGGGGAATATTATAAAAAAATATTGGAAGCAATTGGATATCATGATAACACATAGGAATTATTTTGGTTTCCAATTAGATGACCTTAAAATGTGGGACCCTAGGGGTAGGGTGGTTAACCACATTAAGGAGAGAAATGTCCCTAATATTTAATATGAACATAATGTAGGTGTTGGTGATGACATCTATATTAGAGCAAAGAATTTTGAAGAAGTGCTCTCCAGAATCAAAATCTACAATATCAAGTTGGAATGTAGATTGATCAAAGACAAAAAGCCTACAAGGGAGATATGGTAGTTACATCCCTTGCAATATCATTTGTTGTTAGGACCATCTAGGACCACTCATGAGGATCCATCTGATCAAATATAATCATCTGAACCTTAACTCCACCAATAAGAGCCTCAAGCTGAACAATCTTAGGTTGAGCAGCCTCAATATGGAAAGGATAAAAGCAAGGATAAAGTTGGAGAACCAAGATTGGAACATAGACTTAGATAATGTCCCTCACTTATATAAATCCCACAAAGGCCACCTTCTCTCATGGAATTTGTCGACATGATATCTCTTGAGCCAGAAGAGACATTGGAGGGTGTTCTCATTGATATAACAGCAACATATGGCTTAGATAAAGAAGGGGATCCCTCTAAAGAAGTAGGAAAGGAACTAGTTCCTTTAGAAAAGGATAAAAGGAAAGCAGAGTTGGCCTTGGTTCCTATGACTCTAAGGAAGAATCTTAGGTTGACCTTTACTCACCTTACTAGTGAATTCAACCTCTTTAGTGATGAGAATCTAATATATGGACCACTCATCCTTGTCTAGTTCATCTATGGGAATTTTTAGAAGATCCCATCCTTCTCTCCTTCATGGGCCTTGACACAGGTTGGCCTGACTGAGTGGGATAACATCAAACCCTAGATCATGGACATAGTAAAAAAGCAAGAAGAGAGAAGAATACAAGTTCAAAATATCTAGGGAGGATAGAAAATTGACACCTTAGGATCCTCTCATAGTGCAAGTGTAGAGGTGCTTGAGCCTCCAAAGTTTAATAAACCAGAGGTTACAATCCAATTTAACCTAGATGTGACAAGATTGGAAAGGATCACCACAAGGATGGCCATGGTCAGTCAAGAAGAATTCACCTTTCAAAAGGTGAAACTATTCACAGGGCTAACCCTTTTTAGAGGGAAATATCTTGGAGAAGATCCCATCCATGAAGAAGATATGGAAATTTCAATTAAGGCTCAATCTCAACAGCCTCAAGCTAGTGTTCAAGGATTAGTGTAAGGAATTAAGAACCTAAATAAATAAAAAGAGAATTTGTAAACTCAAGCAATTCTCTCAATTCCAGATTACATGAATAAGATTCTTGAGGAGTCATTCCATGACATGTTTAGAGTATTAAAGTCTATGAAATTAAGGTAAGATGCACTGGAAAACTAGGCCACCTTATCCAAGGAATTAGTTACTTAATGGAAAACTTCTAAAGATAATATTTCCCAGCTTCTTAATATCTAGGTTAGGAATCAAATACCAAATTTTAAAGCCATCAGCATGGGGCACCTAAGTGTCATTTGGGAATTGTTGTAAACAAGGTCCAAGCCTTGAGTGCTTGGCATACCAAAATGGAAGAACTTATTGAAGAGGAGAAAGAGCTCATGGGAAGAATTGAGGGGCTCCTAGGAACTATGCTCGAGGATCCTTCATAGCCCACTACCCTGGGGATTATTAGTGATGAGGAATTTTAGCACAGAGCCACTTTGGTGACTCAAGAAATAGAGGGTAAAAGCCAAGGACAATCAAGGTAAGATAATAGCAAAATATTAGACATGATATTCAATGTAAGGGAGAGGATCAATGAATCAAGAATCATTAAAGATGCTTTGGCTAGGAATGATAAATATTTTGATGAGCTGGGTAATCAAGAAGAGGAGCATATCACAAGGATTATCGTAGACTTAGGCCTCATGGATGAACAACATGAGTGAGTTATGAGCAGCCTTCAATTTCAAGGGGGACCACCTATAATGTCCTAATTATGGTTTACCTGAGAAGTAGCATATTATTTTGTAAAGGCACATGATATTTTGTTAGTGTGATTGCTTCTAGGTTAGCATGATTGTAAAAGACACATGTACTATAGTTTATTACAAAGATAACTATCTTTATCTTTGTCCACCTATATTTTTAGACTAACTGGTATAGTGCCTAGCTCTTTTATAAAGGCATGTATTACCATTTGTGAAAGAGATGGACTTCAAGCTATTTTTACCACTTTTAAGCAATTAATAAAAAAGATCATGGAATTCTTTAGGAATTAGCTAGGTTGATGTGTTTGAATTGCTAATTTTCTCAATTACTTGTTTGAGTTTGAATATGAATATTTTCTAAAAATATTGAGTTAGATCATTAATTATATGGTTTCTAACTTGTGTAATTCTAGGTTAGTTTAATGAGATTGAGTTTACTTCATTTTATTTGCTCTATAACAAAGATGTGCATTAGCTATCTAGATGTGGTGTATAACTTTAAAATTAAATCCAATTTTTACTTGTATTATCATCTTGTCTTTAGAATCAGGACTGGTTTGTATTTAAATGTGAGCTTATGCTACTTTACACTATACATTGGTTAAGATCATGTTTGGTAATTCTTGAAATTTTGTCAATATGTTCACAATCAAGGATCAATAATCACCATTTCTTTCTTACTCTACCCTTTCCTTTTGCTCTTTCTTTAAACAATTCACTTTGGTTTTAAAACATTATTCATAACCATTTAGTTTAGTCAATAGTTAAAATATAGACCGATTTGTCAAAATTAGCATCAATATTCATAAAATAAGGTACCAAGATGGCTCCCAACCATCAAACTTTATAAATATTGTGGAACAGTCTACATTGCTCTATTGATATTTCACCATAGGTATCCTAATTACCAAATACCTAAAACTCATGCCCTGAATCTTTTGGATTCCAAAATGAGAAGTGTTCTTTAAACACTAGAGAGCACTTGTGGTCCACTTGGAAGCATCAACAAGATATATCCTGCTTGTATCACATTTCAATGAAAAATACAAGGACACAAAAGAAGTCTTCATTACCAAAAAAAGCCTACACATTGCACCCTTTCATAACTTGAATATGGCCACAATACAAGATCACAACATAATGCTAGTGATATTATCTATGTCAAAACTCTCTAATTTTTTCAAGGCACATTAAAAACACTAATAAGAATTGGCCACACCCATTGAATGTAAAGCAAAAAAGACTAATAAATGTAGACACATGCCAACATAAGCAATGATAGTCATTATGGCATGTATGTATTGTTTAAAAAATAAAATATTTTTTCCTCAAACTATAGTTTAAGAAAAAAAAATCCACACAACATGTTTTCTTTAGTTGGTAGAAAATAAATATATTTTACTATTAAAAAATTAACACATGGCTAGGAAATTATTTTCACCAATAAAAAGAGGAAAAAAACTTTTTTTTAAACAAAAAATTATTTATTTTTCAAAAAAATATTAAAAGAATAAATCACAAATAAAAGGGGTATAAGGAACAAGTAGATCAATGGAAGCCCCAATTTTGATGAAGTCTAACAAAGTGCCATCAAGCTAAGTGGCACACAAGAATTGGTTGTGTAAATATACCAAGACACTCAAGGGTGTTTGGAATGAATTACAAAGTCTTGGCATGTATCGATGATGGGGGTCTAATCAATGCTAAACATGGGGTGTTATGGTTAAGAAGGAGGTTGTGCGAACCACAAAGCACAAAAGGATGAGCACTTGTTCAAAAATTTGACAAAGTGAGTCTTCATGAGAATGAACATTAAGATAAGTTATTACCTAAAATGTCTTGAGCATATCTAATGTGACATGAAACAAATCTAGGAAGGTATTAGTCAATAATATTCAATATTAAACAATTACACTACTAATATTATTTAGTTATTGTGCATTTCATGGAGTGCCATTAATGAGTGTAAACAATAAAGTGTTGGATTGATCATATAAAATCCCACTTCATTTCGTAAATTAGATGGTTGATAGTTTTAATTATTGACAGTATTATTTTTTTTTGCTATGTTGTTAAACTATTGAGTTGAACTTATTATCATTATTGAGATACTAAGTATTGAAAAATGATATTCTAATTAGCATTAATGATCATCTGGTGGTTACCACATTGAATAACTTTGTTAAAGTCATCTATGACACTAATAATTTCTCTCTTACTAATGTCCCTTCTGAAGAGGAGATAAAAAGTGTGGTCTTCATAATGGAAGGCTTCAAATCCCCATGACCTGATGGGTTCCCCCCATTCTTCTTCTAGAAATCTTAGGACATTGCTCATAATGAGGTTGAGGTGACTACTAGAGAATTCTTCTAATCCAAAACCATCTTAAAAGAAATCAATAACACTTTCTTAGTGTTGATCCCTAAAAATCAATGCATTAATAATATCCAAGACTTCTGCCCCATTAGCCTTTGTAATACCACATACAAAATATGCTCCTCAATCTTGGTAAAGTGAATGCAACATCTCTTAGATAAAGTCATTAGGGAGTAATAGGGGGCTTTCGTGGCTAGCAGACAAATAATAGATGGTATCATCCTATTTCATGAAGCCATTCACTCCATCTCTATATCCTCAAGGCAAGGAATGTTCCTTAAGTTGGATATGATGAAAGCCTATGATTATGTCTCCTGGTGTTTCCTCATGTTGATTCTAGAAAAGCTGGTATTTAATCAAGATACTAGGAAGATCATCTGGAATTATATATCCACTCCTAATGTTACCATAAATGGAATTCCAAAAGTATGCTTCCCTGATTCTAGAGGACTAAGGCAAGGTGACCCCCTCTTTCCTTACCTCTTCATCATTTTAGCAGAAACATTGGGTATGAGTTTGTTAAAATCCCACACTTAGGGACAGATAAAAGGAATTTCAGTGGTACTTAATATAGAGCCTTTCATGCATGAAAAGTTTGCTTATGATACCAGTATCCTAGGCAAAGCCTTTGTGAAAGAAGCTAAACACCTAAAACATATCCTAATAATTATGAGGATTTTTCAAATCAATGCATCAATTTTCAAAAGAGTTCTCTATTTTTCATTAATACTCCTCTCTTTTAGCAGAAAAGAATTGCCAAAATTTGGAATACCAGGTGGGAAAATTTATGGCAAGTCAGTTGAGCATTTCAATTTTTAAAGGAAAAATGGATTTTGAGCTTTGGAACCCTCTTATTGATTGAATACAAATGAATCTTACAGGGTAGAAGGGTCACCATATAACATAGGTAGGGAAGTACCAACTGCTCAAAGCCTTGATCTAGATCATTCTCATTTACCAAATGTCTATTTTTAGAATACCCTCTAAGGTGGCCACTAAAATTTAACAAATCCAAAAGAGATTCTTATGGAGGGAATTGAAGAAATATTTAGGTATAACCTCATCTCATGGGAAAAATCATGTCTTCCTAAATCAAATGAAGGTATGGGCATTTGAAACATAAATGTATGAACTAGGCCCTACAGGTGAAAATGTGTTGGAGACTCAAGAAGGAAGAAAGTGAATGGGTAAGAACAGTTAAAGCCAAATACCTAAAAAGGACGAAAATAGATGACTTCCTATAGGAATAAGGTTCTGAGGATGAATCTTCTTTTAGGAAGGCCATCACCAACTACAAAAACCTTTTAACAAAAGGCATCAGATGGAAAATTGGTAATGGGGAGAAAATTATTTTTTTGGAAGATCCCTGGTTATCCTCTACCCCCTATCCTAACAATAGACTTGGATAAACTACTATAGGGACCTTAAAGAAATATGGGGCTCAAAATTAAAAGAATACTAGGTGGTGAATGAAGGTTCAAAAACCTAGATAATGCTCCCCACTGAATGACACTCTATTGAAGAGGTTTGGGCAATACAGATTCTCAATTCATCTATCAATCAAATCCACATTCTTACACTCTTGAAGGAAGACCACTTTATATGGGTTATTTAAGATAGTGGCTCATACTTGGTGGCCTCAGGACATACCATATATATTAACCTAGAAGGTAAATGGAGTTTCTAGAAAGACCTTTGGGTTAAGCATCTGACTCCCAAAGTCAACTTATTTTGGCTATCAGCACAAGATAAATTATTAATAGTGGATAACCTAGTGAAAAGAGGATTGATAGTCCCCAATAGATGCCTGTCATATAGGAATGTGGAGGACTTGTTCCAACACCTATTTAAAAATTTCCCCTTTGGTTCAACATTATTTAACTGGATGTTAAATAAATTCAACCTAATTTGGGTAAAACCAAACAATGTGCTTGATCTCATAAAGTAATGGAAACCACCTTGAAATCTCTCACCCTTGGATTTCCTATGGTACTTAGCTCTTCTACATTAGGTTTAGTGCATGTGAAAAGCCTTAAATTATTGCCTTTTTTCAAACAAAAGGAACTAGCCTAAAGGGGCCTTCCTCAAACTCTATTAGGCTATCACTTAAAATTAGAAAGCTTTTCCTCCCATGGATAAAAACTGAGGACCTAATTTAGCACAATAGATCTTCAACAACTAGGATGTAGTTTAACAACTAAGTTCCCCCTTTAAAATGTTCATATATAAACATACAAAATAAAAGGCTCCACCATAAGGATGGGCTAAATTAAAATTTTATGGTGCCTCTAAAGGTAACCTGGGACTTGCAAGTGGGATAGGAGTCATAAGGAACTCAAAAAGAGAGTTGATTGTTACTTATGCGAGACCATTAGGAACTAAAACAAAACACCATGCCAAAGCCAATGTAGATTTTTGGGGTATCCAACTAGCCTTGGATGGAAAGAATCATCATAGAAGGTGATTCATTAAAAAATTTAAATGCCTTGGATGGAAAAATAACTCGATCTCACACTATAAAATACATCATGGATGACACCAAGATACATTTGAGGGGCATGAAACAAGTCCAAATTATGCACACATACCATGAAAGAAATGGGGTTTCAGATTTTCTCACCAACATAAGAGTAGAACTCCACCTTTTAACCAAATAGCATAAAGGAAGCCACATCCCTAATAATGTCTAATTGGCCATATGAAATGAAAGTATAGCAGGCTAGGTGGGATTTCATGCCAACACACACACAAAATCTTCCTATCAAGAGATGGATTTTAAAAATTATAAACCACCATTATTAAGGAATGAGGTGGTTTAAATTCCTAAGGATGAAGGTAGCATATATCCCAATCCTATTTCATATAGTCTAAACCAATCTATTCCAGAACTATCTATCTGTTTATCTCAATTTTGTTGTCACTATGCTAATGGGGAAGATAGAGAGAGATTAGAGCCTACCTCATGTTTTGAGGTACATGGATAGAAGAAGGTCTATAAAAATTTATGGTGGAGGGGTCTCATAGAGATAATGTTATGGATTACAAACCATGATATGAACATTTTTAGGGACTCCATCATTGGATGCAATAATCATATGGTGGTGATGTGAGGTATTAAGATTAAAGTCATGAATGAATTCATAGGGGAGGCTACATAAATGACTTGCAAAAAGGAAAAGGCTTACAAAGATCAGACAAAAAATTAATAACTCCTTTATCACTTATTTTTTACAAATGAGTTCATGAAAATAGATAAAAAGGGTTTACCCTGGGTAGATCTCCCATGATAATGGCTAGAGGTATGCCTCTAGGTGATGAGATACATGAATCTAGAGGGTAAGTATGCCTTAATTTTATCTCATCATTGTTTTATATTGAATCACTTCTAAGGTTATAATATTATCCTACCATTTTACCACCTAAAGTCATTAGAATGCACATCCCTTACCCACCAAGTTAACGAGTCTAACCTTATTCTACATCAAGGGTTTATACGAATCTTAGTTAAGCATGGTCAAAATTTTAAAGGGAGAGAGATCTCCCTGGGGGGGTCCTCTACCAAGGAGGACTCTCTGGAGGAGGACCCCACCTCAAGGTCCTATCACCCATCTGTTAGTACTCCCCAAACTAGCCTATCTAAAACCTCCATTGAAGACCTTATACTAAAGCTATTTGTTCCCAAGCCCAAGCTGGTCTTTCTAAATGAGGGAACATATATGAGGCCACTAGGAAGGGAAAATTCCTTCTATTTGATGATCTAAAAAATACTAAATAATATCTCAACAATTTCAATAATAGGGTGCAGAAGGTCAGATTGACCCTTTATAGCCTTATCCAAGAGTGAAATGCCCTGCACAGGCAGCAAACTTAATTGTTTAGTCCTTTATCCATTCCCTCAATCTAAACCAGACCCCTATTAAGTAACCACTAAAGGTAATGGAGACCCCCCACATGACATTCCCAACTTGACCCCTATCAATAAAACCCCTTTGTAGGTATAGGGCCATAAAAGGTTGTGCATGATCCTCCTAGGTGATGGTGCTAAAGGGCATGGAAATAAGATGAGGGCCAAAGTCTTAAAGATCAGGTGGGGAATAATAGAGGATATATCTAAGGAGGAGAAGGAAAAACTAAATGGTCCCCCTTCCTGATCTAATTTTTTATTATTTTATCTCATTGCTTACGAAACTCTGTAGCTATTTTTGTTGTCTTTTGTTGTTCAACCTTAATGGCATGTTACTTTTTTGCATAATACATTAGTGGATCTTAGATCCTTGTAAAACTAGGTTATTTACCTGATTAAAAAAAAAACTTTACTAATGTTTGTTGTCATGATCATGTTTATTCACTAAGCTATTAATGTGTAATTAGTTATTTTCTTGTATAGTGATTATTTATTAATGGAATACCCAAGTATTATTTTACACTATGTTATATAAGTCTAGGTTAATGGTTAGTCATCTATGAAACTAACCTAAATTTTCCATAGTAGGTCTCTCTCTACACCTTAGATGAGCATGCAAATTCACTTATGTTATATGCTAGCTTAATGAGTATCAATGTTAGAGTAAGAGTTGTTGATGTAGGTTTTATGCACACTATAGACAATGAGTTTTCACCCTCTCATTTTCGGATTAATGATCAGTCACTCCAAGGCATAAGTTACAAGTATGCGATTTTAGATTAACTAAGTAGTGGAATAGCATCATGTGACCTACATCCTATCAAAGGAAATTTAGTGAAATGATAAAATTAAATTCCAAGAAAATATATTTACAGTGATTCTATATTAAAATAATAAGAAAATCCCATTAAAATAAATTAAAAAGGAAGGAAGAGTAGATAAAAAAAGGCATTTGGACCAAACAAGATGAAACCTTCTTAAGCCAGCACTTGAACTAATTGGATAAATAATTAGAAACCAATGTATGTTGTAAGATACTAAAATCACACAAATAATCAATCATAGTTATAATTCTGAGGAAATAATAAATACAGTAAAATTAAGCATATATAATCAAAAGTTATTATGTTTGCAAGATTGTGTTTGTACATCTACAAGGGGGGATTATGATCAATACAAAAAAAGCATTCAAATTAGAAATAATAAAATATGAATAACTATATTGAAAATACAAGTCATGCACAACCAAGAGACTAAGATACAAAAATGATAGAACTTCTTACAAAATCCATAGGTTTGGAGAAGAATCTAATTTACACATCAAGAATAACTATAGAATGATCTGTCGGATTTTCTATTAATCTTAATAGATAAAATTATCCTTCCTTTAATATAAGGAGGATACAAATATATATAATCTTATGGTGGGGACACCTCATCTCTCAATAAAAATTTAAAATTACATGTCCAAAAATAGAATGATGTGTCAATTCTCATGTAAAGTATGCATGTATAATGGTGTTTGCCTAGAATAAAATTCTTTGAGTAAAATAGAATATATGTGCCAAATAAATTAGGAATTAATGGTTCTAATTTAGCTAAATCATGAAAATACATATGTATTTAAGGGGGTACTAATGTGGCACCATTGGAAGAATAAAATGATGGGGTAACAGTTGTATAAATTAGAGGAATGAAATTGTTATAGTAACTCAAGTTATTATTGGAATGAACACTATCACTATAGATACCCTAGAATTTGTGGCCAATGCAGTCATAGTAGTGAGTATTGGAAGTGGCACATATGTTGGCCATATCTATATTTTCACTAGTGTATATCTTAGATACTAATTACCTTGAGGAAGTGTCAATGGTTCCCTTGCCACTGAAGTTAATTGCTTTGCTACCTCTATTTATAAATATAATGTTGATTTTCATGAGTTTTAATGCCATGTGGCTTCTTTTACTTGCTCTCAAGTGTGTAGAAAGCATAATATGGCAGATGTCTCTTTTCTTTAATTGCAAGCTTAACATTCATGTCTACACCATATGCTTACGTGGCTGAGGGACACATATCTATGTAACACTACTCCACTTGTAACTAAGTTATAGCCTGATGTACTTTTTTCTTTGGCCATGGGTTAGCAAGATGATGACACATGGATGAATCTTAGTGATTTACTTAACCAAGATAGTTTGTACAAGTAACTCTAATAACATCACCTCTAGGTGAGAGGGATGATGACACATAGACAACTCTCAATGATCTACTTATTTAAGATATCCATATGAAGGAAACTACTGATGTCACCTCTAGATGAGTAGGATGATGACATGTGGATAAATCTTGATGCTCTGCTTGCTCAGGATAGTACATATAAGTAAATTTTTTGACATCACCTATAGGTGAGTAGGATTATGACACATAAATGGTTCTAAATGATCTACTTTCCAGGAATATTTGTACAAAGGACTATGTTAATGTCACCTCCAAATAAGCAGGATGATGACATATGGATAAATTTCACTAATCCACTTTCTTGAGATGTCTATACAAAGGAATCATTGGATGTCACCTCTGAGTGAGTGGGATGATGACATGTGGATGGATTTCAATAATTCTCTTACTTGGGTGACTTGTTCTTTACTTGAGCTCCAAGTTATCATAATGATGAAGTGTGGCAAGTCCTCAAAAATCAAAACCTTAGGACCATTAAACTATAGATCCTTGAGGTCATTATACTTTACTTAATCTTTTTTGGGATTTTGGGTTAATAGAATTTTGACACTTGTCAAGTTCTTAGAGCTTAAAACCATTAGATGATTAACTTCATTTTGAACTTTTATGGTTTTTGGATACATGTAATCATGTTGTGTGGCATGTTATCAGAGCTCAAAAGCTCATAACATCTAAAATTTTATTTTAAATTAAAAAGGTCTCCATGTAATGTATGAATTCCACCTATCAAATTGTTAGAGCTTGAGGACCTTGAAGACTTAGAAACTTTTACATAGGTGTAGACACTATTTTTTAATTATATAGCACCACAATCTTGTACACTTAGAAAACCCATACCTTGGTTGTTTCTCTCAATTATAGACCGTATCTCACTTTATGAATACTCACATCTACTCTATATTATGACCCTTGGCCTATCTCATAGTCTAATCAATCTTATGTTGATGACCCAAACCTTCTATCTTATCTAGAATGCTTAAAACCTACTTATCTTCCACTTTTGTCAGTTTTGAGTTTATACCTACTTTCCTACTCCCTAGACACTAATATTTTGGAGATACACTAACATCAAAACTAGTGCCCTAACCTGACTCAAGTATACAGTGTCATAAATTCATCCAATTTTCAAATTAAATGTATCCTAATGATCATCCTAAGTACTTTAATGTGAGTTATTTCTCCAAAGGGATTGATATAAATACAAGATCAATCCTTGTTCATTCTTCACCTAGCATAACCTATAAAAGACCAAAATATACCAAGTCAACTTATCAAAAACATTTAATTGAGAAAATATTACCTATTTCTTTATCAATCATAGGAACAACACATCTATAGGTTTAAATTACTAAAGGAGCAACCTAAGAGCTATATTTTCCAAGTTACAATCTAGGTCATTATTTTAGTTTTTTATCACATATTACATGATTCACACACAAGCCAACATGAAAGGATAACTACATCAATTTGAGGCCCTCTTCAGAGTCTTGGATATGTGTGTAGTGTTCATTGATAAAGGGGTCTTTGGGGTCAACTCGACTCCTTATGCCCACTACCCCTTTTTCCCCAAGGTCACTATGAAGATGGAAAACTAGGTTTTTACAAATCCATGATGAGTGGCAATCCATGACCTAGATATAAATGCACCAAAGTGAAGGCAAAGATAAACCTAAAAGCATCCAGTTGGTTGCATCCTTTTTTTACATGTATTTTATACATGATACTTGTGTCAAGTTTAAATAGTAGCATCGATGCAATCATCCCAAGATAAAATTTGTGTTTTTGGCTCTAAAAACATCCAAATTAGAATCTGATGACTATTTCAAAACCTTCTTCCAGTCTAATTCATGCATGTTACATATCTAGAACTATTTAGCATCAAAACAAACATAACTATTAATAATTTTAGCATAACTCAAAATAAGAAATTTATGTATATTTATATCTAAGTTTAACACCCAATTGGCCTATTTGTAGATTTGTTTATCACCCTTATGCTTATTCATTTTTATATACCCCTTTAATAAGTATCTAGGTAACCTCAACCTAGAAAACACCATATTTTAGGGTTAAACATTTGGTGAACCCAATTCATATGATTGCAAATGTAGTCATCTAAAAATGTCACTTGAGTGTAAATAGTGTTACTTGAGACCACCCATCCCTAGCTTAGACCTAAACCTATCTTAAGACCTATTTAGACACTTATCCAACTTTTATATGGGCCATACACAACCCTAGATAACTCAAAATTACTTACAAACCCTTCCTTTGGCATCCAGGCCCCTAGTGCCTGAAGTTATGCCACTTGGACACTAAAACCATAACTAGACACTAATGCCATAGTGATAATGTGATATTTGGTTGTTATTATCCTTGTCACTCTTTTTAGATCCAATGAATATATTTTAAATTACTAATACACCTAGGGTCAACCTATACCTATTTCAAACCATGCACAAACACCAAATTAGTATGTATACATGAATTCTAGCCCTTTATCCACTAGATGGAAATTAGATGAAAATACACACAAATATTCTTAGACCAAGTTTTTCACAATCAAGATTATTAATCCATATTCTACCCTACTTCTACATACAATCATTTATAGCCCTCTTAAGCTCAGAATACATAGATTTCTAGTTTCAAGCCTCACTCAAAGCACTCAAAATGGCATTCATACTAGCTTCACTTTCAATTGAACCAACACTTATGTGGGGAGAACTAAATTGAGCTTCATCCCTCCTCAGATTATCGGTATGCAAGAAACTTTCATCATAATAGGGTGTTGAGGATGTCCAACCTACCCAACTAACACCACATGTTTACTACTTGTGCCAATCAAATGCCTTAATCACACGGAGGCCTAGGGTTTTGTATATAAAATCAATCACAATATGTAATAAATATAAAATAGAGTTTAGGTCATAAATATCAAAGTAGAGTTTTCCACATAGGAATAGGCTTGGTAAACTCAAACATAGGTACACCCAGAAGTATAGAATAGTTCATACATAGAGGACACTAGCACCATAAGTGGACACTAACACCACAATGCTACTATCCAAGGTAGGGAACTATTAACCAAGAGGGTTTCTGACACCTAGATCATAGTTGTGATGCTCAAACTAGTGCCTATACTAATTTTTAGCTTTCAAATCCTTCATCTCAAGGAATTTCCATCTAAGTATTCATTTATCTCCTTCATTGTTATTATTAGAAATACCATTTTAGCTCAAATTTTTCACAAATCAATGGTTATATTTATTATATATTTTTTACCTTAATTTATTATACTCAGCCCTTTTAACAACCTAGGGCTTACACTCTGTAACCCTTAAAAGTTAAATCATTTGGTGAACCTGGCTTATTTCAAACAGAGAAAAAATCCTAACCCTAAACTAACTTTAGGGTTTATGTTTTTAGCCCTATAAAACTCAGACTCAAATTTTAGATCCTTACATTTTTGTGATTTTTATTTTATCTAATCATGATAATAATGATAGAAGATGTTTATCACTTTCTAATGCAAAGTTTTCTAGTTTCATTTGCATGATTATTTTCTTTCATTTGGAATCAATTCAAATAAGATATGCACCTATATGTACATGATGTCCTATATCAATTACAATATAGTTTATTGGGCTTATTCCATAAATTTAATACCCTGCTAACCATGTTTCAAATTTTAATGTCATATCTTATGCAATGAAATAATCTCCTTCTCCTCCTCATCTCCATAAAGGGTGATAGCTAATTTCCCTCTAACCATGTCCATGCTATCACTCCTCCATGAGATGAAGTAGCCTATAATATTATTACTAATGCCCATACTTAGCCTATCCATACCTACACCTCTTCTCTATAGGGTGTGTGCCTACATGTTCAATCAAAAGCAACTAGGGTTTATACTTATGAGACTCTAAGGGATCAAATTATCAGTATGAACAGGTTCATTTTAGAATTTTAAACTTAGAATAAACTATTACATGAAAATATTAAAACATTAAAAAAATGATATTGCAAGACAAAAGCCTCTAGGCCACACTAGTGTCAATCCTGTATATGCATCTTCACCTAGTAAATTTATGGCAAGCAATGTTATATATCAAAACAATAAATCATAGCAAAGTGCATATACAACTAGTGATTCAAAAATTACTCAAAGATCAAAAAATAGTTAAGTGAGATTTTAAGGCAAATGATCAAATCTAATTTGATCAACCTACCTCCTCTACATCTAATCAGGAGATACATATATTATTGGGCATATCATAGAATGCATGGGCACCACACTAATTCATGTTTAACATTAAAAAGGAAAATATAATAGGTACTTGATATAGATGACCCAAACAATGGTTGTCATCCAAATAACATGCAATGGCACATGTACAAATTCAAAAAGGGTCAAATTTAGAAACAATATAAAAGTGGTTACCAAAGCATTACTCAAAATAATAAAAGGTTCACAAACCATAATTAGAACAAGAAACAATATAATAATCATAGGTAAAGAAAGTAAATGATAAAAATATACCTCTTGACAATGAGGTTTCACTTTAAAAATAATATGGGTTTGGTTTAAAATATCTATAATAATTTGATTATCAAGGTCAAGAGCTGGGCAAACACACCCAAGGCATCATTACTCCTATTCTAGTTGTTGATAATGTTGGTCAATAAGGTTTGGGATTTATGTAACATACTAAGGCAAATCATCCATATATATAGTTTATCAAGGTACAATATCCAAAATACACATGAAATGTTATAAAAAAACAACTTAAGATTCAAATTTAAAATCATGCTAAGCTAATAAACATTCTCAAAAGAGGCTTTATAGCAAAAGAGCCTCCAAAGCACCATATTCCTACAATAAGCACAATATTAAAGGGCATAGTAATAGAAAATGTTACGAATCAAAATTTATAAAGTTCAATTCCATAGTATGAGGCAATTCCCTATGCTCATCTGGACACAACAAGAATCAACAATAGCATTCCATTGGTTCAAAATCAAGATAATGATGATGAATGGAATAATATAGGTTATTATGACTACCAATATATTGACAATGAATAATACTTAGATTTACACTATAGCTCAATTTAGCCATAACATATCCATCACACTTCATAAGGACTTACCATTCCTTTTTTTGACACAATCCACATTGATAGTGAGTCTCCCATGAGACTCATCAGTTAGTATGTTCCTCTCTACTTGTACATAGTTTCATTCATTGTTGATACTTGTATATAGTTTCATTTTCATGTTGCACGTACATAGCTTATATCCAAAAAATACAAAAATAATACAATATATCAAAAACATAAAAACATTCAAATATTTGCTCATAAATTAAAAATTATAGATTGTATGCATTTCCATGTTTACATTTCTTATACCTACCAGGTATTACATATGTTATCTCTATTAGTGTGGTCATTTTTATCATCATAAATGTTTCACTTGTTCTTTTCAAGTGTTTTTAGATAATTACAGGACCCATGTCCACCACACAGATCCATATTTATTACTATTTACTCACTGGGGGCACATACACAGGGTCCTCATTTGACACATTCACCCATTTGGGGGTATCTAATACAGAGTTCCAATTGCCAAGTTATATCATTATATACTCTATATCATAGATTTAGCATCATTTATATTTTTATATTGATCATCTTACACTACATATATCTTTTTTTGACTACTACTATTCTAGACTTAGTTTATGTACGTCTTTTCTCTTATACATATTTATACCACATGTTCATGAATATTTTCATTTCTAACTTTACTAGTTTAGACTCAATTATGTCTCCCTAATTCTACATCTATTCGATAGAATTTTAACATGCCATTATTCTATGGATCTAAGCCACTTCCTTTCATTGTATGTATGCTTTAGACATGTGTACATGTCCTTGTGTGTTCCTTCTTGATTGTGCATGTATACATTTGAACATGTCCTTCCATGTGGCTCCATGCCAACTTGCTTATTTTTTGTGTATGTGGATATTTTAACATGTCCATATATGTCTTACTTTCTAGGATTTAGTGACATGTACCCATATCCCTTGTATTATGGCTCCTTGGCCTACTTTTTATGCCTCATGTGTGTTGTATGTATGTTTTAATGTATGTATTGTGTCTATGACACTTGTTTCTTGCTTGTTACACACTCTATTTTTATATGTCGTAAGGGAATTTATGCATATCCCCTTCCTATTTGGGTGTTGTTATGTACATCATGCCCCATCCCCCTAGGTAGTTACTTAGTTTATTACTTAGATTTGTTGTTGATATATATGCTTACATTTTTATATCTATCTTGGCAACCTTTTGAATGCTATATCTAACATACATAGTATATTACAAACTTATGCTCATATTATATTACATTCCAATGCCATGTATACACATTATATTAGTTTTTTACATAAATATCATATATGCTCAAGCTAACACATATCATGCAGAGTTTTTTATTTTGAGGATAGTTCTTACACAGGTTCAACAACTACCTTTCAAAGAGGGGGCATTCACATAGGTTTTTCACATATATCAGGCCATCTGAATACACTCAAAGTATATTTTCTAGTATGTAGGTATGGAATAAAGAGATCTATTTTAGGAAAACATAGTGTAAAATAATCAAATAGAAATTAGAGTCAATTTTGTAGAAAAATAACACAATTGAACACTGACACCAAAAGCAGACACTAGTAGCACAACACTACTATTCAAGGTATGACATTATTATGCATTAGCCCCAAAAGTAATAAATTCCAAAATTTATATAAAGGCATAGCATTTATAGTCTAGGTTTACATAGATTTAGTTATAGATTATCAATTTTTGCTTAGTTTTGAATAAAATCATACATTCTTATCAAATTGGGGGCATCATGCATGGCATGATCTCTCCCATTATAGTTTATATACTCAGATATAGATTATTACAATTCAATCCATAATATATATATTCAGATATCATATTTGGGGGCATGTGCATGGCACATTATTTTGGTATGCTCATTTGTGCACCAATTGATCATATGGAATGGTAAACTCCATGTCATTCTCTATGTTATACACACTAGACACCATGTTCCAATTTATGCACTAGATTGATGTTTTACTCTATCTATAGTGCTTGGCATTACCATGTAATCCTTGAGCTACATACCTAAGTGCTTGAGAGGCCCATAGGCCAATTTTCATTCCAAAGTTCCTAAGTTGTAGTAGAGCAGTTACATATAGTTTTAGTTACAATCATATAGCTTCAATTACATTCCATAAATTTAGTTATAGATGCATCTACTACTCATGGGTAGGTAATGATGAAGACATAGTCTACTTGAGATCTTGATCCACCTACATAAGAGGGTTGAACAATCCATCAGTCCAATCCAAGTTATTTATAGGTCATGATCCACTAAGTAGGGGTGGGAAATGATGGAGTCAAAATTGGATTGAGTTCTTGAGCCACCCACACAAGGGGATTGAGCAAGACATTCAACTTAGTCTAAGTTATTCACTAATTGATCACTATCTATATACACACACATAGAATGTCATTAGGTTTATGAATTGGTTCATGTACCCAATGAGGTGTATTCATTCCTTTCCTCTCTCTTATCTCTTTACTCAATTTTGTCTTTGCTTTTGATATCTCTTAAGTAAGGACTGATCTATGCACATTTCATTTGTAGGACATGCAATAGATCATGATTCACATACTCATATACAAATCCATGGGATTTTCCTTTTAGTTAAGTTTAGGTACATGTCTTCTCCTTTATCTTAGTCATTTCACTTTGTTGCATTTATAGAATAAAGGGGAGCAAATTTAGTCATCTAAAATGTCACTTGAGTGCCAAGAATGTTAATTGAGACCACCCATCCTTAGCTTATCCCTAGACCTATTTTAGGGCCTATTAAGACACTTATCCATCTTTCATGTGGGCCAAACACATCCTTAGACATAAAAAAATTAGTATAAAACACTTTTTTTAGGCATTTAGGCCCCTAGTGCCTCAAGTTTTGCCACTTGGACACTAGCACCATAACTGGACATTAGCATCATAATGTTAATGTCATTATTGACTAATTTCACCACAAGTAAATTAGGTTAACCCCTTATATATTTTAAAATTTTAATAGGGTCTCCTAGGGTGTAAAATGTGTCTAATGGTCTTAATGAGGTCATTTATAAAGTGTTTTAGCTTTGTCATAGTTGTATAGTTTATCTTATGTCACTCTAAGGTCACTTTCAGGTCATTTATTGAGATTGTATGAGTTTACCATAGAAAAAAAAATGTCTTAAAAGCATATCTAACATCTTATATGTTATATTAATGTTAGATATGGTAGTATTGGACTGATAATTATAGGTGCAACATTGAAAGCAAGAAGAATAGGTAGTTTAGATAGTTTCAAGCAGTTGTACATCCTATACAACACATTTGGAACATGTGGTGACTTCAAGAGTGTCTTTTAGGATTATTATAGTCTAATTCCATGCTTGGGTAGCTTTGATAGACTTAAAAATAGAAAAAACTTACCTATCTTTCCCGTCACTCTCATTTGCAAGAAAAAATGGCTAATAGGTCTTCCTTGGTACAGACAGTAGGAGGTGAATCAGAGAAAGTGTCTTTAGTGAATCATAATAATATTTTTCTACTACAAATCCATGGAAATATTTATAATATTGGTGTACTATGCTTCATGAACCATTGTTAAGAAGGTCATATCCTCTTTTCTACCTGCACATCCCTGTAGCCTTCAAGTTTCTTCTTTGTTTGCATTATTCTATGCAATTCAAGTTATGTACATGATCTAAAAGAGTTTGACCATCCTTATCATATATTTCTCAATCTATTTTCATGTGTGAACATCAAATAATGGTCCTATACTATCTCATTCTTCTAGTTGGATACTACATCATAGTCTACAAATAAGTATCATCAGTTGTAGAGGGTTCTTTCACCTATAGTGGTTTCAAAATAAAGGTAAAATGTTGTGTTTATCTCTCATTTCATATTTATAAATCTCTCCAAAGGATATTTTGTCTCAAAATCATCTCTTGATGGAGTGAATAGTCAGATTATACACACAGTCAGTCTTCCTACAAATGTCACCTATAGTCAAGTGTAAAATAACTATGATCAATCATGATTGATGAAATTAAGAAGCTTTTAAGGTGTTGAAAGGATAATTAAGTGGAAACAATGGGTTTAAACTATTTCAAGGGTTAGATATTGGTTATAACAACCAATTAAACACATACAGTCAAAGAACATCTTCACCTATAAGTAGTTTCTAACAGGAGCATGAGTGTATTCATTAGAGGTCTAAGTGGTGTGATATGAAGATGCTTGAGCTCAATGAAGACCTTCAGTCAAGTCTAAGAATGTATAAAACATCATTATTAAAGTGTTTAAGCCATCATATGGTAGGGAAACCTATAAACATTCTCACAAGTTTGGAATGTTATAATTGAGACACTTTACCTTAATTTCTTTGATTCATGTTTTGCCCATATACTATGTCATCTCTTGGTATTGTGTCTTGATGATCTAGATAGGCCTAGTTGTTTCCATCATGTATCCCAAGACTAGAAATAATGTATTTACATGAGGAATTAGTTGTTTGGCTAAGATAAGGTAGTGTAAATAAAGTTTCCATTTCCAACAAGTTTCTACTATATACATTCAATGAAATCTACAACTCTTGAAGCCTAAATGGCCTTAAAACATAATGTCACATAATAGAAGCATGACCTCAAGATAAGGTGAATAAATTTTAATGAGATGTGACACTAGTAACCCAAAGACAAATTGAGTGAGTTGAGGCACAATGGTTTGACTCAGGTCACCACCTACAAGAGTCCCTTTTTCTCTTAAAATGTCACCTACAGTCTGATTGTAGACTGATAGTACATTGGGAGTAGGTAGTTTGGATGATTGGCATGGTCCTAAGGCATGATATGAATATGTTCAAATATTAAATGATCTTATAAGGATTATGATAAAGTAATTTGGTATTCAAACACAAATTTACACCTACAAAGAGCCTTTTAACTCTTCCCAATGGTTACTTATAGGTGTTACAATTAACATAGTCTTAGACTAATGTAGGCTAGTGAAATGAGTGAGCTTGGAGAGTTAACACAGATGTGGAATGGATGAATATTAGTGATACCAATCTCATGGTGGTTATGTCAATTACATATGATGCTCAGTAAAAGACAAGTTGAACTAAAACCTCAACCTATAGGCAAACTCAACTCTGCATACATACCTGGCATACAGTCATCAACTCTATGAGTTTGTCTTAAATTTTGCGGTGTTGATGACCCTGTAAAATTGATCTATACTTTTAATTTAGTATATAATGTCATAAATACCTATTATAACCCTCCATGGTATCATTTTCGCTAAGTAAATAGGGGATATTCCCTCTATTTTATCTCAGATAGAGGGCACTCCCAGTCAAGACATGACTATAGGATTGGTGAGAAGATGGTAAGAGGATAACATGATGAGTTTTATAAAACTAAATAAAGATGTGGAATGTTTATTTTATCATGTACAAATGTTTATAAGACTCTGTAGTCACCATTGACACACAGAGGATGTTTTAGGTCACAAAACATAATTAGGCCTAGACTAGACCTAAGCACTACAAATGTCTAGCTTCTATTTATATGACCACAAGACCATTATAAGTCATGTGAATAGCTTAATGGGAGAGCATAAGACTATTTTTATCCATCAATTTATATGAAACCACTCATAAGGGTCACTTTTGGCCTAAAACCATGACATAGGTACATAGAATGCAAAAGAATAGCTTGATAAGCCAACTTCAAACACTCATACCTATACAAACACATTACATGGTGCCCCAAGGAGATAGGGATAGTTTATTAGGGTCATATACTTGGTCTTTATGACATTTTTTTGGTATTTGAACATCTATTTTTTATGAACCATTACTAAGAAGCAAAATAGTTCAAAACCCTATCTTAAACCTGATGGAAAAGAAACTAATTGAGGTGAATTCAAAAGTGTCAAAATGGCCTAAAATTTGTTTTATAATTGTTTAATACTCTCCCATGCTCCTTATCACATGATTGGTTTGTACCCTACTTGTATGAATAAGGTAAAAATAGGGTTGTTTATTAGTTTATGGGTGTTTTCTAGGTGTAGAAGAGAACTAAGTAATAAGAATCTTTGGGGAAGGTATGTAGAGACTTATTCCCACTCTCCATATTCATTTATCACCATATAAAGGCATGAAAACAATATTTTTGAGTCATTCATTTTAGGTAGTCTTTGATAGGTAGTGACAATGAAGAGTGATTGCCAAGTGAGAAGATGAGAAGTCCAATTTGGGATATTTTTAAGGTCTACTTGATGGAGTAGAAGGAAAAGAGACTCTAGAGAAGTGTCTTAACACATATTCCATGTATTTATTTGATCAAATAAATGTCACCTTGATGACAAATGTGAATAATGAGACCTAAAGACCAATCGGTGACTTTAGATGGTGAATACAAGTGTCCAAAAGATGGATATCAGTTAGGGAAGCATCTAATGACTATTATAGCATGTTTCCAACCTCCCTAAGATATTTCATATGTTTTAACTCTCCCTTTTCTAGTTTCAATCACTCAAGAGATGCTTCATGATGAAGATAGTTTCAAAAAAGTAGTTGAAGGTCTCTATGCTAGTTTTGGAGAGTTTTTCATGCTTCTGCTAGACACTTGTCCAAGAAGACCTTCATGGTCTACTTATCCACTTCATTATTTTCAATGTGACTGGACCTCATAAATTGACACTTGTTCTTATGACCCTTGAGCTCCACCTCTTCTCTCTCTTCTCACATGTTCTATAAATTCAAGCCATTTTGGCATTTATAAAAGAATCCACACCTAGTATAGTGAAACCCTACTAGTTTGATACTATATTTTGTCTTTGAAATAATATTTTCAATATTTTTTTGAGTTCACAATATATCTTGTCTAAATATGTGAAGTGATGCATAGTGAAGTGTCTAATGATAATTATTTATCCTTGCCTTCTCTTTATCCTTTCATGTTTGATATAAGTAGTTCTTCCTTTAACAGGTCACATGAATTGCAGCTAGTGTGTTTGTCTATATTAAAGCACAAGGAGTTGCCTTAGTGTCTAAAATATAACCTTTGGTTCACTCAACTTGAGTAGTTTAATTCATATCACCTCCATGTTTGAAATACTAATGTTATAGCAATTTAGGATTTTAAGACTAGTGTTGTGAGTCATGTTTCATAATGCACTTTTATGGTAGTCTAGTGGAGACCATTATAGTGTATCACCTCATTAGAGTAGTTTAATTTCATGTCTCTTTTTATCCCTTTTTATCCAAGCAATCAAGTAGTGTAGGTGATAAGCACTCAAGGATCAATCTAGGGGGATAACCCTTAAATCTAGAGGTTTACCTCTGCTATAGGCAACCCACAAGCCTAAAGGTAATACAATGATATCCAAATATTAGAGTAGGATTGAAAAACCATGTCTAGGGTGTAAGATTTGGTGACAATAATCATGTTTTGGTGTTATTGTCCTTTTCTTACCTTTTACCTCTAATAAATATATTTTCAATTCCTAAGACACCTAGGGTCGATCTATACCTATTTCAAACCATGCACAAGCAATAGATAAGTATGTATACATGAATTTTAGACCTTTATCCACTAGATATAAATTATATTCAAATACACATAAACTAGGTCATGCCAAGTTGTGCATAATCAAGGTTATTAATCCCTATTCTTCCCTACTTCTAAATACAATCATCTACAACCCTCCTAAGCTTAGAATACATAGATTTCTAGTCTCAAGCCTCACTCAAAGGTTCCAAACTAGCATTAATACTAGATTTAGTTTTAATTACACCAGAACTTAGGTGGGGAGAACTACATAAGGCTTGATCCCTCCTCAGAGTATTGGTATGTAGGTAATGCTCATCACAATGGGGTGTCAAGGATGTATAGCCTACCCAACTAACACTATACATTTACTACTTGTGCCAATCAAATGCCCTAATCACATGGAGGTATAGGGTTTTGCATATAATTTTAGTCATAATAGGTCATAAATAGTGAAGTAAGGTTTGTCCACTTAGGAATAAGATTGGTAAACTCAGTCATAGGTTGATTTAATAATTTTGGGAATAATGGAGTTTTATTCCTATTTTAGTTAAAGATCTGGATTAATAAATCAGTAAAAAAACATTACAATAATTACAATCCTAATTTATATAATTTATTTATATTTTTTACCTTTCTAACAATAGCAATAAACTAGGAGAAAATATAACTTAGCTTAAAATAGGTTGAAACGGCTGTTGTAGGGTCTAAAATTGGTTGTGCAACACTAGGATAGTGTCATGAATCAGAATTTGGTTTTCATTTTGTGAAAAGATAATACCACCAAAAATAGGACACCCTAGGGTCTTGCACTATTGTCCTCTTTTGGTGCTATTATCCAAATTTCTCATAGAGACCTTATTTTTCTAGGTTATTTCCATTGTTCATATGTGAACTTGCCCATAAAATATTGAGTCTTGAATGTTGATGGAACTCCTTATAGATCTGATTCAATATTGAAACCCTAGACCTTTATTGTGATTAATAAAACTTGAGAAAGAGAGGGGTTAGTGTGTGTAAGATGTACTAAACATGTGATCCACACCCTTTATATGGGTATGATGCCTACATACCAATACTCTTATGAGGGATCAAGCCATATGTAGTTTTCCCACTTGATGTTCTTTGTGAAATAGTGTAATGACGATGAAAAATTATAAATTAAGAGTGCTTAATGTGGCTAGGGACTGGTGTGAGGGTTTGAATGTGTTTTCAATTATGTTAGGTGATTGTATGCAGAGAATAGGAAATTTTGCCTTAGTGGTTTGTTTTTATTCTTGCTTGATTGTAAGATTTATCACCTCCCTTTGTAAATGACCTTTGGATGGACTTTTATAAGGAATTATTAATCATGGGTTAGATGTGTTCATGTTAGGATGACATGATGAAGGATAAGAATTAGATGAAAATGGTCCTTTGGGCTCAAAATACAATTAGATGGGAGCAATAAAAATGGGACACCTTAGGGTCTGATCCTATAGTCTAGGTATGATGTTCTTATTCTACAGGCTCAAGACCTAGGGGATAGAATTGGCCTAGGAAATAGAGCCTGGTTGAGCTGGAATGATCATCTAAAAGTCTATGGATGACTAGGAATAAGCAAAAAGGTACCTAGGAGGGTCATAAGAGCATGCAAATAGTATCTATGGTTAGGATGTCACAAACCACACTCAAACTACCAATTTGGACATTTTGTATGACTACACAGGTGTTCCTAGAAGTAAAAGCTAGTTTTTGCATAGAGGACACTAATGCCATAAGTGGACACTAGCACCATAGTGCTACTGTCTAAGGTAGGAAGCTATTGTCTAGGAGGGTGTATGACACCTAGATTTTATTTGTGATACTCAAAACAACTCTTGTACCTATTTTCAGCTTACAAATCAACATAATCAAGGACCTACCCACACCATCAAATCCAAGAGATGTCAGAAGTTTTTTAGGACATAATGGATATTATAGAATATTCATCCAAAAAAATAGCCAAAAGGTAGCTCCATTATTTATTTTGATTTCTAAAGATGTTGATTTTGTTTGGACTGATGAGTGGTAGGCAATGTTTTAAGAACTCAATTATTTACTCACAATAACTCCCATACTCAGAAAACCTAACTCGATAAAACCTTTCCACATCAACATAGATGCATCAGACACTACACTAGGGGTTGTCCTTGGATAAAAAGATGAATATCTAATCTATGCCATCTGCTTCATCAGTAACAATCTCTAAGGGGATGAATTCAACTACATAATGATAGATAAATGATTTTTTATTTTAGTTTATGTCATAAACAAATTCAAACACTACATTACTGGATATCAATTCTTCATTCACACTGATCATGGAACAATCAGGTATTTAATGAGCAAGCCTACAGTAAAAGGGTGAATAATTAGATGGTTGATTTTGCTATAAAAATTTGGCATCGCCATTATGGATAGACCAGGTAAAGACAATATAGTTGTATACTTTTTATCTCAATTATAATCTAATGATCATAGCCTTATTGTTGATGGTTTTTTTCTAGATGAATGTCTTTTTACAATGACCACTAAAACACCTTGGTTTAGAGATATTGATAACTATTTAGCTGTAATATCTACTCCACATCATTTTTCACCAAGGGAAAGGTGGCACTGTCACATCCCAATTTCTCACTAAGCTAATTTACCTAATTATCCATGGATTATTATGATTGTTAAATTGATTAATTAATTTTTAACTAAGTTGTAAGTAATATGTTATTATGGGACAGTTGTAAATTACTTGATTTCATGATTACATTGTTATGAATTAACTGTATTATATATTCTTTACATTATGATCATGTTGATTTGTTATTATAGCAATGTTTTATGTATATATCATGATGTTATGGGATAACTACCTTCTTATCATGAGTTGGATGTAGAAGAGTTTCATCCCTCAGAGCATGATTGAGGGAGAGCATCATCAGAGAGGATGACGTAGATGGAGGTGTTGGGGGATGATAGAAGAACGGACAGAAACCATACACACACAACATTAGATAGTACATATTATATGCATTTTTTGAATTTTTAGCATTAGTACATTTTTTATGTTATCTACATTTAGATTATAGATTGTGTGTGTTAGTTTAGTTTAATACTTATATGTGTAATTTATATTGTGTGACTGCATCATGGATATTATACATAGATTTAGTGTATAATGTTACAATATGATTATGTTATGTTATTAAATTTATTATTTTTTAATGCTTTTGGGAACATAAATCTGCATGAATTTTATCTAGTTACTATAGTATATATACTAACCATAATGTATTTGTAATGTTTAGAACATTAGCTAGTTATCTTTATGATATTCGGGAATATCATTATATGGCTTAACACCTTAATATATGAAGATAACAAAAGACATAGATAATCTATATAGCATAGTAATAACATAATGATTACATTGTTATAATACTATTGTGATTGGTTTAATAGTCATCTAATTTACCATTTTGGATAAAATTATATAATAGACTTTATACTAATCTCATTATTATAAAAAGTCATGATGTTATTATCTTTATTAAGTTATTGAAAAAGATTGAATTATATCATAAAAACTATCCTATGATCTAAACCTAGTCTTTGTTACCATGCATAAACTACATTAATGTTTTAAGTGTTAGTTATCATTGTTAAAAATGTTAAAAGTGGACTTTAGTATGGATATCTATAGGCATGTAATGTAGGTAGACCATGCAAGAGTTAAAAGAATAAAATAATGATAAATGTATTTGGGAAAATTTCAAGAGAGAGAGAGAGAGAGAGATAGATTAGGGCTTTTTGTTAGTTTAGTCAATAGGAAGTTAATTGAGTTTAGTCTCTATTTGAATGGATACTTCAGATTATGCATGGTGATTGTGAGCTATGAGCTAACAATTGCATGCAAGCTCGAACTAGGAAGAGAGATATGGGAAAAATTATGATAAGAGGTGATTTAAGGAAGATAATAGAACAAATGAAGAGAAGAAGAGAAAGAGCAAAGTAAGGAAGAGAAGGATTTATGGTTCCTATAGTTTTAATTTTGAATCATTGAAAAGGTTGGGGATGTTATCCTATTATTTTATCTTGGATAAATTATTTGTATGAATTTGTTACTTAGGGTTTGTTTTAAAAAGATAGCATTTTAAATTAGATATATGTTTAGACCTATGGATGGATCGGCCATCCAAAACACTAAACTTATATCCTCAAAATCCCTATGAATGTAAATAAATTCTATGTGCATCTGTAAGGGTTACATGATTTAATTTGTTATATAACAAAATACCCTAGCTTAGGAAAATTAGAACCTAGCTAGATGGTTTGATGTATACATAGACTGAGTCTTATTTTATAAATCATATATATATATATATATATATATATGCTCAGTAAGAAGTATGTCATATCCTGAGCATATTTATATATATATATATATATGCTCAGTAAGAAGTATGTCATATCCTGAGCATATAAATATAATACATAGAACTTGTGTATATTTTGAGGAATAAACTTATTAGCGAATATATATTGTGGACTATATATAATTGTTACATAAAATAGTAAAATGGCATAAGTATGAATTGGGGTTATTTCTTGATCAAATTCATGAATATATAAGGATTGTGTATTCTTAAAATATGAAATAGGGTATATATAATTACATATATGAACTATGTATTCTTAAAATCTAAAATAGGGTATATATATATATATGAATTGTATGAATGTCATATATGAAACTATGAGATTAATAAGTATGAACTATGTGTAATTGATATTCCAAAATAGTTATTTGGGTGTATACTTATTAATTCATATAATGAAAATATATATGTACAACTATGTGTATATACTTATGAACTATAGTCTGAAGTTAAGACAGTATTTATTAAACTATGTTTGGGTTGAAGGAAAATATAGAAATATCTTTGAATTAAAGTGTGAATGACAAAATTCTATATCAACTATGAATTCCTGGTAAATAATTATGTGATATGTGAAATGATTGTACAACTTTAGAAGTATTCATAATCTATAAAATGGAAATGGTAATTAACATCAATTTGTTAGCTATATAGAAACATGTAGTGCAGTTTGGAATACTTTAGTGTTGTGTTTAAATGAAGATAGTCAATAGAGTTAAACCCAGATCTATATATATGTTAAGTGTTTTATAAAAACATGCATAGATTATAGGATTAGAACAATTGTATATTCTTTGCAAAGGTTTGCTAAACGATTCAGAGATAAATGTCAATTTTTTCTATTTAACATTTATAAAAAAACCTATAGTAAGTAGGAAGAGTATAATATTGACTATAACATTCTATTTATTAATAATTTGGTATTATTAATATCTTATGTTGGATAATTTGTGAAATGAAAATTTATAATGGTTGTAGAAATCATATGAAGTTCTTGTTTAGAAAAATATAAATGATTGTTGATATTTATATACAAAATTTATTTAATGGTTGAGTATTTGTATGTGGTACATATTATATATAATATGTATGAGTGCACGTATATATGATATATATTGATATGAGGTCTTAGGTACTCATATACATATATATAATATATATAATAGTATATTGGAAGGTGTGCCTATACTTATAGTTTTATTGATTGTTAAAATAAGTCATAGGATCTTAAGGGACAGGAAACTATAACTATATGCATATAGTCTCCTAAAAACATAACAAGACGTAAAAATATAAGATTATGTTCATGTGAGATATGACTTGGTTTATGAGTTATTTGATTCTTATAAATTATTATGACTAGTTATTTATAATTAAGTAATGTGTACATTAAAATATCAGGCTTTATTACTGATGTTATCTTTGTATGTACTATATTTGAATTTCTTATGAAAATTAGAAAACATACAGTCTAAGTATATATATCATACCCGGTTGGTATAAATTATATTTTTTATGCCTATTATTTATGTGACAACTAATATAGTGAGATTAATTCATACATTTTATGGACTAAATGTATGTATTTTGATTATTCATGTATTTTAGCATGTTTTATACTTGCTAATAGGAAATAATTTGTATGAATTTTTTGGTTATATTTTTATGTTAACCAAATCTCACATTGTTGGTACTAAGTAGTGAGATGGACTTCACTAGCTTACTTAGCATCACCAATGCTAGATGAAGGTAATCCGATCAAGTGGTATGTATGAATTTCATTGTAGAGATCAATAATTATTTGAAAAATTTGGCCAAAGTAATCTTAGTTAGACATTGTCATTTCATATGTATGATTTACACATTTATGCGATATCATGTTAGAACATATTTTCTTTATGGCACACATCATGTATTAGAAATCTTATATCACACGGGTACTATTTTGTCTCTATGGATTCCCGCACCATCACTATCTACCCATCCATAAAAGGAGGGCCATTTCCTGATTGAGGGATTGTGTGGGAGATTGATGGTCTATTTTTGGTGTGGAAAAGTGATCATATGATGATCTCCCTCCTCACAATAGTACTTATTTGGAGACTACACTTAAGATTATCAGAGATACTAGAGTTTGTGAGATTCACGCTCTGTGGAGCCTTATATCTAATATGGTATTTATTATTGAGATATAATTCTAATTAGAAATGTAATTAATTAATCATTGTACATTGAAATTAGTGGTTGTATTATTGTACCAGTCATGGCTAGATTTTATTAATTACTTTCTATATGCAGTTATATTTTGTTTCATGTGATGCTAGTGATTAGTAACTAATAGATGTTACATATTTACTTTATGTTTAACATACTTAGCATGTATACTAATATCACTAATTAGATTATTTTGGTCTAATATAATGAAACAATATGTGGAATATAAGTTTTTTTTAAATATTTTGTTATTCTAGTAAATTCTAGTGGCGATGCTACATTGCGGTATCAGAGTTGTGGATTAAACTCTAGGACTTAATGAGTATGCTAATGTTTTAACATCCTTATGTTAATATAAAGGATAATGGTTCAATTTATATCATCTAGAAAAGGTCCTTTGAATGTCAATGACAATAACCCTCTATTCGATCCTAACCAATTTACCGCTGAACAAGCAACAAAGTTGGATCAGATTCTTGTAGCCATGAATGAGACTAGGGACTGAATTATAGCCCTAGAATAAGAAATTCATGAACATGAGGAGGAAGCCCATCAGGATGTGCCTAAATAGCATCCTACTTAGCAAGAAATCCCTCAAGAGTAAAGACATGAGGAAGTGGCTCAAGACATGAGAGCATGTGTAGCAGTGGAATTAGCTAGCAATATGAAAAAGGCAAATCCACCTAAGTTTGACATAACCATTATGGGAGATGGATATAAATCATGGTTGACTGATATGGAGAATTATTTCCAAATTTTAAATTACTCCAAGGTCACCAAATCAATTTAGGGAGCTTACCTATTGCCTAGAGAAGCAATTATGTGGTGGGCCAACAAGAAGTTGAAAATGAATCTTAACTCAACCACCACTAAATGGGACTATTTTGTTACACTATTCAGATCATGATGGCTTCCAAATTATATTTTGACCAAAAACTTATATATTTTCAAAATCTAAAGCAAGGAGATCTATCGATGAATGAGTATTTGGAATAATTCACCAAAGTTCTGAAATATATACTTCAGTATGAGGTAGATGAGAGGTTTAGGATTAGAAAGTTCATCATGGGATTAAAACCTTGGATTGGTGGAGAGGTGGAATTTCATGGACCATCTACCATAGACCAAGTCTTTGAGAAGGTAGTCAAATAAGAACAAAAGTTAAAATCCCTTGCTCAGGTCAGAGATAAGTTTAAGAAAAAATTTAGAAGTTCTAGGCTAACTTTCAAAAAAAAGAACTAGAAGTAGAGGAGTGGAGACTCCAAGAGTTAATTCAAGAGTCACAATACTAGATTTAATAGTGGTTCTAGTAACAAGAAACTAGGTAATGGTTCCAAAGGTCATTTCAAGGGAAACTAATAGTCTGACAGGAAGGGACCACTTGGAGGTTTCTTCATTTATGAAGGTGACCATTTTGCACGTGAGTGTACCCAAGATAAGTTGAGGAATAAAGTATTTGCTCCTCAACAAGGAACTTTTTAACAATGTATTTATGTGATAGTTAATAATTGGCAAGTTAAAATCCAAGATTCACATATAGAATTATCAGGTATTTTATTTGAACATCTAGTTTTATATCTTATAGAATTCTAAATAAGTTATCTAGAAAAGTTAGAGTAATGTTAAATGCATGGTCGGTATAATATGGGAATGATTTTAAAGTTAAAGTAGACAAGTGTTTAGTTTAATCAAATATTATGTTGCTTGAATTCATAATAGTAATGGATCTTTATGCAGCACTGCTAGGGTCATATGATGTGATCCTCAGAGTCAACTGGCTTGTAAAGCATAAGGCCAAGGTTGACTTCTATTTGTGTCTAGATGATTTTGGAAATCAAACACTAATTTAGGGTGAGAAAAATGAGTTAAGGGATCAAGAATATTTTTTAAATGTAACTAAAGATGGCTCAAGGAAAAGGATGCCAAGCATTTATCATCAAGATAAATGAAATGGAGGAAACTAATGTTGAAATTAGCTATTGAGAGGGGGGATGAATCAGTAGACAATAATGCACATTTAATTCCAAAACCATTCCATCATTCATCAATTGATATATCAACATAAACATGAAATCACATACATCCAAATCATGAATAAGAGGATATATCACATCAACACAATATCTATGTGGGAAACCCTCATGGGGAATAAAACCCACTGAACCCTACAAGATGGACTATAGTGCCATAATGATAAGATCCAATTTAGACTAGCTACAACTAATAAATGAACTACCATCCCTTATTTTAGTGAGACTAAAATACTACAATGAGATACTACACCTGTCTAGCTGAGTAACCACAACAACTATACCTTTAGCAAGTTTCACTTTGTAAGGAGGCTGCAACCCCCTAGATGTTGATCAACCATAAGAACACCTATGAATAACTCTACCTTTAAACTAATGTCTTCAACACTTGTTGATGGACCTCTAATTATCACTCTTTACTTTCACTCTTTCACCCAACTCTCCCTATTTTCCAAAGCACATTACATACTTAAACCAACATAAAAAGATCAATTAGGACACATTACATATCCCAACTAACCCCACTCTTCAACCCTTCACTCATACTCACTTTAGCACACTTGTAACCTATAATAATTCTATCATAACACCAATAACATGACTAAATGTTCATATTCATAGTCCTCTCTTTGATCCTCAATCCATACACAACCTTCACCTTGCCTTCGTTCATAATACACACTCTTTCAAATAGCCTCTAGGGCTTACTTACTCGTTCTACCTCTTATAGGCTCATTAGTTCCAATGACCTATATATCCACCTATACCAACTTGATCAAATAATCATGACTAATCTTATTCACTCTCTAATTTTCCTTAATGACATGTACCTTCACTTTCAAAGGTTCTCTCCTTCACTTGACACCACTTGTGATCTTCTTCATACAAAATCTAGAAACCATCACATTTAGTTTCACTATTTATAGAGCCTTCATGATTAAAAACACCTTCCTCAGCCATTAGGCATGACTTAACCCTTAAGTAATCTCTCATCAATACACAACTCAAAACAATATGTATAGGTTGGTCATAGCACCCATGGGTCACCTTTAAGCAGTTACACCTATCAAATAGGCCCTTATAGGTCTTATAGAGACCTATTCACTCCATTAGGTAAAAATAGAAACATATTACCACTAAAAAAATAATAGGTCCACTCTACATGACCCCTTAGTCATCCTCAACTGATCATAGTCATCTCTGCTTACCTCTACATATGCTCAATCAACTTAAACACTAACCTAGTGCAAAGGAACATTATGAATAAATGCAAAGTCAACTTATTAAGTATTATTAATACTAAAGATAGATTTATAACACTTAAAAAATCCATATAAATTATCCTCATGGAGTTTATGACACTCTTTAATATCTAAGTCATCATAAAACATCGAAACAACATCAATATAAGCTCAATTATCCTTCTCGAGTTACTTGAAGAGCATAAATGAAAACATAGTCAAATTTAAAAATTCAAAAAATTTATTATACACACTTTAAAATATTAAAATTTATATTTCTATATGTTCCTTTTATTCCTCTATAAATTCTCTTTTTACACCATGAGCAAATTTTGCATAGATCGAAAGATATGGCCCAAAAACCAGACATTGGTTTTTCTTTTGTTAATTTCAAATATTTGAATTTAAATAGTCACAGTTAAACATCAACCAATTTTCTCACATATCATGATCTTTATACTTAGATAAATCACATTCCATCTATCTTATTTTAAGGAACTCAACCTTTACCTTTCATCACTCATCATTATATCTTCATCTTGACTATTTAACTTAATACGCACCATCAATATCTATGGATCAGCCAAGTCTTTATCATGCAATAAACACCATTAAATCAATATGTAAAAACATATACTCACTATTATATCCTTATTCTTTACATTTTTTCAGTGTTAAACCTCAAACACTTGTCTTCATCTCACTACTTCATAATATCTTGGAATGAACACACTTCGTTGATCATTTTGTAAGGAAACTGATCTTTAGCTCCGTTAACCAATGAACACTTTAACCCATTTAAATTAATACTCACCTTATATCTAGATGTATAAAATCCCAAAAACCTTAGGATAGCCATTTGGTCCTGGTCTTTATCCTTCACAAATTTGTCTAAGTATGGGGACCATTGTAAACTGCCTAGAAAGTTAACTTTGCTCATTAATAACTTTTGTCTAGATCAATCTCATGACCTAAAACTTGAGAAATATGATCTCCTCATATAAGGTAATACAAAAATGTTTCAAACTGATCTTGAAACATTTTTTCATGCAAGATATAATTCCATTAATCTACTTACTTTAATTTTTCTACCACAAAGCCAACTATGTCAAGAATTGCTTGGAAGGCCAACTTTGAACATGCATATCTTTTGATGTAATTCATTGCATGATCTAAAATTTTAAAAAAATAAAATAGGAACAAATTACAATAAACCCATATGATAATTTTCTCCTCACACCTTTGTATGTGTAAAAAATAACAACATCAAAATGCCTACTCAGCTTTTCATACCACATTATAAATTTGGCTAAGTATTGGAAAACACTATCAAACTGCCTGGGAGCCCAACTTTGCACTTGCATATATTATGTTGTAATTCATCACATGACCTGAAATTTAGTGAATATAAACTAGTAACAAATTTTATCATAACCATATACCAACTCCCCCTAACTCATCCACATATGGTAATGGTGACATCAGCAAACTGCGTACTTAGATTTTTTACCACTATACCCAAAATGTCTAGATGAAAATAATGATCAACTAAATGAAATCCACACATTAACATAAGCACTCAAAGCATATAAAACCTATTATAAGACCCCTTTCACATGCTCAATACTCCATACTCATCCTTGAAAATCTCTATCCATGCCAAAATTGAGGATCAATCAAGCCTCCTTCAAGTATACTAGGATAAACACATTGCACACTTTATCATTATCACTTTAGACTATCAAGGCACTTCATTCACTCACTTGGAAACCTCCATGAAATCACCATAACATAATTTACAACTCCCCAACAATCTCCCCCTTTTTCATTGATGTTAACAACCATCATATAGTAATATACAACTCACCTTCCTTCTCTCTCTTTAAGCACTCCCAAAATAGGAACTTTCTCCCCCTTTGACACAATGACAAAGTGGGGACCAAATGATATTGAGGACTTGAAAATAATAATAATAGTATAATACCATCCTATAAAAATAGTACAAACTCCCCCTTACCTTGAGCCTGCCTCTTCTTGCCTTGACAACTTCCTCTTGTTCCATGTCAACACTCTCTTCAACAAAGCATTGCAACCAATGAAGAAAAAACACATAAAAATACATAAATCTGATGTAACTCACCAATAAACATCTAAGAGGGACTCCCACTAATATATCTAAGTAATTTTACCTCTTGAGCATCTTCAAATCTCCACACACCATGAAGAATCAACACATAGGCGTACAAGCCTTCTCTCTCAAACCACCTCAAGGACCACTAACAGAACTTCATGCCACTCACCAAATAGAAAACATGATCAAAAAAAACCTGATAACTCTCCTTGAAACACACATACCTTTCTCTCTTGGATAAATAGAACAAAAATCACTCATCTTCTCATTAGGCATGTCTAGACTTCTTGTACCCCTACTTGAAACTTGTAGAGCCCATAACTTTTAGTAGACACAAATTCAAGACCTAAAAATTCATATATATATCACTTTCATATGACCCCTCAATCACACCAATTTTCATCACCTATATCACTCTCTACAACATACTTCCTTCACAAACCAACTGGTTAATTAAGCCTCCATCATGATAAAATTTTGAATAACTTGAAATCTACAAACCTTAAAATATTTTTTAAGCTTGATTTAAAAACCCATTTGACCCATTAAACCTAATAATAATCCTCATATATAAAATCATAAGGCAAACCACTTTTTTAGTAGAGCTCAAAATCTTAGAATATCAAAACAAATAGGGTCAACAAACCTCTTTCTATTCAACGTCCACCTCTGAAAATTGTTTCACATCTAGAGACAACCATCACACACTTATAGACCAATATTTGAGCCTCCATACCTTTGGGAACCTTAAATTACTATACCATGGCTTTTGACTTGTAATACGACAGATAAACTTGGGAGCACACAAAAACTCCATACCTTCTTTCTCAGATTCAACTACTTAGTCCTATGATCCTAGGACCTAACCAATTACAAAGCTCCCCCTAAATACATGCTTCACCTAGATCATGACATCTTCAAAAAGTCTTAAAATAGTATCCAATCATAATCAATACTTATATAGAGACACCTCATCTTTAAAACACTATGAACTTTTATGGCATACACAATTATTCAACAATCATTTAATAGGCTTAGCAATATCTAGGACATAAGCCTAGAGGAGAGGCCTTCAACTTATAGGCTCACCTGGAATCTACCATAAGTTGATATGTAGATAGATATTTGAAACTCAACTTTATACTAGAGTATCCAAACCATAATCAATAAGCTAACTCCTTCTCAAGACAGGGCCACTGAGATTCTTCAAAAGCTCTTTTTCTCCAACAAATATATATATATATATATATATATATATATATATATATATATATATATATAATAATGCACAAACATACCTTGTTTTCATACCTTCTTATCAAATAATATATAATAGCCACTAAGCTTCCTCTGACTAACAAGTGTCTCCTTGAAGCCTAGATAGAGATACCCCTTTAATAATAGAGAGATTAAAAGTCCTAAAATTTAGGAGACTCCCATATCTCCATATCTTTCTCTGAATTGCAATCCTACCTCATCATCTGATTGATTTTAAATGGATGCTTGACTTCATTCTTTGCTTCATATTTATCAATAATTTTTTATAATATAAAATCTTGATTTTTTATTTTGTCCATCATGGTAAATAAACCATCCTTGGTCTCAAACTGATCTCTCCTGATAAACTTAGGTTTCCAAACCCATGTGTGACCTCTTCCTTGCACACTAAGAGCTCCATACACCTTGTTTTGCTTATTCTTATAGTATCTAGAAATGTGACCAACTTTATGACATTTGAAATAAATAGGATCACTCATACATTTTGCTTGATGTTGAATGTCATCTTCCCTTTTTATCTAGATAGAAGATAAATTATGTCTTCTTCATATCTGATTCCATCTTTGCTATATCAGGAAGTCCACCTTGATCATGAATATCCTTCATAGTCTTTGGTCTTAATACCATTGAGTGACTTTTAAGAGCATCTTTATTCTTGTCAAAACTTGAGCACATCTTCAAACTATTCTTGTAGAGTTTGGAAATATGTCCTACTTTATTACAACTGTAGCAATAGCAAACAATATCATTCAACATACCTCTTGATTGATCTGAGTTATGATTTCTCCAAGACCAATTGCTTCTTCTTCCAAGGCTCCATGAGGACTCATTCTTGACTAACTTCCTTCTACAGTCCTTAGCTCTATGACCATACTTTATACATGTATAACAATGACCATGAAATAAACTAGCATACCTTGAAGCATTTTGTTATCTAACAAACCTTAGTGTATTGCTCTTAATTCTTGCATTCTCCTTGCAATACTCAGGCTTCTCATGCTTCTCTTCCAACTTATCCAAATTTACTATAACAAGCTCATGCTCATTCTTTAACAAAACTACATCAGTTTTCATCTCATCAAGCTCACCTTACTTTGAACTAATTTTGACATTTGATTCTTCTAATTGAGTCTTAAGATGTCTGCATTCTTATTCTCTTGTCTTTAAATTTGCATTAGTTTCCCCTAACTAATCCTTGAGATTGTTTATTTATTTTTCATCTTTTTTGACTTGTTCTAATTCCTTTTGTTCTTTTTTAGGCTTGTATATCTTGATTATGAGTTTTTCATACTCATCTTTCAAGTAAACTAGATCAATCTTCATTTTAACATATTCATCTCCTTTAGCTCTCATGCTTGAACATATAGCCTCTAACTGAATTCTAAGAACTTAGATAGTCTCCTTATCCCTCTTAATTTTTTTAACCAAGTCATCCTTCATTCTACATGCTTGATATTTAATATGACTAATCTATTTTCCAATAATTCTAACCATTGATCTCAATTCAAAATTTTATTTCTTCAACTACTTCGCCATCTTGTGCTACTTAGGATATCCTTCAAGGAGTTAAGCTTCCTCCAAAGGACTGCCTCTGATATCAATTATTGAAAGTATCTACTAAGAGCAATGGTGAATCAGTAGAAAATAATGCACATTCAATTCCAAAACCATTCCATCATTCATCAACTTGATCTATCAATATAAACATGAAATCACATACATCCAAAGAATGAACAAGAGCATAAGTATGGGAAAACACTGTCAAACTACCTCAAATCCCAAATTTATACTTGAATATCTTATGTTGTGCTTCAATACATGACCTAAACTTTATCACATAGAAACTAGGCACAAATTTTATCACAACCATATGACCAACACCCCTTGATTCATCCACACGTGGTAATGGTGATGTCAGCAAACTACCTACTCATATTTTTTGCCATTAGACACAAAATATCTAGATTAAAATAATGATCAACCAAATGAAAATCGCACATGAACATAAGCACTCAAATCATATAAATCTATTATAGGACCCCTTTTCACATGCTCAATACTCCATACTCATCCTTTAACATTTATAACCATGCCAAAACTAAAGATCAACCAAGCTTCCTTCAAGCATACTAGGAAAAGCACATTGCACACTTTGTTATTATCACTTCATACTATAAAGGCACTTCATCCACTCACTTGGACACCTCTATGACATCACCATGACATTATTGAAAACTCTCTAATAATCTCTCCCTTTGTCATTTATGTCAACAACCATCATATAGCAATATACATTTCACCTTCCTTCTCTCTCTTAAAGCACTCCCAAAATAGGAACTTTCTCCCCCTTTGACATAATGACAAAGTGGGGACCAAATTATGTTGAGGAACTTAAAATGATACCAACAAGAGAAGACCATCTTATAAATATAGTACAAACTTCCCCTTACCTTGAGCCTACCTCGTCTTGCCCTGACAACTTCCTCTTGCTTTATGCCAACACTCTCTTCAACCAAGTACTACAACCAATGAAGAAAAAACACACAAAAATACTAAAACATAATGTAAATCAGAAATAAACTCTAAGAAGGACTCCCCCTAATATCTATAACCCATTTCACCTCTTGAGCATCTTTAGATCTGTACATACCATGAAGAATCAACACAGTCTTACTAGCCTTCTCTCTCAAACCACCTCAAAGACTACCAACAGAATTTCATGCCAATCAAAAAATAGAAATCACACTCAAAAACAACCTAATAATTCTCCTTTAAACAAACACACCTTTCTCACATGGATAAATAGAACAAAAAGTACTCATCGTCTTACTAGGCCTATCTAGACTTCTTGTAGCTCTGTCTAGAACTTGCAGAGCCCACAACTTTCAATAAACACACATACAAGACCTAAAACTTCATATCTAAATCACTCTCATATCCCCCCTAAATCACACAAATTTTCATCACCTAGATCATCCTCTGAAATATACTTCCTTCACAAACAAACTAGCCAATTAGGCCTCCATCCTGAAAAACTTAAAAAACTTGAAATCTACAAACCTTAAGATCTATGTGAAGATTTATTTGACAACCCATTTGGTCAATTCAACCTATTAAGAAGCCTTAGATCTCAAATCATAAGGCAAACCACTTTTCTAATAGATCTCCAAACCCTAGAATCTCAAAATAAATAGGGTCAACAAACCTCCTCCTGATCAACGTCTACCTCTAAAACTTCTTTAATGCCTAGAGACAACCATCACACACTTCTAGACAAAAATTTGAGCCTCTATACCTTTAGTAACATTGACTTATTATACCATGGATTTTAACCTATAATAATATAGATAAACCTAGGAGCACACAAAAACCTCCATACCTTCTTTCTCATGTTCAACTACTCAGTCCTTTGATCGTAGAACCTGACCAATTACAAATCTCCCCCTAAATCCATGCTTCACCTAGATCATGACATATTCAATAAGTATTCAAATACTATTTAATCACAATCAATACTTAGATAGAGACACCTCATCTTCACAACACTGTGAACTTCTATGGCATACACAATTGTTCAACAAGCCTTTAACAGGCTTAATAAGATCTAAGACATAATCCTAGAGGAGAGGCCTTCAACTTATAGTCTCACCAAGAATATACCATAAACTAATATATAAATAGATATTTAAAACTCACCTTTATACCAGAGTATCCAAACCATGATCAACAAGCTAACTCCTTCTCAAGATAGGACCACTAAGATTCTTCACAATCTTCTTTTCTCCAACAAATAGATAAATAAAAAAGAATGCACAAACATACCTTGTTTTCATACCTTCTTATCAAATAATATTTAACATCCACTAAGATTCCTCTGACTGACAAGTGTCTTCTTAAAGCCTAGATAGAGACACCCCTTTAACATAGAGAGACTAAAAGTCCTAAAACTTGGGAGACTCCCATACCTCCATATCTCTATCTCACTTATTGTCCTTCCTCATCATCTAATTAATTTTGAATGGATGCTTGACTTCATTCTTTGCTTCATATTTGTCAATAAATGCTGACAACATAAACTCCTAATTTTCCCTTTTGTATATAATGGAAAACAAACCATCCTTGGTCTCAAACTGATCTCTCCTGACAGACTTAAGTTTCCAAACCCATTTGTGACCTCTTCCTTGCAAACGAGGAGCTCCATACACCTTGTTTTGCTTATTTTTTTAGTATCTATAAATTTAACCAAATTTATGACATTTAAAATAAACAAGATCACTCATACCTTTTACTTGATGATGAATGTGATCTTCCTTTTCTATCTAGACCAAAGACAAATTTTGTATCTTCTTCATATTTGATTCTTTATTTTTTATAATACGCAGTGCACCTTGATCATGAATATCCTTCATAGTCTTTGGTCTTAATACCATTGAGTGACTTTTAGGAGCATCTTTTTTCTTTTCAAAAATTGAGTGCATCTTCAAACTATTCTTGTAAAATTTGGTAATATGTCCTACTTTATTGCAACTGTAGCAAACAATATCATTTAACATACCTCTTGACTTATCTGAGTTATGATTTCTCCAAGACCAATTATTTCTTCTTCCAAGGCTCCATGAGGACTCATTCTTGACTGACTTCCTTCTACAGTCCTTATCTCTATGACCATACTTTATACATGTATAACAATGAACATGAAAAAAACTAGCATACCTTAAAGAATTTGGTTGTCTAATAGACTTTCTTGTATTACTTTCAAAGCTTGCATTCTCCTTGACATACTTAGGGTTATCATGCTTGTGCTTCAACTTATCCAAATTGACTGTAACAAGCTCATGCTTATTATTTAACAAAGTTATCTCAATTGTTATCTCATCAAGCTCACCTTGCTTTTAACTAATTTTGGCATTTGCTTATTCTAACTAAGTATTAAGATGTCTGGATTGTTCTTCTCTTGTCTTCAGATTTGCATTAGCTACCACTAACTGTTCCTTAGGATTGTTGATCTATTTTTCATCTTCTTTAACTTGTTTCTATTCTTTTTATCCTTTTTTAGGCTTTTTTATCTTTATTATGACTTTTTCATAGTCATCTTTCATGGAAACTAGATCAATCTTCATTTGAACATATTTATATCCTTTAGTTCTCATGCTTGAACATGTAACCTCTAACTAAATGTTGAGAACTTGGATATTTTCCTTATCCCTCTTAACTATTTTAACCAAGTCATCCTTCATTCTATATGCTTACTCTTTAATATGACTAATATCTTTTTCAAGACATTTGACTATTTATCTCAATTCAAGAATTTATTTCTTCAACTACTTAGCCATCTTGTGCTACTTAGGATCTCCTTTAAGTTGTTAAGCTTCCTCCAAAGGACTGGCTCTGATACTAATTATTTAAATTAGATACTAAGAGGGGGTGAATCAATAGACAACAATGCACATTCAATTCCAAAACCATTCTATCATTCATCAGCTTGATCTAGCAACATAAACATGAAAGCACATACATTTAAAGAATGAACAAGAGTAGATATCACATCAACACAACATCTACATGGGAAACCCTCTTGGAGGCTTAACCCACTAAACCCTACAAGATGGACTATAGTCCTATAATGATAAGATGTTATTTGGACCAACTACAACTGATCAAGGAACTACCATCCCTTATTTTAGTGAGACTATAATCTCATAAGGAACTACTACACCTGTCTAGCTGAGCAGCCATAACAACTAGACCTTTAGCAAGTTTCACCTTATAAAGAGGCTGCAACCCCTAAATGTTAAGCATCCACAATAATACCTATGAACAACTCCACCATTAAACTAATGTTTTCATCACATAATGATAGACCTATGATTATCACTCTTTACCTTTAATCTTTAACCTAACCCTCCTTTTTGGCCAAATCTTATAACATAATTGAACCAACACAAAAAGATCAATTATGACACAATACATATCCCAACTAAACCCACTCTTCAACCCTTCACTCATACTCACTTAAACACACCTAAAACCTATAAAAACTCTATAATATCACCAATAACATTACCAAATGGTCATATTCACACTCTTTTTTCTGTTCCTTAATCCATACACAACCTTCACCTTGCCTTCGCTCATAATACACACTCTTTCAAACATCATATAGGGCTTACTTACTCATTATGCCTCTTCTACACTCATTAGGTCCAATGACCTATATATCCACCTACAAAAACTTGATCAAATAAGCATGATTGATCCTCTTCACTCTCTAATGTTCCTCAATGACCTATAGCTTCTCTTTCAAAGGTTATCTCCTTCGCTTGACACCACTTATGCTTTTCTTCACACAAAATCTAGAACATCACATTTGGTTTCACTATTTATAGATTATTCATGATTAACACCACCTTGGTTAGCCATTAGGCATGCCTTAACCCTTAAGGCATATCTCACATCAATACATGTCTCAAAAAATCTTCATAGGTTGTCCATAGTTAAGTAGCTACACCTATCAAATAGGCTCTTGTAGCCCTTATAAGTCTCAAAGAGACCTATTCACTCCATTAGGACAAACTAGAAACATATTATCACTTTAAAAAGCATAGGTCCTCTCTACATGAACCCTTAGTCATCCTTAAATGATCATATTCATCTCTAATCACCTATGTGTATGCTCAATCAACTCAAACACTGACTTGGTGCATAGGAACATTATGAATGAACACATAGTTAACTTATTTAGAATTTTTCATACTCAATATATATTTATCACACCTCCAAAATCCATAAAAAATATCCTCATGGAGCCTACAACACTCTCCAATAGCTAAGTCATCATAAAACATCGAAACAACATCAATACAAGCTCAATTATCCTTCTTGGGTTACTTGCAGAGCATAAATGAAAAAAAATTCAAATTTTAACCTTCATAAATTTTAATTTACACACATTCATATATTCAAAATTATATTTCTATATGTGCCTTGGATTCCTCTATAAATTCACTTTTTACACCATGAGCAAATTCTGCATAGATTGAAAGATATGGCCCAAAAATCAAACACTGGTCTTTCCTTTGTTAATTTCAATTATTTAAATTCAAATTATCACAGTTAAAAAACAAACACTTTGATCATATCTCATTATCTCTCTACTTATATCAATCACACACCATCTATCTTATTGAAATTAACTTGACCTTTACCTTTCATCGTTCATCGTTGGATCTTCATCTTGACTATTTTACTTCATACGCACCGTCGATCTCTATGGATTAGCCAAGTCTATATCATGTAATGCACACTGTTAAATAAATCCATACAAACACCCACTTTCCATTATATCCTTATATTTTACCTTTTATCAAAGTTAAAATTTTAACACTTGTCCTCATCTCATTGCTTCCACATATCTTGGAATGAACACGCTCCATTGATCCTTTTGTAAGAAACTTGATCTTTAGCTTCATTAACTAATGAACACTTTGACCCATTTGAATTACTATATATATATATATTTATTAACTCCTATGAATCATATCACCTCCATTTGGTCATGGTACTCACCCTTTGCAAATTTGTCTAAGTATGGGGACCATTGCAAATTGTCTAGAAAGCCAACTTTGTTCCTTAATAACTTTTGCCTCGATCAATATCACGACTTGAAAATTGAGCCATATGATATCCTCATATATGGGAATCCAACCATGTGTAAAAATAATATTAAAACATTTACACATGTGATATATAACTCCATTAATCTACTCACTCATATTTTTTTGCCATAGAGCCAACTATGTCAAAAACTGCTTAGAAGGCCAACTTTGCACATGCATATCTTTTGATGTGCTTCATCGCATGATTTAAAATTTATAAAATATCAAATAGGCATAAAAATTAACAAATTCATATTATAATTATATCCTCAGACCTTTGTATGTTAAAAATATAACAACATCAAAATGCCTACTTAGCTTTTCTTTCCACATTGTAAATTTGGCTAAGTATGGAAAAACACTATCAAACTACTTGGGAGCCCAACTTTACACTTACATATCTTATGTTTTGCTTGATCACATTGCATAAAATTTAGTGAATAGAAACTAGGCACAAATTTTATCATAACCATATGACCAACTCCCCCTGATTCATCAACACATGACAATGGTGATGTCAGCAAACTACCTACTCAAATTTTTTACCACTAGACCCAAAATGTCTAGATGAAAATAATGATCAACAAAATTAAATTCACACATGTACAAAAGCACTCAAATCATATAAAACCTCGTATAGTAACCCTTTCACATGATCAATACTCCATACTCATCCCTAAACATCTCTAGCCATGCCAAAACTGAAGATCAACCAAGCCTCCTTTAAGCATACTAGGACAAGCACATTGCACACTTTATCATTATCTCTTTAGAATATTGTGGCACTTCATCCACTCACTTTTACACCTTCATGACATCACCATGACATAATTTACAACTCTCCAATAATCTCCCCCTTTGTCATTGATGTCAACAACCATCATATAGCAATATACAACTCACCTTCCTTCTCTCTCTTAAAACACTCCCAAAATAAGAACTTTCTCCCCCTTTGATGCAATGACAAAGTGGGAACTAACTAATCCTTATGACCTAAAAATAATACCAATAGGAGAATACCATCTTATAAATATAGTACAAACTCGCCCTTACCTTGAGCCTACCTCTTCTTGCCTTGATAACTTCCTCTTGCTCCATGCCAACACTATCTTTAACCAAGCACTACAACCAATGAATAAATAACACATAAAATACTAAATTATAATGGAACTCACCAAGAAAAATCTAAAAGTAACTCCCCGTAATATCTCTAAGCCATTACACCTCTTAAGCATCTTCATATCACACACCATGAAGAATCAACACACATGCTTACTAGCCTTCTCTCTCAAACCACCTCAAGGACCACCAACAGAACTTTATACCACTCACCAAATAGAAAACATGCTCAAAAACAACCTGATAAATATCCTTGAAACACACATACCTTGATCTATTGGATAAATAGAAAATAAATCACTCATCTTCTCATTAGGCCTGTCTAGACTTCTTGTAGCCCTACCTAGAACTTGTAGAGCCCAAAACTTTTCTTAGACACACATTCAAGACTTAAAACTTCATATCTAGATCACTCTTATATGCCCCCTTAATCACACCAATTTGAATCATTTAGATCATCCTCTGTAACATACTTCCTTCATAAACCAACTAGCCAATTAGGCCTCCATTATGACAAAAACTTGAATAACTTGAAATATACAAACCTTAAGATCTATTTGAATCTTGATTTGATAACCCATTTGGTCCATCAAACCTATTAATAAGCCTTATATATCAATTCATAAGGCAAACCACTTTTTTAGCAGAGCTCAAAACCCTATAATCTCAAAATAAATAGGGTCAACAAACCTCCTTCTTATCAACATTCACCTCTAAAACATCATGCACACCTAGAGATAACCATCATACACTTTTGGACCAATATTTGAGCCTTCATACCTTTAGAAACCTTGACTTCCTATACCATGAATTTTGACCTACAAAAAGACATATAAACCTGAGAGCACACAAAAACCTCTATACCTTCTTTCTCATATTCAACTACTCAGTCCTTTGATCCTAGGACTAAACCAATTACAAAGCTCCCCCTAACTCCATGCTTCACCTAGATCATGACATCTTCACTAAGTCTTCAGATATTGTCTAATCGCAATCAATACTTATATAGAGACACCTCATCTTTAGAAAACTATGAACTTCCATGACATACACAACTATTCAACAAGCCTTTAACAAGCTTAGCAAGATATAGAACATAAGCCTAGAGGAGAGGCCTTCAACTTGTAGGCTCACCCCACAAACTGATATGCAGATAGATATTTGAAACTCATCTTTATACTAGAGTATCCAAACCATGATCAACAAGATAACTCCTTCTCAATATAGGACCACTGATATTCTTCACAAGCTTATTTTCTCCCATAAATAGATATATAAAAAAGAATGCACAAACATATATTATTTTCTTACCTTCTTATCAAACAATATCTAATAGCCATCAATTTTCCCCTGACTGACAAGTGTCTCCTTAAAGCCTAGATAGAGATGCCCCTTTGACATAGAGAGACTAAAAGTCCCAAAACTCGAGAATCCCATATCTCCATATTTTCCTCTGACTTTTAGTCCTACCTCATCATCTGATAAATTTTGAATGGATGCTTCACTTCATTCTTTGCTTCATATTTTTCAATAAATGCTGACTACATAACCTCTTGACTTTCCTTTTTGTCTATCATGACAAATAAACCATCCTTGGTCTCAAACTAAACTCTCTTGATAGACTTAGGTTTCCAAACCAATGTGTGACCTCTTCCTTGCACACGAGGAGCTCCATACACCTTGTTTTACTTGTTATTGTAGTATCTAGAAATGTGACCAACTTTATGACATTTAAAACAAACAAGATCACTCATACCTTTTGATTGATGATAAATGTTATCTTCCTTTTCTATTTGGACAAAAGACAAAAAAATTATCTTCTTCATAATTGATTCCTTCTTTGTTGTAGTAGGTAGTCTACCTTGATCATGAATATCCTTCATAGTCTTTGGTCTTAATACCATTGAGTGACTTTTAGGAGAATCTTTCTTCTTTTCAAAACTTGAGTGCATCTTCAAACTATTCATGTATAATTTCACAATATGTCCTACTTTATTGCAACTGTAGCAAATAATATCATTCAACATACCTCTTGATTGATCTGAGTTATGATATCTCCAAGACCAATTGCTTATTCTTCCAAGGCTCCATGAGGACTCATTCTTGATTGACTTCCTTATACAATCCTTAGCTTTATGACCATACTTTATACATGTATAACAATGACCATGAAATAAACTAGCATACCTTGAAGCATTTATTTGTCTAAACAGACCTTCTTGTATTGATTTTAATTCTTGCATTCTCCTTGACATACTAAGGCTTCTCATGCTTCTCTTCCAACTTATCCAAATTGACTATAACAAGCTCATGCTCATTCTTTAACAAAATTATATCAGTTTTCATCTCATCAAGCTCACCTTGCTTTGAACTAATTTTGACATTTGCTTCTTCTAATTGAGTCTTAAGATGTCTGCATTCTTATTCTCTTGTCTTCAAATTTGCATTAGCTTCCCCTAACTAATCCTTGAGATTGTTTTTTTTTTTTCATATTTTTTGACTTGTTTTAATTCCTTTTGTTCTTTTTTAGGCTTGCATATCTTGATTATGAGTTTTTCATACTCATCTTTCAAGGAAACTAGATCAATCTTCATTTTAACATATTCATCTCCTTTAGCTCTCATGTTTGAACATATAGCCTCTAACTGAATTCTGAGAACTTAGATAGTCTCCTTATCCCTCTTAATTTTTTTAACCAAGTCATCCTTCATTCTACATGCTTGATATTTAATATGACTAATCTATTTTCCAATAATTTTGATCATTCATCTCAATTAAAAAATTTATTTCTTCAACTACTTAGCCATCTTGTGCTACTTAGGATCTCCTTCAAGGAGTTAAGTTTCCTCCAAAGGACTGCCTCTGATATCAATTATTGAAAGTAGTTATTGAGAGGGGGGTGAATTAGTAGACAATAATGCACATTCAATTCCAAAACCATTCCCTCATCCATCAACTTGACCTAGTAACATAAATATGAAAGCACATACATTTAAAGCATGAACAAGAACATACATCACATCAACACAACATCTATGTGGGAAACCCTCTTGGGGGATAAAACCCACTGAACCCTGCAAGATGGACTATAGTCCTATAATGACAAGATCTAATTTAGACTAGATGTAAATGATCAAGGAACTACCATCCCTTATTTTAGTGAGATTGCAATCCCACAAGGAGATACCACACCTGTCTAGCTGAGCAACCACAATAACTATACCTTTAGAAAGCTTCACCTTACAAAGAGGTTGCAACCCCCTAGATGTTAAACAACCATAGAAACACCTATGAATAACTCCACCTTTAAACTGATACCTTCAACACTTGATGATGGACCTCTTATTATCACTCTTCACCTTCAATTTTTCACCCAACTCTCCCTATTGGCCAAATCACATTACATACTTGAACCAACATAAAAAGATCAATTAGGACACATTACATATCCTAACTAACCCCACTCTTCAACCCTTCACTCATACTCACTTCAGCACACCTACAACTTGCAACAACTCTATCATAACACCAAAAACATGACCAAATGGTCATATGCATAGTTTTCTCTCTGATCCTCAATCCATAGATAGCCTTCACCTTGCCTTTGCTCATAATACACACTCTTTCAAACATCCTCTAGGGCTGACTTACTCATTATGCCTCTTTTAACCTCATTAGGTCCAATGACCTGTATATCCACCTATACTTGATCAGAAAATCATCACTAATCCTCTTCACTCTTTGATGGTCCTCAATGACCTATACCTTCTCTTTCAAAGGTTCTCTCTTTCACTTGACACCACTTGTGCTCTTCTTCATACAAAATCTAGAAACCATCACATTTGGTTTCACTATTTATAGAGCCTTCATGATTAACAACACTTTGCTTGGCCATTATGCATGCCTTAACCCTTAAGTCATCTCTCACATTAATACATGGCTCAAAAAAATCTTCATAGGTTACTCATAGGACCCATGGGTCACCCTTAAGCAGCTACACCTATCAAATAGACCATTGTATCCCTTATAGGTCTCATGGTGACCTATTCACTCCATTATCCCAAAATATAAACATAGGATCACTTCCATAAGCATTATTCAACTCCAAATTACCCCTTAGTTATCCTCAAATGATCACAATCATCTCTACTCACTTTTGCATATGCTCAACCAACTCAAACACTGACCTAGTGCACGAGAACATCATGAATGACCACATAGTCAAATTTTTAAGCATTTTTGATACTTAAATAGATTTATCACACCTATTAAATCCATAAAAATTATCCTCATTTATTCTAAAACACTCTCCAATAACTAATTCATCATAAAACATTGAAATAACATTAATATAAGCTTAATTATCCTTCTCGGGTTACTTGCAGAGCATAAATGAAAACATAGTCAAATTTAAACCTTCATAAATTTTACTATACACACTTTCAAATATTTAAATTTATATTTATAGATTCACCTTGGATTTCTTAATAAATTCTCTTTTTACACCATGAGCAAATTCTACATAGATCAAAAGATATGGCCCAAACACCAAACACTGGTCTTTCTTTTATTAATTTCAAATATTTGAATTCAAACGGTCATAGTTAAACATCGAAAACTTTGCTTGCATCTCATTATATCACTACTTAGATAAATAATGTACCATCAATATTATTTTAAATAACTCAACCTTTACCTTTAATCGTTCATCATTGGATCTTCATCTTAACTATTTGACTTAATGTGCATCATCGATCTATACAAATCAGCCAGGTCTTTATCATGAAGTGTGCACCATTAAATCAATATGTACAAACACCCACTCATCATTAGATCTTCATCCTTTAACTTTTTTCATCCTTAAAATTTGAACACTTATCCTCATCTTGTTGCTTCTTGATATCTTGGAATGAACAAGCTCCATTAATCCTTTTGTAAGGAATTCAATCTTTAGGTTCGTTAACCAATGAACACTTTGACCCATTTGAATTGCTTCACACTATAGATATATATTTATGAACTCCAATAAACCATATTATCTCCATGTTTTCCTTATGTTTACCCTTTGTAAATTTAGCTAAGTATGGGGACCATTGCAAACTACCTAGAAAGCCGACTACTCCTTAATAACTTTTACCTCGATCAATCTCATGCCTGAAAATTGAGCCATATGATATCCTCATATATGGGAATCTAACCATGTTTAAATATACTCTTAAAACCTTCATTTATTTGAGATATAACTCTATTAATATATTCACTCATATTTTTTTGCCATAAAGCCAACTATGTCAAGAATTGCTTGGAAGGCCAACTTTGCACATACATATCTTTTGATGTGCTTCATCACATGATATGAAATTTAACACAAATCAACTAGGCATGAAAATAAAAAAAATCAATATGGTCACTTTCTCTTTACACCTTCATATATGTAAAATATAACCACATCAAAAATGCCTACTCAACTTTTTTTACCACATTACAAATTTGGCCTAAGTATGGAAAAACATTGTCAGATTGCCTAGGAGCCCAACTTTGCACTTTCATATCTTATGTTGCATTTAATTGCATGACTTGAAATTTAGTGAATAGAAACTAGGCATAAATTTTATCACAATCATATTACCAACTTCCCCTGAATCATCCATGTGGTAATGGTGATGTCAGTAAACTGCCTACTCAAATTTTTTGACACTAGATCCAAAATGTCTAGATGAAAACAATGAACTACCAAATTAAATACACACAAGCACTCAAAGCATATAAAACCTATTATATGACCCCTTACACATTCTCAATACTACATACTCATCCCTAAACATTTCTAGCCATGTCAAAACTAAAGATCAACTAAGCCTCCTTCAAGCATACTAGGACAAGCACATTGCACACTTTTCCATTGTCACTTTAGACTATCAAAGCACTTCATCCACTTACTTAAACACCTCCATGACATAATTGACAACTCTCCAACATATAAGGAACCATAAATTGAATATTACCCTTTTTTAAGGTATTTTAATGATGTGTTTTAAGAGGAATTACCAGGATTGCCTCATAAACGAGAGTTTGATTTGATAATTGATATCATACCAAGATTTTGAACCTCAGTCTAAGGCACCATATAAAATGATAACCAGGTAATTGGTTGAATTGAAGGATAAACTCTAGGATTTGTTGTCCAAATGGTTTATTAGACCAAGAGTGTCTCCATGAGGTGCACCAGTTTTCTTCTTCAAGAAGAAGGATGGTACTTTTTGACTTTACATTGATTATAGAATGTTGAATAAAGTGACTATCAAAAATAGGTATATGCTACTTCAAATAGATGATATTTTTAATTATATGTGAGGGGAAATAGTCTTTTCTAAGATTGATCTTAGATCAGGATATCATCAATTAAGGATAAAAGATGAGGATATTTCAAGGACATTATTTAGAACTTAATATGGGTACTAAGAGTTTATAATGTTACCATTTGGGTTGATGAATGCTCCTACAACATTCATGAATCTCATGAATAGTGTGTTTAGAGATTATCTAGATCATTTTGTTTTGGTCTTTTTAGATGACATTCTTATATATTTTAAGGATGAAGAAAAGCATCTTCAACATCTACAACTGGTTTTACAACGGTTGTGGAAGCATAAGTTATCTGGCAAGTTGTCTAAGTGCACATTTCTCTAGGAAAAAGTGCAATATATAGGATATATTATCTCAACAGATAATATTTTAGTAGATCTAGCTAAGATAAGAGCCATTATGGACTGGTTGGCACTAAATAATGTCCATGAGATAAAGATTTTCATGGGATTAGAGGGCTATTACAAGAAATTCATTCTGGATTTTTTTAAGATAGTTATTTCAATTACCTCTATGTAGTGTAAGAATCAAAGTTTTATTGGGTCAGTTAAGTATGAAGTAGTTTTTCAGTAATTAAAAAGAAGTCTTACTTCAAGACAAGTTTTAAGAGTTCCTGATCCCAATGGTCAATTTTTAGTGATCATAGATGCGTCAGGGGATGGAGTAGGAGTCCTTATGTAGGATGGTGTAGTAGTAACCTATGAATCAAGGAAGTTGAAGCCTTATGAGGTGAAATATTCCCCTCATAATGTATAACTTGCATCAATTATTCATGTTTTACAAGCTTGGAGGTTATAGCTCCAAGAATCCAAATAGAGTCACTAGGGTTTGTCAGGGGGTACGTAGGGTACTTAAGCAAACACATAGAAGGCTAATAGGCTCAGGGACATTGTGGCCTACTCATGATCGATAGAGCTTATCCAATTTTTTTTTTTGCACCAAGATATAGATAGACTCATAAAACAAGTTAGGGCTAGTGTGATCAAGTGCACAAAGGATGCAGGTATCTCTAATGAGTATAACTACAATAAAGTGAGAAAATAAAACAAGAAATGTATTTGTATACAAATTATAAAATGGAAATGTTGAATTGAGATAACTATCAAATGATGCATGAGCTTAAGAGAAAGGAACTTTCATGCCAAACAAAAGATGTTTTAGAAATCAAAGAGGTTTTTTTATAAGGGTTCAAGAGAATGCCTAATCTAATCCTAAGCCAGTTCTCCATTTTCAACACTATCACTTCCTAATGATGCAATTTTCTAGTTTTTCAAAGAGGAAAATGTTTGTGAAAATGTATAGAATGTTTTGAGAAACTAGGATTCTACCATGTAATGAGAGATGTTTCACAATCAAGCATATCATGTAATGGGAGACATTTTCTATCAATGAAATATGTTCTAACTACATACAAATGCAAAATATTTAGAAACTACCTTAGAGAATGCTCCAAATAAACTAAATTACCAAAAAAATGAAAACCTAGCTAATACACTACTGCAAATAAAATGGGAATTTCACTTTACATAGAAAAATTCCCTCATATCAAGCTCAAAAATCATGTGCATATGTTTTACCAACTAGGAATCCAAAAAAAGAAGTAATGAGGGAGGAAGACCAAGCTGTATGTAAGTTTATTCCAAACTAGGAGCCAATAACAATGGAAGAGGTGAAGGAAAAGTTAAAAACTATGATAGAGCTAATGTGGAGAGCATAAGAATAGGCTCAATAGATCTTGGGGGAGCTAGAAGCAAGCAACAAGCCTCAGGATCACTGTGTAGAGCAAGGTGAACCACCAAATCAAGTAATGGAATAGTAGGGCATCCTTTATCATAATGAAATCCCAAGCATGTCAAAAATGAACCAAGTGAGATCCAAGAAGGCATAAGATGAAATACCCCGAAATGGAATATTTACTAAAAACACTAAAACTATAACAAATCCCAACTACAACACAAATACTAATGGACTCAAAACTGAAATTAACCTACAAATGGATAATCAAGCACACATATATTAACCTTTAACAAGATACAAACATATATGATGATAAATATGAATTTGATAATATATTGATAAACATTGACAAAGAATTACTACAATAATTCTTTGCATAGAATGTAAGAACACAAATTCTCACACATACTCAAATAAAGGAATTCAACTGATATTGTTGGAGGCAATATCTATACATAACAAATTTATATAATGAATCTACAAATAACACACTAATAAGATTATGGAATTAAAAATAATATGTAATACACACTTTTAATACTTTCATTCCACACAAACTCTACACACTGCATTCTACAACTATGAATTTATATACAACCAGATAAGGTGGATCTCTCACCACTAAATCCAGTAACTCTGGTTGAATCTCATGTGCAATCCTTGAATGGAATCACCAACACCAGCTAGGATGGATATATCACCACTAAAACTAGTTATAATACTCCAAGGAGCAAATCCAAAGGAGGGGGATATGAACATAAGTCCAATATTAGAAAAGGGGGGTTTAAATGATTTTTAAAGATATTTTATAATGGGGGAGAGTTCTTAATTTATATAATTTACATGAATAGAGGAGAGGAGATATGAAATGAGGGGAGATATAAAATGGTGCCACATGCATAGTAACCCATGTGAAGGGTTATCTTTTAGTCTCTCAAATGTGCCAAAGATATCCCACATGTGTTAAAGGTCTCCTACATGTGCCAAATGTCTCCAACATGTGCCTTGATCTCCCACATATGCCAAATGTCTCCCACATGTGCCAAAGTTCTCTCACATGTGTTATAGTCCCCCACATGTGTCAAAGGTCTTCCACATGTGCGAATCATCTCCCTCATGTGCCAAAAGTATCTCATATGTGCCCAAATGTCTCCCACATGTGCCTTAGTTTCCCACATGTGCCAAATGTCTCCCACATGTGCCAAATGTCTCCCACATATTCCAAAGATCTCCCACATATGTCAAAGGTCTCTCATTCCTTCACATACATAAGATACCCTTGTGGGTCAATCCACATCATCCCCAAGCCACCTCACTTACTACATCATCAGTTGTATCACCTGCCACATCACCATGAATAGTGATGGTGAATAGTGTCCAATGAATGGTGCCTAATAAATATTAATATGTGGATAGTGCTTGGTGAATAGTAACCTATGAATAGTGACTCCCATGTAAATATTCCCTGACATCACCTAAATTAGCCTACGAGAACCAAATAGGCTAATGATCTTCTTCAAAATATTCATTAATAAAATGGGGACATTACATAAGAGCTTAGAGAGTGATGATCAAGAGGGAAGATTAGATCAAATAGTGGGATACCAAAGAAAAAATGAGAGGTGAGCAGTCATTTATGGCATCCCCCATCCATTAAGACCAAAAATTGCTCATTTTTAGCCATTAGGGACCAAACAGGCCCCTTTTCTCACATTTTACCTAGGCTACAGCCTAGGCCATGACTTTTATGAAAGAAATGTGTGGCCTAGGTTGGGGGTTTCCCCCAAAAGCTATAACTTAGGTCAATAGCCCATCTTGGGTGATCAACAAGCTTTTAGAAGGGCTCTGAGAGGCATCTAAAAGGCCTATCTATGAGTGAAAGGGGTGGTATGGTACCAAGGATGTCTGAAGGATGGATATATGATGCATGAAGATCTATGTAAGTGACAAAAGTCTTGAAGCAGGGTGACTAGGGTTGGTAGTCTGAATGTGAGCTAATGTGTAATCATAGGGAGGAGTAGGGTCATGAGAAGTATGATTACATATGCCCTCAAGGTACAAGGAGACAGTGTTTAAATGAATAAGGAGTGTTGTGTAGTACCTAAAAGCCACACCAAAGCAAAAAAAGGTAAGAATTAAAATGATGAAAGAGAATACTGCCTGCACTTACAGATAAAGATGGTAGTGAAAGAAGTTGATGACATGATCCATAGGTGAGAGTGCAAATGTTAAGTAATACAAATCTAAATCTAGCTCCAGCTTTGGTTCCTACATGAAAGGGACACAAGTGATATCAAATCATATCATACAATCTAGAATGACATTCACTAGAGCATCAGCCCTAGTGTTCTCCTCACGAGGGATATGGGTGACTTTGGCATCTTTGAAGGAGGAGAGAAAATCATGCACCACCTTAAAGAGAGGGAGTAACTCAAAGCTAAGGATAGATCAGGCACTTATGAGTTGAGACATGACTAAGAGTGAGTCAAGAAATAACTACACATAGCATGCACCTAACCCATAGGTATCAATCAAAGAACTAATAATCATGTGATACACAACATCTTCATTTGTCTCACTAATAAGGAAAAAACTAGATGTAGTAATCTCATTGCCCCATGGATCATCAATGACCCAAGTCATAACAATAGGTCCTAGGTTGCCTCAACTACCACCATCTATGTGAATCACCATTAAGAGATGCACCATGATGGGGGAACAGGATGCAAGACTAGCAGTCATAGAAGGACTATCTCAAGGTGAGGTAGGGTAAGTGAACTATAGAAGGGATTCAAATAATAAAACCAAGGCACAATAAAAGTGATTGACCAACACTTTTTATGGAAAGAGATGACAAGGGAAGGTGATAGGAAGTTTGTAGAAGATGAAGACCAGTCAATAGAGACTAGAGCAAGTCGCAAACCACCATAATCAACAACTGACACCACCTACAAAAACCATGGTGAAAGATAAAAAAGGGAGTTACAATGGATTGACTACAGAGCTACAGAGGAATGAATAACTAAAATAAGCACATCAAGTAACTTATATCCCTAGGTCCCCATAAGATGAGACACAGGCCTAGGAGGTCAATAGGGACCCAAAAGGGGTCATAGGGACCAAAAAGGGGTGAGAATGAACCTAAAAAGGTCTCTAAGTGAAAAATAAATGCCACCATTATGCTCAAAATGGACCAAAACTCATAAGACATAGGTTTCATGGTTTGGGATGCAACAGAGGATGAAAAACCCACAAAAAGGCCCATAAAAAGCAAAAAAGAGAGCTAAAAAGAGAAAAATGGGTTAAAAAAGAAATCATTTTCACACTCATTTTTAATCTGAAAGAGTCTAAGTAGAGATAACCAGCCACCAAATCCCAATCAGAGCATATGAAGATGTGAGGAGTACACCACAGGCACACAGGATGGTCTAGGTAAGTCCTCTGAATAAAACTTTATCAAATTTTGTTAATTTTAGGGTTTGGGAGGCCTACAGGGAATTTTAACTGAATTTGAATGATTCAATGGATGAATTGGGTGTAAAAACCAGTCAAAATGATTAGGAGGTGGATTAAAACTCTTTGGGATAAGTGGGAGGCTAAATGGAGACTCAAGGAGGGAGTTCCTAGAAAGCCCTAAGGCTTCTCAGAATGCCACAACCTAGGTCATGACCTAGCTAGGCAAACCCATAACCTAGGCCACTTCCAAGCTATAAGGGTCATGACCTAGGCCACTGCCAGGTTGTGGATTTGTCTTGAAAGCTATGGTCTAGGCCAGAACTAGCCCCAAGGAGCTTGAGAAGGCTTGAGATAAGCCAGAAGAGATCAAAGAAGCAATAAGTAGATAAATGGTTTAAAAACTTGTTTTTAACATGATTTATCTATTCCAAGGTTAGCATGACTAATTTATTTATCTATTGTTTGGTTTTGTAGACACATAGAGGAGTTAATGTACTAGAGGAGGGAGAGTCATCATAGGTGGGTGAGGGACCAGCACAGGGAGAGAGACCCTTTGAGGTGACAAACTAAGAGAGAGTACTGGCATGGTTGGTCAAGGAGGTTGACTCTCTACATATAGAGGATTAGGATTGACTATGGAGTGTAGGGCTATGTAGGGCTATGGAGACTAGTAGATGTACCATCACTAGGTTACTCCAGAGACTTGGTGAATACATTAGTAACCACATGGGTGCTTGAGAGGCACATATTCCAATTGGGACTTAAGGTAGAGGCTATCTTGAGCATTGAGGACATCTACTAACTCTACAGGGTAGAGCCTATAGGGAAGGAGATATAGATGCCAAAGGTGTAGGACATAAAAGTAGCAGAGCTCTATCTAGTGGGACCCCATCAAGATGAAATATCCATGGGATGAAAATCACACATAGATCTTCAAGGGTGCCATAGCTATGGATAGTGATAGTAGGGATCATGGTTGGGAAGATCTATGTTGACCAAATCATAATGAGGCTACTAATATCTTAGGAAGGAGTTATTTAGAGAGCAAAGGGAAGACAGAGGTACATTTGGGGCTAGTAAATCCTAAGAGGACTATAGTAATAGCTAGATCACAATTTCCACATAGGGGTAGGGGGATTAGCATAGCTGAGCTTACTTCTATCTTGGTCTTACGAGAGATTCCCACTGACCCAACTAAGGACACCACGGGGTAACGAGGCATACCCTACACTAGTAGAGGGTATTACATGGGATGTGTAGTTCATAAATAAGATTAGTCATATGTGAGCTATCTTAGATCAAGATGTAGTAGATAGTTATATGTAAGATCCTTACATATCAATAATATGGTTAGAGGACATTAGATTAGATATCCACATGGTCTAAGAGGAGTTCTAAGGTCCATAGGGGCCATACCAGCATCTAGGGTGATAGGATCTGATGGCTTGAGAGAGACATGCACAACCTAGGCTAGCCAAAGTTAAGCAAGGAGTGTGATCAAGATAAAGTGAGGGAGCCATCGATAGGGATAGGTAGCCATGATGAGGACCACCACCACCAAGAGGAGTATGATTGGTAGGAGGTCTGTAGAGACTAGGATCATGACTAGGTAAGAAAAGTGTATTTTTTAGATAGCACTTATCTTTAGTACTTTTCCTTTAGTGAGAGTGAGTATGTGACTAGCATAGTGGCTCTTTGTGTGTGTACAAGAGACCATCCCAACTAGATTGGGTCTAAGGTGGATCTATTATTGAGGGAGTTATCCCTTGATGTGGTGATTGTTGTTCCCAAAATCCCTCACTTGCTTTTGTGGACAACATACTAACCATTTTGGTCCTACAGACCAAAACTCTCTCTTTTCTTTCTCAAAAATGTTCTGAGCATTTAAGTTTTTCAAATATTCAAGCCTTTTTTAGCTAAGGAAGTCACAGGTTCAATAGGTGAGCTTTCTTCAAAGGAAGTTCAAAACACTTAAGGCTTTTCCTTAGTGTTTTGAGGATGGTTCAATGCCCAGGTTCAATCAAAAGACTTAACGGTGGGCTTCAAATAATTAGAATGAATCACTTTGAACCATTAAATCCTACCTTCGCAAGGTTCAAAGGTTCAATGGGTTCAAAGGTTCAATGACTTCAGCGGACTTAAAGAAAAGAAGGATTCGAAGAGTTAAGATTGAACCATTAAACCATTGAACCTTGAACCAAAAAGGGTTCAAAGGTTCAAAGGTTTAACAAGTTCAAAGAGTTCAATGGACTTAGAAAATCCAGAGAGTTTGAAGCTTCAAATAATTCAAAGAAATAATATTGAACCATTAAACCATTGAACCTTGAACCAAAATGGTTCAAAGGTTCAAAGGTTCAACGAGTCCAATAAGTTTGATGGACTTAGAGAATAAAAGGCTTCCAAGAAAGAGAATGAATCATTAAACCATTGAACCTTGAACCCGAAAGGTTTAAAAGTTTCAATGGGTTCAAAGAGTCCATAAGTTCAAATGGAAGCTTTGAGTGAATGGATGAAGTGGAAGATTCTAGAAATGGTTCAACCGAAGAAGAAAAAGAAAGCAAATGCGGCCCCTTACAAAACATTGAACCTTTAAACCATTCAACTTTGAACCAAAAGAGTTCAAGGTTCAAGGTTCAAAGAGGTTCAAGGCGACCAGTGACGTCCCCATGGATGTCAATTTCAGGGTGATGGAATAACCATTGATTTTTAAAAGACCTAAGAACAAATTCAGTGACCAGCCAAGAAAAGACCCGAAGAAGCTAGCTGAAAGTGACAAGATAGCCCCAAGAGCTCAGATTGCCAGGAAGAGAGAAAACATGGCAAGGAAAGAGAGAACAACTATAGTAAATCTAGAAATATATGTAAGAGAGTTATTTCCAGTAGGTGAAACAATCCACCAGGTGGACATCAGAGAACATAAGCATTCAAAGCCATGGCCTATTTTTTGCATTAAGTAAAGGCGAATGGACAGCTGTGTAAGCATCATAAAGAATACCAAAAAACCCATGCTTAGGAGGAGATATTTGAGATGATTCAGAATGCCAAAGTCAAGGCTGATGACCTATTCTAGCATGGCCCTTTCACAGATATTTAATGCATTCAATTCAGCATGGGTCATTTTCATGAAAATAAGCACCCAAGTCTTTTTAGTGATGCTATATATTGTAATCTCTCATTTTGTTTAAAAGAGATCTCTATGTTATTAGAATCGAAGCTCTGACCAAATTGAAAGGCATTCCTAAGACTTTGAGCTTAGACTATTAATCATATTTTGTTACATGAGTGAGAAAGCAAGCGACCTTTTAGACTTTATGTTGGAATAAGATTGTGTCATCTAAAAAATTATTCTTATGTCTATTTTCTAAATACAGTCTTATCCATTTAATCAAACAAGTAGAACAAGTGGAAATAAGCTGGAAGATGTCTTGAAGCTGACTGTGGGAGACTTTGTGCTACCATAATTGTCTTCAGTCTATGTTTTGTGTAAAGGATACTAGAGAGACTTTGAGCTCTCTTTATCCTTCGTAATCCTTTACTCTATTATAGTTTTAGGTGCAGACTTTGAGCTACGCTTAATCCTATTGTGTTCTTTTGTCCTAATCAGTAGGAGAGACAATGAAAGACTTTATGCTTTCATGGGTTTCTTGTGGTTTATGTTACTAACTAAGAAGAATCCTATTGTTTGTTGAATATGACTTCTAAAAGAAGAGAAGTGACTTCAATAATTACACCAGAATTCTCTTTTGTTCTATGAACATCATCTCTAAAAAAAGAGAGATGGATGGTATGATTTCACCCTTGTGTGTATTTTCAGCTTATATATATATATATAGAACCTCCCCTTACTGAGAGGAGAGATTTATCTATATATATATACTATAGATTATAGAGAACCTCCCCTTACTGAGAGGAGAGATTTATCTCATTTTGGTTGTGGTCACCACACCCATTTTTCTACTTAAATATCCTTATACTATGGTTGATGCACCTATTTTGTCGTCAGTGAGCTGGTGATAAAATATTCACCCAACAATTTTTAGCGACTCCACTAGGGATGAACGAGTAGCTTGAAGCCTCAAGATTCAAATTAAAGTAGTTCTAGTTTTTTTCTATTTTCATTTTACACTCTGGCAAATCCACCGTACGCACGAAGCCAAAGAGCTCAAGGTATTATTGACCCTGTATTTGAGCTTGTGCAGCAAAGTAATTTTGATCTTTTTCCTTCACCATCTCACCTTCAGTGATCCAGGAGTTTTTCTCCTACAAACATCAGGTCTCCAATACCAGGCAAAGCTGCTCTTTCCTCTGCTAGTAGAGCTTTGTCTATACATATCCCATAGAGATTTATTATCCCTCCTTTCAACATCCATATCATAGCAGCTCAAGGCCCCTGGGCTAATAATTTTGGTCCCCTAAATCTAACCCCACCTCTACATGAACTACCCCATAGTTCAAGAAATATTTTTTCCAAGTTCTATGATGATGGGAAGGTTCATCTTGATGAACATATTGTAGCCTTTTGCATAGCCTGTGGTGTGATAGGCATTGAATATGAAGACATTACAGTCTGACTGTTTGTGGAAACATTACAAGGAATTGTTGCAAACTATTTTATCATCTATAAGCACAAATAGTGACTGACTGGAACACTCTCAAGGCCAAATTTGAGGTCAGGTTCAAACTTGCAGAAGATGCGCATGCCCTGTTAGCTCAGCTTACACAAATGAAGAAAGAACCTCATGAACCCATGAGAGACTTCATTGCTAAATTTAACAAGCTGAGGAATAGGATTCCCACAATTGCCCAGCTAACACTTGAGAATCTCAAATGTTTTTTCATCAATTCTTAGCTTCTTTAAGTGAGTTTTCTATTGAGATAGGCTAGCCACATAAATCTTGTTGCTGCTCAAATTTTGGTGACTAAGGTTGAAGATGACCTTATCTTGGCAGGAAAGATAAGAAGAGATCCTAACAAAGGTAAATCTTCTTCATCTTCTGAATATTCTTCTATAGGCACCATTGATCCTATGGTGCAAAATCTAGCAAATGAATTGGTAGCTCTAAAAAAGCAAATGGCACAAGGGATGTCTGATCCTCCTTCTTATCAAGATATATCAAGGAGGATGTTTCCCAACTAGTCATATCAAGGTAATGCTATCAGAAATTAAGGGCAACTAAATCACCTTCCTCCTCGACCAGAGAAGCTTGCCATTGAAGCAGCATCAGCTAACTCAGTAGTTGGTTATCTTGAAACTAAATCTATTTTTCTTTCCAACCTGAGTTGAACCAAGAAGATGACACTGATCTCTTTGTAGAAGGCCAAGAAGAATCAATTGGCAACTCTAACATCAGTTTCCTGAATTACCAGGATGAACCTAGAAGTAAAGGTGAAGCATTTGATGGATCATACGTTATATTTACCAGGTCTCAAAACTAGTCAGCTCAACAAGTGGATAAAGGAAAAATAGAGGAAGAATCTTGACCATCAATCTCAATTGTTAAATGAGAAATTTTACTACCTTTCCAATCAAAGGACCTGATGATCATTAAAAAAGTAAGTACCTCAAATATTCCTTCACCTTCTACTTCAAATTCACAGACCAGTCTTACACCTAGTAAAAACTAGATTGAGGGACTACCTTCATCAATTTTGAATTCATTTCAATCATTTGATATAATCAACGATGTTAAGAAGACCAAAATTCAAATGTCTGAGTTTGAATTCTTGCAATCTAACCCTGAGCAGTTGGATAGATTAGTTCAATGCATAAAAAATAAAATTGTCCCTAAAATATAAGAAATTTTGAAAGTAACCCCTGTTCCCCAAAAGAACACACCCACCTGAAATAATCTTTTGATTACTCCTCTAGCTGCACTTGGGAAGACAAAACTATTTTACGTCTCCTAGTTGATAAATGGTCATCAGCTGAATAATTGCATAATTGATTTTGGTGCATCTGACAATGTCATGCCCACCAAGGTGGCAAAATATCTTGGTCTCACGCTAATACGACTTTTGGGAGATGTTTGTCCATGGAAAACAAACAAGTGCCTCTGTTGGGACAAATCAAAAATGCTCAATTTGCATTTGCAACCTTTTTAGATTAAAAAATTAGAATGATAGTCCTGGTGGCTGACGTCCTAACCTCCTATGGCATTCTTCTTGGGTGAAATTTTTGCAAGGATGTTGGTGGAGAATTGAGCATGAATCTATCTGAGGTGATGATCCCTGTCAAGGGCATCATGCAAAAGTTGCTTCTTGAGAAGGAATCAAAGTACATTGTCACTCAAACATCAACCCTTGAAGCTTAAATTTTGTTTAAGTCTTCAAGCATGGGTAATTACTTTTTATCTACTGAAGATGTTCTTATTTCAGTAGATGAAAGTTTTATAGGTGACAATACAAAATATTCAGATAAGATATCAAAAGAATTGGTAGGGTGTAGTATAGATGAAAAAGGATCTTCCCTTCCTAATGAAGAAAAATCTGAAAGAAGATCAGATTCTAATGATGTTTTGATTCTTGAATTCGATGGCAGTAATTCTTCTACTAGTTCTGGAACTGGAGTAGTTTTGATATCTCTTCAAGGAGATATCTTTTCTTATGCATATAAGTTACAGTTTAGCAACACCAACAACACTGTTGAGTATGAATCGTTGTTGCTTGAATTAAAGGTTGCTCAAGATAAAGGTCTTAAGCTCCTTCATGCCAAAGGAGATGTTGAGCTAGTGGTTTTTCAGTTGAGGAACCTGTATTAAACTAAAAATGAGAGATTGCAACATTATTACAATTTGGTGTGGGACTGCATTGAAATTTTTGATGCTTTTAGTATTTCTATCGTGCCTAGAGAATTCAATAATCATGCAGATGCATTGGCCATTTCTGTAACTCTCTTGGTCTCTCACCAAGATTTCAAAGAAGACATGTACACTATTGAGCTGGTCTTTTGACCAAGTGTACCAAATAATGCCAACCATTGGTAGGTATTTAATGGTGACAACTAAATCATTAATTTTTTAGAATAGATAGACAGCTTTGAGAAGCTTCATTTTGAAAGCAGTGAATCTCCACCATGGACATCAGCTCCCAAAACAAATTCAAAAGCTGATGAAGAGTTCCTTCAACTCAAAGGGAATAAAATTTCCAAAAGATTAGTTTCTCTTGAGAAACTTTTTGATAAGCATTATAAGTTTATCAAGGAATAGAAAATAGATTCTAAATCCTCCAAGGATTTTGATCAAATAAATTTGAGTAAAAAAGACAATCCAAAAATAGTCAACATTGGGAATTGTTGTACCCCTGATGAAAAAATCAAATTTATCACTCTGCTTCACCATTACATTAATGTTTTCACATATTCATATGATGATCTAAAATATCTTAGATCTGAATAAATCAAGCACGAAATTCCTCTCAAGATTTGGTCATTGCCTCACAAGCAAAAGCAAAGGCAGTACAACCCCAAGATATCAGGCACGATTTTATCTAAAATACATAAAATGTTGAATACAAGAATTATTTTTCTAATCCATCATTCTACCTGGATTGTGAACATAGTCCCTATGAGAAAGAAGAATGGAAAAATTTCCCTGTGTGTTGATTTTAGAAATCTGAATCAGTCATCTTTAAAAGACAACTATCCCCTGCCCATCATGGATTAGCTACTACAAATAGTGACTAGTGCTAAGATGTTATCAATGTTAGATGGATTTTCAAGATATAATCAAGTGAAATTTGGTGAAGTAGACCAACATAAGACTATCTTTACAACACCTTGGGGCACCTTTACATATCACAGAATGCCTTTTGGCTTGATCAGTGCTGGCACCACCTTCCAAAGAGAAATGGATCTTGCTTTTAAAAATAAAATGGGTAAGTTCATTGTGGTATACCTTGATAACTTGATAGTCTTTTCTAAACATCATCCTGATCATGTGCATCATCTACAACAAGTGTTGGAGCGATGTAGGTAGAATGGTATTTTTCTTAATCCCAAGAAATTAATTTTTGGGGTTACAGAAGGTAGACTTCTCAGTCACACTATATCCCAAGAAGGCATAAAGATCGACCGAAAAAGGGTCAAATCCATTCAAGATCTTTCTCTCCTTGCCAGTAAGATTGTAGTTCACTCTTTTTTTGGAAAGGTAAATTTTTTACGATGGTTCATTCCTAAATTCACAGAGAAGACTCATCACATTGTCAATATGATGAAGGGCAAAGCCACTTTTAGCTAGACTAAAGAAGGCAAATCAATATTTCAAGATATCAAAGAAGCTATCACCCATGCCCCCATCCTGGTTTGTCCTAATTACATCAAAGACTTTGTGATGTATAGCTATGCTTCCAAACATATGCTTTTAGCCATCTTGGTTTAACAGAATAAAGAAGGTGTGGAATCTCTCATATCTTTCATGAGTTGTACTCTTAAAGATTATGAGCTGAAGTATTCAAACATAGATAAGCATGTTTATACTATGGTAAAGGCGGTAAAACACTTCCATTTTTACATCTTGAACTCACACAATGTTACTTTGGTTCATGATACAACAGTCAAGTCCATATTAACTCAGCAAGAGTTTGGAACTAAAAGGGGCAATTGGATTGCTAAAATCTAGGAGTTTGATCTTGTTATCAAACCAACAAAGCTTATGTGGGGAAGGGGCCTCTACCAATTAATTATTGATAACATACCAAAAAAAGTAGGGCATAAAGAAATAGAAGTTGAAGACATGCCAATAGTTCTTTTTGTCAACACTACAAATGAGTGGTATTCGAATATTGCTCAATTTCTTACTTATGGTGTCCTGCTCACCTATCTTGTAAAGAAAAGAGGATTGTTAAGTTGAAAGCTTCCAGCTTTGTTCTGTGGGACAACGGTCTGTATAAGAGGAACCTTGATGGGGTATTCCTTTGCTACATGGATAAAGTGTAGCAGAACAAACTTTTGGAGTCCTTCCATAATTTAGCTTGTGGAGGAATTTTTTCTATACCTGTGACTACCCATAAGATTCTGCGAGCCAAGTACTATTGGCCTACTCTATTTTGAGATTCATACACTTGGGTGCATAGATACGAGCCATGTCAATAGTTTGTCGACAAATCCAAGCTAGTTGCATTACCTCTCAAGCTTGTGGTGATAAAAGAGCCATTTCATCAATGAGGGATTGATTTCATTAGCGTTATAAATCCATCCTTGAGTATTGGACATAATTATGTCCTCATAGCCATAGACTACTTTACCAAGTGGGTGAAATCCATTCCAATCAAGCATGTTATTTTAGAGGTGGTATGTAATTTCCTCAAAGAAAACATCATTTTTAGGTTTGGGGTCCCAACTAAGATTGTAACAGATAATGCAGCATGTTTCTCTTCTCATGAGATTACCCAATTTTGTTATTATTATGGGATTAATCTCTCCCACTCTTCTGACTATTATCAGCAAGGAAATGGTCAAGCAGAATCAAGCAACAAGAACTTGGTGACCATTATCAAGAAGCTGGTAGATGATAATCAAAGAACCTGGCATAAAGCATTGCTTGACACTTTATGGGCAAACAGAATTACACCCAAGAGGGTGATAGGTATGTCCCTATTCTAACTTTTGTATGGTCTCAATGTAGAGATACCAATCACCCTGGAATTGCTAGCATTAAAGTTAGCAAAGGCAGTGGAAGATTTAACTTTTGAAAGTTCCATTGATAAAAGGATCATGTACTTGACTAAACTTAATGAGCAACAAACTATGGTAGTGGACTGAATTATTGTGCATCAAAGTCTGGTAAAGAGACTCTTCGATCAAAAATCAAAGATCCATGATTTTTAGATTGGAGATCAAATATTTTTGTGAGATAAGAGGAGAGAACCAAAAGAAATGCATGGAAAATTGGATTCTTTGTGAAGAGGCCCATTTTCCATTCATCGTTTAAATGGTGAAAATAGTTTCTTGCTAAAATATAAAGATGGAATGCCATTTACTCTACCTTAAAGTGGGTAGCATCTGAAGTACTTCAATCCTTGAAGTATCAGATAAGTCCATTTGTACATATATACATTTGTATAGTCTTTTTTTGTCTTGTATTTTTTGTTTATTTTTGGCATCGTTCATTTTTGGCACCTTTCTTTTTGGGTAGCATGACTCTATAGCCCAATGGCATAAATGAAGGCACTGAGATTCTAATTTTTACTCCCTTTGATTATTTCAAAATATCAATCGATGGAAGTTCTCCAATTGGAGCCAACTGTTGTTCCCAAAATCCGTCACTTGCTTTTGTGGACAACATACTGACCATTTTGGTCTTGTAGACCAAAACTCTCTTTTTTTCTCAAAAATGTTCTGAGCATTTAAGTTTTTCAAATATTCAAGCCTTTTTTAGCTAAGGAAGTTGCAGGTTCAACAGGTGAGCTTTCTTCAAAGAAAGTTCAAAACACTTAAGGTTTTTCCTTAGTGTTTTGAGGATGGTTCAATGCCTAGATTCAATCAAAAGACTTAACGGTGTGCTTCAAACAATTAGAATGAACCACTTTGAACCATTAAACCATTAAATGCCACCTCTGCAAGGTTCAAAGGTTCAATGGGTTCAAAGGTTCAACGACTTCAGTGGACTTAAAGAAAAAAAGGATTCAAAGAGTTAAGATTGAACCATTGAACCATTGAACCTTGAACCAAAAAGGGTTTAAAGGTTCAAAAGTTCAACAAGATCAAAGAGTTTGACAAACTTAGAAAACCCAGAGAGTTCAAAGCTTCAAAGAATTCAAAAAAATAATATTGAACCATTGAACCTTGAACCAAAATGTTCAAAGGTTTAAAGGTTCAATGAGTTCAATAAGTTCGATGGACTTAGAGAATAAAAGGCTTCAAAGAAAGAGAATGAATCGTTGAACTGTTGAACCTTGAACCCAAAAGGTTTAAAATGTTTAAAGATTCAATGGGTTCAAAGAGTTCATAATTTGAAATGGAAGCTTTGAGTGAATGGATGAAGCAGAAGATTCCAGAAATGGTTCGATCGAAAAAGAAAAAGAAAGCGAATGCGGCGCTTTACAAAACATTGAACCTTTTAACTATTGAACTTTGAACCAAAAGAGTTCAAGGTTCAAGGTTCAAAGAGGTTCAAAGTGACCAATGACATCCCTATGGATGTCAATTTCAGGTTGATGGAATAACCGTTGATTTTTAAAAGCCCTGAGAACAAACTCAGCGACCAACCAAGAAAAGAGCTGAAGAAGCCAGTTGAAAGTGACAAGATAGCCCTGAGAGCTCAGATCGCTAGGAAGAGACAAAACATGGCAAAGAAAGAGATAACAACTATAAGAAATCCAAAAATATCTATAAGAGAGTTATTTATAGTAGGTGAAATAATCCACCAGGTGGACATCAGAGAACATAAGCATTTAAAGGCATGGCATGTTTTTCTACATTAAGTAGAGGTAAATGGACAACTGTGTAAGCATCATAAAGAAGACCAGACAACTCGTGCTTAGGAGGAGATATTTGAGATGATTTAAAACACCAAATTCAAGGTCAATGACCTGTTTCAGCATGGCCCTTTCATAGATATTTAATGCATTTAATTTAGCATGGGCTATTTTCATGAAAATAAGTGCCCAAGTCTTTCTGGTGATGCTATATATTGTAATCTCTCATTTTTTTTAAAAGAGATCTCTCTGTTATTAGAAGCGAAGCTTTGCCCAAATTGAAAGGCATTCCTGAGACTTTGAGCTCAGACTGTTAATCATATTTTATTAAATGAATGAGAAAGCAAGCGACCTTTCAGACTTTGTGTTAGAATAAGCTTGTGTCATCTAGGAAATTGTCCTTATGTCTGTTTCCTAAATACAGTCTTGTCTATTTAATCAAATAAGCAGAACAAGTGAAAATAAGCTGGAAGATGTCCTGAAGTTGACTGTGTGAGACTTTGTGCTACCATAATTATCTTTAGTCTGTGTTTTGTGTAAAAGATACTAGAGAGACTTTGAGCTCTCTTTATCCTTCGCAATCCTTTACTCTGTTGTAGTTTTAGGTGTAGACTTTGAAATGCGCTTAATCCTGCTGTGTTCCTTTGTCCTAATCAGAAGGAGAGACAATGAAAGACTTTATGCTTTCGTGTGTTTCTTGTGGTTTCTATTACTACCCAGGAAGAATCTTGCTATTTTCTGAATATCACTTCTAAAAGAAGAGAAGTGCCTTCAGTAATTACACCAGAATTCTCCTCTATTATGTGAACATCATCTCTAAAAAAAGAGATGGATGGTATGATTTCACCCTTGTGTGTATTTTCAGCTTATATATATATATATATATATATATATATATATATATATATATATATATATATATATATATATATATATATATATAGGGAACCTCCCCTTGCTGAGAGGAGAGATTTATCTCATTCTGGCTGTGGTCACCACACCCATTTTACCGCATAAATCTCTTTATGCTATAGTTGATGCACCTATTTTTCCATCAATCAGTTGGTGACAAAATATTCACCCAATAGTGATAACACCACTCATGAAGAGAGTGTCACACCTACCAGTGGAGGCAAAGTCACATACTCACTACTAATAAGTAGGTGCATGAGCATCACTCGAGCTGGTGAGAGCACAACACTAGATACCATGATAAGAGGTAGAGTCATCATGACATGAGGTAACTACGACATAGGCTAAGGCACAACTACCTTGAATGGAGGCTAAGATCGATCGATTATAGGATGAGCTAGCCTAGAAGTAGACCAGAGGAGTGGAGGCACTTAGAGAGAGGGTAGATTGGTTGGTCACCCTAGAGGAGACTGTGGCTCGACTGGTCGAGAGGCAGATATTGAGATGTCCACCTTAAGTAATACTATTGTAGATAGAGCCTAGTCATAGGTTGACTAGAAGGTATCTTATGTGTATCCAAACTTGTAGTTTTTGGGGACTATGAAGCCAGGCTTAGAGAAAGCCAAGTGATGTACCTAGAGAAAAATATGTATTTTCATGATATATATACAGTTACTTCTCATTGTTAGCACATGTGTATATGATTTTGGTGTATGATATGTATGCTTCATCTAAGACAGACTAATAGATACATGTGATTAGACAGTAGGAACTACTAATAAAGAATCCATGTGCACAAACATATACAAGAGACATAGAGGTTAGTGGTGCGACATGAAGGGAAAGATCCACCATACCACCATAGGTAGGTTTTCCAAAGGGCCATGTAGGCCCTAAATTTGAAACATATTTAGGCAAAACCCATTGATTAGGTGTTATAGGGGATCATTTTTGAGAGCCAAGAAATGATAGGCCCCATTTTGTAATGAGGTGGTGATCATGAAGGGGCCAAACCACTTGTAAGTAACTTTTCCCTTCTTCTAGTGCTCCTTGTCAAAGATCAGAAGCATATTACCTACTTGGAATGGACGTGAAAGCACTAATTTTTTGAATTAGTGGCATTGATGACATTGATAAGCATATATCTACTCAAGAGTGTCAATGTGACATTCATCTAACTGCTCAAGCTCGATAAGGTGAGTGGCCTATTCTTCTTCATCAGATAATGATGTAAATGTCTTAACCCATAACAAAGGGATTAAGACCTCTAGAGGGAGAATGGCCTCGAACCCATAAATGAGCACATATAGGGTTGCCCCCATAGCCATCCAAAAACTAGTTTGATAAACCCAAAGGGTAGGATAGAGCATGAGGTACCCGTCATGCTTAGACTGAGCAATAGTGTAAAGAAGCATATTCTTCAAAGTCTTGTTTTAAGATTTAGCTTGCCCATTCCCTCAAGGTAATGGGTAGAGGAAAAATGGGGCTTAAAGTTGAAGCATTTAGTGAACTTGTGCATCTTGGGTCTTTGGAAGCCTAGGCTATTGTCATCTTAATCATATTAATGACCCCAAACCTAAAAATGAGTTGGTTTAAGACAAACTTGGCCATAGTCTTCCTGCATATGCCACTAAGGGGCATGGCCTCAACCCACTTTATGAAATAATCAGTGGTAGTGATGAGATAATAGTGGCCATCAGAAGAGGTAGGTTTAAACTCACTAACGAAGTCAAGAATCCAAATTGAGAAAGGCGAACGATCGAGATGGAGTGTAAGAGGACTATAGGGGCATTAATAACATCCCTAGTAAACTGGCAAATCTTGCATGCCTTAGCATATCAGATGACATCCTTGAAAAGAGTGGGCCAATAGTATCCCATCTTGATAATATGTTGAGTAGTGGCTTGCCCTCTCAATTGGCCACTATAGACACTCTTGTGATACTCCTCTAATGTGAGAGATGTGTCCTCAAGGGCTAGGCACTTCATCAACACACCATCCAAACCTCCCTTGAATAAGACACCACCTATTAAAATGTAATGAGTGGTGATCTTATAGATCCAAAAACATTCTTGTGAAGGGGCATTGATGGGATAAAACTAGGTCTCAAGGTAATAAACAATGCCCTGATACCAATCATACTTGAAGACCTCAATATGATCAATCAAGTAAACCATCTCATCAAGAAAGGCATCATCAACCAACTCCTCACTAGGGTTAGGTAATGAGCATTCAGTGATTTGCTCAGCTACAGCTAAACCCTTTGTGGATTTTTGGTTAATGATGTAGAGGTCAAACTCTTAAAGAAGCATGATCTACCTCATAGTTTGACTAGTAAGATGTGTCTTGTTGAGCAAATAATAGAGTGGAACAGATTAGATAATCATATTAGTGGTTTGACCCAATATGTAGTGTCATAACTTCTTCATGGGGAAGATGAAGGAGAAACACTACCTCTCAACATTAGAGTATTTAACCTCAAGGCCAACTAGTGTGCAAGAGATGTAGTAGACAACTCTCTCTACTAGTGTCATCCTTTTGACACAACATGCCCCTGATGGAGATATCAGTGATAGAGGTGTATAAGATGAACTCATGACCCTTGATGGGTACCATCAAGATGGGAGGGTTGTGAAGGATGCACTTCAATTCCTTAAAATCCACCTATAACTTAGGGGCCCATAAGAATAGGGTGTTTTTGCATAAGAGACATGTGAGGGGTATGGATTTATGCTCATACTACTTGAGGAAATGTCTAAGTTGAGTCTTCTAAAGAAGGATTAAAATTTCATGAAGTTCTATGGGGGAGGTATCTCAAGGATAGCTTTAATCTTATTGGGATCCACTTCAATGCCTCGCTACAACATAAAGAAGCCAAGGAACTTTTCGATTGAGATGTCAAAAATACACTTCTTAGGGTTAAGGTTGATGTGATACTCCCTAAGGATCTCAAAGATGATTCTGAGTTCTTGCACATGCTCATCCCACTTGTATTATTTACCAAGGATATTATCAACATAGCATTCCATAATCTTATAGATGAGGTCATGAAAAATGTGGGTCATGACACATTGATACATGGCCCCAACATTATTCAAACTAAAGGGCATAATGGCATAATCAAAGGTAACCCATGGGGTAGAAAATGTCATATTTTATTAGTCTTTGGGTATAATCTAAATTTGATTTTACCCTAATAACATGTCTATGAGGGACATGATATCAAAACTAGCTATGGAGTCTATAATTTGGTCGATCAAAGGAGTGGGAGAATTGTCTTTTAGACGAGCCAAATTGAGGTCTTAGAAGTTGATGCAGATGTGAATGGCTCCATTATTATTGAGAATGGGGATGATGTTGGTAACCCATCATGGGTAGTCAATGGTAGTGATGAAATCGACTTAAATGAGCTTCTCAATTTTGGCCTTGACTAACTAGGAGACTTTGATCACCATTGGTCATTATTTTTGGTGAATGGGATGGGCCTCATCATCCATAATGAGGCTATGAAGAATGATCTCAGAGTTCATTCTGTTGTTTCTAAAATTGGATTGGCTCATTTTTGGGAACAACCCCTACGAAACTTGTTTGTTTCATCTTTTATCTCTCTAAGTTTGTTTTTCGAGACAGATTTCAAATTCATTCTCATCTTGGCCTAGGAACACAAAAGTGACCACGATCTCATTGCAACCAAGGAACCCCTCTCCCAGACTGCTTCTTCTAGAGTTGGTCTTTTCTTCTTTCTGTGCACGGGTGGCAAATTTTTCTGCTAGTGTATTCTGACCCTTAAAAAGCAAGGGTGGTAATTTTTGTCGCCCCTACATTTTTCTTGCAAGGGTGGCAAATTTTGCCGCCCTTACAATTTGAACTGCAAGGGCAGAAAAATTTGCCGCCCCTACATTCGGACCCACCAAGACATGCAAGGGTGGCAAAGTTTACCGCTCAAGCATGCCTTAATTTTCATGCATGGCATTTATTGCCATGCACGGTGGGTTGTTGGGGTCAATTTTCACCCCATATAAACTAATTTGAACCCCATTTCTTCTCATTGCTTCCTCCTCTCCTCCTGCCCTTTGCGTCTGGATGATCTAGTGAGCGACTTGAAGAGCATTTTTGTGAATTCGAGCTTGTGGCGCATGTGGCTTTTCAGGTCGGTCTCGTTCTTTGCATTTATTTTGCTTTTTCTTCATTCTTAAGTTTTTATGCTTCTTATCATCTTTAGGTTATTTTGGAAGTTTTCTTCCTTGATGGGGATGGCAGAAAAAGCCATCCCTCTTTGTTAAACCTGCGGTCTTGTTTGACCCTACATGAGCTACAATTTTACCACCCATACCCTCGAGTTTCTCCCAAAAACCACAAGGGCAGCGTTTTCCACTACCCCTGTACCTCGGCTTCCCCCTACCCCTAGTCTTCAATTTCACAGGTGGCAAATTTTGCTGCCCACGCACGCTCTCTACCAAATGCGCATCGGCTGGGAAATTCGTTGTCAGAGCATTTTTCAATATGCAGGGGTGGCATTTTTTTCCACCCCTACTCTAACCTTTTTGCACTACAAGGGCAGCAATTTTTTCTGCCTGTGCAAGCCATCTCTACAGGGGCGGCAAATTTCACCGCCCCACCTCTTTCTATTTTAGCCTATAAGAGCGGCAAAATTTGCCACACGAGCAGCCTAAACATGCACGAGTAGCGAATTTCACTGCCCTTGCATATTTTTATTCAACCTATAGGGGCGGTAATTTTTGCCACCCGTGCATCCCTTCTCTGGATTTTTCTAACTCTGGAGGATTTTTCGTGTTGACCTTTTCTTTCCCTTTTTTTCTTATTTTCTAGTCCTTTCTTCCACCCGGTCTTTTTAAGTGACCTCTGTTGACCATGATCACTTAAATTGCACTTTCCCCATTCATCCACTCTCCTCTAATTTTGCAATCATGTCTGCAATACCTTTAGAGAGCTCTTGTTCATCGACACCTATCCAGCCAAAACCAGTTCCCATGTCTGAAGCGTCTCTGAAAAAGGTGAAGACCATGAAGTACAAGTATTAGGACATCTTCCCACTCACATCGATCTCCTTGAATGTTGACGACATCTGGGATACCGAGATTGGCCATGTGGACATGGCCGAATTCCTAGCACGAACAAAGGCAATGAATCTGAGCACCGGGATAAAGAGGATCATCGAGAGTAACATCCACCTAGTGGCCGCCTTTCCGGTAGCAGCACATCATACTGAGTTCATTCTCCAATGTGCTCACTTCTACAACAAAGAGACCAGGTCAATCTTAGATGCCAGTGGCAACATGGTAATTCGGTTAGACCCTGAATTCATCGATAAAGTTTTCATGTGCCCTTCAGTCACCGAAGTAACCAAGATTGACTTCGTGGATGCTCAGAAGGAATACAATAAAGACCCTGAGAGGGTGAAGAAAGTAATGAATTATAAGTGGCTGAAAACTTCCAGGACCAGCTTATCAAGATGGCCACAAAATTTTTTGAAGAGTGACTTTATTGAGGAGGTTGGTGACTTGATCACCCTTCTCAGCAGGGTGTGAGGCCTCCTGTCTTCTTCACTGTTCCATGAATAGATGTACCCATTCATTAAAATCATCCTCTAGGGTAAACAGGTTATCTTTTGGGGAGAGCAGATCAGTAATGCTCTCTATGAACAGCTAACCAAAGTACAGACCTCTTACAAGTTCTATATGACTTCATACCTTGTGTACATAACTACCGTAATGCAGACTTTTTCAGGCTTAACCACAGAGGGGGATAGAAAGACAACCCCAGTGTACTCATATTACCCGAGGCTGACTTTGCAAGGATTGACCTGCCACTTCAAAAGGATAAATGATGCCTTTTTTGCCACATTTCTATGCCTCTTTGACCCTCATCTTGAGAAGAAGAGAGTATCAGACGAGGCCTGGACAGTGGTCAATGATTACGGCTGCATGTTCCCTCAATTCCCCACCTTTTGTTATCTTCGAGTTGGCTTTTTCCAAGGCTACCCATACATGCTCCCCAGGTTCCCTTCAGACAAGCTGGTACTAATGGAACTTTTCTGACAACTGATTGTCATGCATACCAAATAGATGGAGCTGAAGAAGCCAGGTTTCAGGTTTTTAATCAAAATTGCCAGGTATTCCATTGCAACAGTAGTGAAAGCCAAGATCATGGAAACTGAAATGCAGATGGTCACTCTGAGACCATTCAAGATAAGAGAACAATTTGACTACAGGGGCATCAAGGACAAAATTAGGTAGAAGACTCAGTTTCATGAGCCCATGATTTAGGATATCTGGATCGACCTGAGAATGGCCAAAAAGATTAGAAAAATGGACTTCTGTAGGCTGACCCTAGAGCAGATCGAATATCTAGGACTTGCTGAGATCCCCTCTGGCCTGATCAATGATAAAGATGTTATCAATAGCAAATACCTGACAAAAAAGGTCGTTGGTTCCCCTCTTCCTCCAACACAGTGGTCTCAGAAGGAGCTGACTTCTCTGAGAAAGAGATTCAAACCAATATTGGCTAACACCAATGATTGGTTAGCAGCCAAAGGGATCATCCTAAAAGAATTTGTCATGAGATCTGAGGCTGAATATCAAGCAGAAATGAAGAAGAAGGCTGAGAACAGAACTAAAAACAAAGGTGATGTACCTTTCCCTTCTAGGCCTCACAAGCCTAGAATCATCTTTGTATCTAAGAAGCCAAAGGCTACTGAAGAGCCTAAAGTGGTAGCAAAAAAAACTGAGGAACAAAGCCCTCAGACACAGGCAACTTAGCCAATGGAGATAGATAATCAACCATCAAGACAACCAAGCACTAGACCTCTGCTCTCACAGAAAGAAGCACAGCCACTCAAGAGCGTCTCTCCTTCTCCCCCTCAGTGTCCCGTGGTACCCTCTTCTCCTATCTCTCTAATCAGTGTTGCCTCTTTTGGAGCTGCCTCTCCTTCCAGAGTCGTATTCGACGATCCTCAGGTTGCTTTTAGAGGTTCTCCTTGCTCTTCTAGGTCTATTCCAAGTTTATCATCTCCTTCCTTCAACTTGGCAGCAAGCCCTACACAAAAGCCAGAATCAGTGGTTGGTGTAGTTTTGTCAGTTACTCCAACTATGACTACTGTCACCACCAGCAGTGTAGAAGCTACTACAGTAACACCAGCAGAGAGAACCATGGCCACAGTAGGTACTTCTCTCCTGCCTTGGATGACATCTTTCACCCCCAAAAGAAAGAAGATGGCCATCTCTCCAGATGAATTCGACTTTAGCAAAATAGTGCCGGTGAAAGCTAAAGCTCCTAAGAGGCCAAGAATCCTCTCAAAATTGGTCGAGGAAAAAGGGCAAAAATTTTTGGAAATGGCCAAGCCACCACAGGATGCAACCCTTGAGGGTTTCGAGATGAGCAGGTATTCCATCTCTCATGTTGAACTTGTCAAAGTTACTCACGAAGGTGCGAAAATCGATCTTCAGGCTACTATGGACATCATCGTCCAGAAATTTGATCGAGAGAAAGAGATAAAAGATTATTACAAAGCCAAAATGGAGTAACTAACGGTAGTAATAAGAAAGTTTGCTCTTCCTCCTGAAGCAGCAACTCTAGAAGCCTTCTCCGTAGATGACCGGGTCATTCAAAAGGCTGAGAAGACTTACTTGAAGGGAAAAGTTCTAGAGGACTATATTGAAAAAATGCATACTCAAGGAGTTTCTTTGCTTTCAGAAGTTGCAGAAAGGATAGGTAAGATGAGGAAGGTAAAAGCAGAATTAGATGACTTCATTTCCCTTATCTCTCAAGAGATCGATAGCTCAGAAAAGGATCTTAGCAAATGGAAGGAGATGAAGGATCTGAAGAAAAGCACCCTGATATCTATCAGTGTTATCTCTAGCAAGGACTCCTATGTTGAAATCAAGGAGTCACTGATCTTCAGGATCTAGGTACTCAAAGATCTAATTAATGATCTCAAAGCTTTCAAGGAGGCTAGTGAGAAGAATGACCTAAGCCTGCTAAATAAACTAGAAGAGCTGCCATGCAACCTGACCTCTAAGGACAATTAGTTCCTTCCAGTAGAAGAAATGATTCAGAGCTTCAAAGAGATGATTTGGAGAGATTTTGAAGAAAGATCCTTCTCAATGTCTTCGGTGGACAGTATTTTAGATGCTCAGTTAACTTTGGAAAATCTAAAATCCAGGTTAACTGGTCACGCTAAGGCCATCACAGCATTGAAAGATGCATTGATCAGAGCCAGAATCGTCTCCAAGAACACAGTTGCGCCAGACAGCATAGGAATTCAGGCATCCATCACTATATACAATGCCCATATGAAGAAATCTGGTAGTAAGAATTGAATTTCTCCCCTTTTTTCTTCTTCTTTCCTTATGCACTTTTGTTTTGTGAGAAGTGCATGCAATTTTGAAAGATGTAATTAAATGTAAAAATTATGAAAAAATATCTCAAAAAGTTAAAGATGACTCATCTTTGACTTAGATATTTTAATATTTTCTGGTTTCTGAGGATTTTCTCCCTATATATAGTGGAGACCTCATTTGTAAATGATCTTGGAAAAATTAATAGCAAACACTCTGCCAAAATTGAAACAACTTTTGAGACTTTGTGCTCAAATTTGTAAATCATATTTTGTTGAATGAATGAGAAGCAGGTTTATTTCAGACTTTGTGTTGAAGTTATCTGTGTTGTCTAGGAAACAGTTTCTTATGTTCTCTTTCCTGATAACTTCTTGTTTATTTGATTTAATAAGCAAAGTGGGTGTATTAATATTATCTGAGAGTGCTTCTAAAAGGTAGAGGATAGACTTTGAGCTTCTTTTATCTTTGAGATTTAGTTATTTTTTATGGTTTCAGTTAGAGACTTTGTGCTTCATTTTATTATACGGTTACGTTTGTTTCGAATTGGTGAAAGAAGCTATGAAAGACTTTGTGCTTGCGTAATTATTCTTGTGGACTTTGTTATCTCAGGAGATCTCCTGCTCTCCATTTGATACCATTCCTGAAAGAAGAGGAGTGTTGTTAGCTACAGACCAGGAGTTCTTTTTTTTTGTTCTTTGTACATTACCCCTGAAAAAAGAGAGGTAGATGCTTTTGTTTCAAACTATTTTCATTTTTCTACATTCAAAAGAAGTAAGAAACTAAGATAAGTGGTCTAGGGTTAGATGTTACCCAGATGAGGTCTGCACATCGTTATTCAGACATTGAGAGAATTCTTCTTTGGTTGTGGAGGATGACACCTGCAGAAGAAAGAGACTCAAACAAAGAGATTGTTAGATAGATGTAAGGTGGACTGCCAAGCAGAAGCTCGGTCTTGAAAGTGCAAAGGCTTTCTTATGGGGTGTCAGTCCATTGATTGATAAAGAAAATGTCTGATAATGAGAAATAATGGAAGACTAAGTAAAATAAATAGAGAAGATGCGTACCTATGTGGTGTTGTCGATCTTCTAGAGTCGCTGATGTCGGTTAGGCTGCCAGCGTCGGTTGGTCAAGTATGCCGACGTCAGTTAGACTACCGACGTCGGTGGGGGCAGTTGTCTATGGACAGGTCTGAGGTTGTGTCTGTGGTCGACAGAAGGGGTTTGGAAGTTTGAAAGGGTCTGTGCAGGGTTGCAGGGCAGTAGATAGGGTCTTAGGAGGGACAAGGAGTAGAGGATAGTGGTCAAAAGGGGTCAGGTTAAGAGGAGGGATTTTCAGCCTCTTCAAGAAGAGTGTTTGATTGGTCTGGTTGATAGCTGATTCTGGTTGGTGATGTGGCTTAGAAGCAATAAATAGAAAACTGATTACAAATACATTCTAAGCTACTAAAATGAAAAGACAAAGGAATACTTAGTTGTTTCTTGTTGAAAGAGGAGTGTAGAAGACTGGTTGTTGATGTCGCTGTTGTAGAAGACTTCCTACAATGTACCTATAGCCTATGTTGCTTGTTGTACGTCCAGGAGAGAGAGAGAGAGAGGTCAAAGTCTGGGTGCAAGAAGATTTTTGCATTCGAGGGAAGAGGATGCGAGAGGAGGACCAGAATTCGCCTTTGGGTTGCTTTAAGCAATCGACGTCGGTGATCTCGCTGGTGTCAGCTAACTAGTAACCGACGTCGGTGGCTAGAAGATGGGAAAAAGGGCTAAAATTAGCCTTTTGCCTATTCTTTCAACTGCCAGGTCTAATTGTCATTGGAAAATAGTCGAAAGTAGATTAAATAAGTGCAAAGATTAGTGGAGGGGAAGTTGGAATAGGTCATAGGGTGATAAATGAGGGTATCCAAGGGAAAGGAATCCAAGGGTGAGGTGAGGTGTCATGGGTGATGAGTCAAAGGGGGTGTCAAGGGGGAATGTTATTAATTTAAAATAGATGATTATTTTAAATTAATAAGTGTGTGGGTTAGGAATGTGTTAGAAGTGGACTAAGGGGGCCAAGGGGGAGGGTCAACCAATGATTAGACATGATTTCAGTGTCTACATTTGCCCCTTTTTGTCTTGTTGGTTGTTCTTGACGAACTGCAAGACAAAAATAGGAGTTGGTTGCCCCAGGTATGGGATGAGGTCATTTTCGTCTTGTTGGTTATTCTGATAAATTGCAAGACAAAAAATGAATGTTGATTACCCCAATTATGGGATGAGGTATTCCCCCTCAAAGCAGGAGTCAAGGGAAAGGAACTTGGAATCAGGTGTTGATTTGATAGATAGTGGATGGATATGGTGAAGTTTGAGTGTGAAGCTGCAAAAGTTGGAATTGTGTGCATACCACTTCACGAGATGGTCAGGTCAAATTATTGTAGGTCAAGGGTCGAGGAGTGCCAAAATTGAAATAACTAGGCCCCAGCATTTAGTCGTAGCTGATTGGGTTAAATGATCCAAGTTGTAGCTATAATGGTTATCGTGTTCCAAGTATCTCGGGCTCAAGAAGTGCTCTTGAAAACATGAAAAATGTCACAAGTAGTGGGGATCAATTTGCTCATGATCCTATACTTGTAAGGGTTGAAATGGGTTGTGAACAATTCTGTTAACCATTCATGAGGTAGCATACATGCAAAAACAACCAAGACAACATTGTCTTGGAAGTGGTCGTGGTCGGAGGAGATAGGCGTGATCTCCAAAGTTGTTGGTCGAGTCAAGTCGAGATAGTTGGTCCATTAGATGGACAGATGAAGGAATGGCTGAGCTAACCTCAGAAGACCCCATGTCAACTGAGTGTTACCTACATAGCCCCTATTGGAAGGGCCTCAAGCCAATGTAGTTCTCCCTGAAAGGGAGGAAGAGTCAAAGTGATCGATAGTTGGTTTGGACAGGTTAAGGTCATGGTCAAAGGTTGAAATGGTTTGTCCATCAGATAGATGAACAAACAGATGTGGCCAAGCTAACCCCAAAAGATGTCCTATCCTCTGAGTGCTGCCTACATAGCCCCTGTTGTTAGGGCCTCAGACTAATGTAGTTCAGACGAAGGGTCAAAGTGGTTGATGATTGATTTTAGTCAAATGATGAAGGTAAGATAATGTTACAGCGTTTTCCATATTGGGTGATGGTGTATTCTATAACATTGGTTGAGTGGTCTTTCATCCCTAGCAATTTTCCATATTAGTAATGGTGTATGCTAAAAATGAATTGAGATGATTTATGCTTCAGCAAGTAATGGTTTATGCTTAACATAATTTGTGTCTAGTCAATAGTTTCTATGTGTATTGGTTTCCATAGAAACTATGTGAAATGGATTATGTCATGTGAGTGGTCTGAAAATGTTTGGTTTGGTTGGGTATGGTTGAGAAAATGATTTGGTTGAATGTGACCAAAGTGTGAAAAAAGTGAAAGGCAAATTTCTCTTTCATTGACAAGGACCTGATGATGGCATAGATAAGGGGTTGTTTAGAAACAAAAGCCCCATTCATGCATTATGTCGTTGACCAGTGATTGGGTTAGAGAAGTAATCGAATCACTTGACGTTAAGTGAGCTCGAAATCCCTTGAGTTTGTTGGGGTGATAGGTTTGATATGTGATATGGATGGATGGGGGAACCTGTGTGGCAGGAACAACTTTGCCCCTTTTTATAGGTGACCTCGAAAACGACTATAGACAAGTCCATGACTTTATAGTTTGTCAGTCAGTTTTTTTTTTTTTGTTAAGCAGACTGATCAATGCGGGAAGTCTACAAGGGGATGTTGTCTTTTTTTACTTTGTGGTCATGTTGTGAAGCTGATCGATGCGGGAAGCATCTGAGATAGTGTTGTGTGTAGCAAGAATTTAGGCATAGCCATCCTTCGAGAGAGTGGTCTATATTCTACTTTATATATTTTTGATGACTTTGGCCTAGCTGTCCTTCAAAGGAGCATTCTATCAATTACAACAATGATGATGCAACTGTCCTTCGAGGGAGCAGTTTATATTTATAATTTATGACCTTTTGATATAGGCATCCCAATTTTATATATATATATATATATATATATATTGTTTTGTTTTTGACTGAATTTTTGGTCATGGACTTGACTATAGAGGTTTAGAGGGTTTCTCTTTTATTAAGACAAAGACTTCATGCTTGACAAAAGGGTTGACTGATGTTTGTAGGGTTGAGAGTTGAGGGAGATAGGAATGACGGTGATAGGGATTACTCAAGGGATCGAGCTCAAGTTAAACGTCAAGTGAATAATTACTTGACTAACAGTAGACTGGTTAAAGATGCAAGGCATAAAGGGGCTTAGATTTTGATAAGTCCTTGACCCATGCTTGTGTTATGATGCAACATTCGAGTCAATTAGGAGAAAACTTGCCCCACTTACTTCGTTCCAAATTGGTCACATGTTGGTTGATGTTGGATGTGAAGATGATTAAGAAGTTGGTTGATATTGAACATGAAGTTGTTGGCATGTTTGGCTAGTTGATGTTTGGTCGATGCTTAGTTGGTTGATGTTTGGTCAATGTTGGGTTGGTGTTTGGTCAAGGCTTGGTTGGGGTCGATGTTTGGTCGAGACATGATTAAAAAGGTTGGTTGATGCTTAGTTGGTTGATGTTTGGTCGAGGCTTGGTCGAGGCTTGATCGATGCTTGGTCGAGGCTTGGTCGAGACTTGGTTGATATTTGGTCGAGGTTGATAGTCAAGGTAAGGTCAAATTCCTCTAGTTGTTAGGGAGAATGTTTGATAGATTTAGTTTGAGAGGGTGGGATCCTGATCTACCAGGTTGGAGGTAGGAATCTCAAAATCATGGATGGTGATAGAGGAAATGGTTGGTAATGATTTGATTAAAGTGGGTAATGGTTGGGGGTCATCAGGTTGGACCTATATCGATTGTAAGGCTTGGATTAAGGCTTGATGATGATATGGAGAGCTTTGTATAAGATCATACAAAGACATCTTCACAGGGGTCGTGTGGTAAATTTGTTTCACCACAGAGTCAGGGATTGTCTTTGAGGATGCTGGTGGAGATGTGTCCAAGACAGTAATCTTGGGTTTTGGTTGTGGTGAAGGCTTGGTAGATGGGGATGTCCAAGGGATAGAGATATGTCTTTTCCCTTTATCCTTTTGGGTTGGTGGGCTGGTGGTTAAGTTGACTGTGTTGATTTCGAATAATGGTGTTAAAGGTGGTGGAGGGACCATAGTCTAGGGTTGAGATCTCGATTTAGGTGATGATGTTTGTGAGGCATGTGATGGTGTCAAAGATTTGGCAAAGGGGTAGTCAAAAGGATCCTTGATGAGAAGGGTATCCTTTTTCTGGTGTTGACGAATGATAGCTTTAAGAGTGCAATAGTGCTCAGTGTCATGTCCAGATTTGTGATGATAGTGACAAAATTTAGTGTTGTCGAACCAAGATGGTCTTGATCTGAGAGTTGATGAGTGTGAAGGTGAGGAGTTATGGGAAGCATGGGACAATGTTGAAGGTTTGTTGATAATATGGTAAAGAAGAAGGGTGTCTTTCTCCAAGTATTGGCGAATGACAACCTTGAGGGCACAATAATGCTCAGTGTCATGTCCCGATGTGCGATGATACGCACAAACTTTAGTGTCATCAAATCAGAGCGATTTTGGTCTGAGAGATTGGTATGGTTTAAGAGGTGGAAGACTGATGCAAGAAGATTGCAACAATTGTCGTAATAGCAAGGCATAAGAACCTACCAATAGGTCTGCATATTTTTTTATAGTATGGGTTGATGACTTTTGTTTTGGAGGCATAGGAGGCATTAGTCATTTTGAAGGAAATATATTTTTAATGGGTAAAGGGGATAATGGAAGCAATTTGCCTCTGTGAGGTGTTGGAGTAGGAAGCACTCCTATTAAGGTGGATGGATGTGGGCCCAAAATAGAGGGCAATGATAAAGGTGGGGGAGGAATTTTCTGGTGTGGTTTAGTGACCTTTTTTGGTTTGGTTTGAGGGTCACTATTATGTGAGGCAAGATCAGATATGGGGTGAACACCAAGAGATTTAATCTCTTTTGGTATGGTGGATGCCTGCGTGGATTTGGGTTCAGATGTGGATGGAGGTGAGTGAGATGTAGTGATCTTAGGCAAAAGGCAAGAGAAAACCATCACTGGGTCTTCCTCAGTCGAAGTGGGTGAAGAGACAGGGTCTTCTCTTGGTGGAGAAGAAATTAGAGAATGTGGCTCCTCAAGAGGGTAGAGGGCATGGATGATGGTGCCTTCGACTTATGGTTGAGGAGTAGGAAGGGTATGGTCCTCCATTGGTAGGAAGAAGGATGAAGGTGGGGCTAATGGCATGGGTATGGTCTAAGCATCCTCCAATATAAGAGAGGTTGTTGGAGAACTAATAGGAAAAGAAAGCTCTTCTACCTGTGGAGGAGGTTGGTTAAAGACAAGAGGTGAGACCATGTTGATCGTGCGTATATCATGCTCTTGGGAGCTATTGGCCATGGTCTAGACATTGTTTTGGCTAGGAGGATGGTTAGGAAAGGGTTGTTTGAAGATGTCGATGTTTTGGTTGGGCGGCGCGTTCGGGTTATCCAAAACAAGATCTCCCTTATTTATCATGTCTTGAATAATGTTCTTGAAAGTTCGGCAGTTATTTATGTCATGGCCTTGGACACGGTGATAGTGACAAAAGTCATTTTCTCTATACCATGTAGGGATGGCTTTTGAAGGGTCGAATTGAGGCGGTTAGATTGGAGGGAGATTGAGGACCCCCTACTTGACGAGTTTTTCCAAAATGGAAGCGTATGATTCTCTAATAGGAGTATATTGACGCTGTATATACCGTTGTTGGAATTGTTTTGTGATGCTTTGTGATGTAGAAGGTTGAGATTGATTAGTTGTCGTTGAGGATGGTGATCTAACAACCACAGTGTTTGCCACTCCTTTGGACTTGGAGTGAGAAGAAGAAGGTCTGAAGAAGAAGGTTCATCAATTTTTGCATTAGTATTACGCAATTTGACCCTATTTTCTTCAATAGTACGGAGTTCAAGCTTTCAGGCCATGGTGAAAGCTTCGTCAAAAGTGCAAAATGTTTGAACCCACAAGGTGGATGAGATGTGCGTGGCACATGCTCGAGAGAAGATCTCAATGAGCTTGAGTTGAGGTAAAGGGAAGGAGAGTTGGTTGATTAAGCCTCTCCAATGGGCAACAAAATCAGCTATTAATTCATCGTCAAATTGTTTGATAGAGTATAAGTCTATGATTGATACCTTTTTGGTGATATTGATCGAGAAGTGGTCAAGGAAAAGTTGGGCTAGCTGAGTGAATGAAAAGATAGAGTGACTGATAAGAGAACTATACCAATCGAAGGTAGGGCCAAAAAGTGACATGGGGAACGTGCGTAACAATAACGCATTGTCATGTGCTATGAGATAACAAGCATGTCTGAATGCTCGTAGATGTTGATGTGGGTCTTCCTTACTCTAAAAGTGAGTAAACTTAGGAAGCTCCCACTGACTGGGATACGACTGGATTGGGATGGAGGGATGGATGGATTCATTGCAAATTTGGTCATATAAAAGAGCATTGCTTGAACTGGAAATGGAAGCCTCAACATTAGACATTTTGTCCATCAGCATCTTGATGAGATCGGCTGACAAATTGGTAGATGGGGCACCCCCTAGATTGTAAGGCGCTTGAAAGGTGTTAGAAGAGGCATATGACGTAGTTGGTTGCGCTTGTATAGGCGTAACGTATTGATGACTAGTCATAGGGACAGAAGTGGAAGCCAAGGGCGGTTGTGTTATGAAGGTAGAAGGCATAAGTAGACTAGATACCACCAAAGGTGGTTGCATGGTGGCATTGACAAAAGGGGAGGTAGAGACTCCTGCATTTATAGGCGCAAGAGTGTGTGGGGTCGAGACAATCAATTTTTGGTATGATGTAGAACTTGGTTGAATTGCGTGTGGTTGAGGGGGTAATGAAACCCCGATGGAGGTCAGTCCAAAAATAGATGGGGAGGCCAAACTTTACGTATTGGCCATGGTCAGGTTAATGGTTGAGGCAATAGTCTGAGTCATAAAAGGCTGGGTAGCGGATGGTGTTGATGTCATCGCCGCTTCACCCGAAAAGTCTCGCATTTGGTTTCTTATGAGATAGTGTTGGAGAGCCTTGACGTTGTGGTCAAAGAGTCTCTCAAAGTTTGGGTCCCCTTCGAGGACAATTGAAGGTTGATTGGGAGTTGGTCGGGTAGGAGTTCATTCGGTCTCTGAATGATACTCCATTAGAAGACTAGGCATAGATGGTGAAGGCGGGAGTGGTCATTGCCTTGCGTGGTCAAGAAGAGTTCTGGTTTGACTGCGTGTCAAAACCATTCAAGGCAAGAGGGGTCAGGTTCCAGAAACTATATTTTTAAGTCTCAAAAAACCAGAATGGGGGTTGGACAGCAAGAAAGCCAAGTTTTAAGCTTGCTGTTTTGAGAAGAAAAAATTGGACAGTGACTGACGTCGGTAGAAAAACTGATGTCGGTGAAATAAATTGCCGATGTCAGTCAGATAACCGATGCTGGTGAATAAAGTCTGTCGACATCAGTGGTAAAATCGATGTCGGTTATTGTGTTTTCCAAAAACTCAAAAAAATTGAGAGTTTCTGGAAGAAAGAAAAAAAAATGTCCTCACTAGCTCAAAAAACCAGATAAAGACTGAAAAAAAAATGAAGACAAGCAGACCCTAACGTTAATTCCTAAGAATAATTTTTAGAATCTTGTTGGCTTATGCCTTAGAGTGAATGTGTTTGGGAAGTTGGCTCGTAGAGCGGGTCCTAGAAGAGGCAGTTTAAAGTTGGTTTCGGGTTAGTTTCGGTGCTCAAGAGTCTGTGTTAGGTTCTGTACATGGCCTGGTGCTAAGGAGCAAACTCCCCTCACTTCACGAGCCTAGTGATAAGCTAGTTTTGCTTAGCCAATATATACTTCCCCTAGAGATTATCCTCTACCAGAGAACAGAGTGGGCTTTCTCCTTGGTGGTGAAGTCTAAGTGGGATTGCCGGGACGGATAAGGTATCCGCTAGGTGATGAAATCCTAGTCAGGCCCTGTCTCAAGTGGGTTTAGATGTTTGATTTTGTGCAAGTGATTTGGTTTTGTAACATAAGTTGACTACGATTAATTCATGATGTGGTTTAATTACTAGATGTGTGGACTAAAGATGCATTCAATCAGAAATGAGATGCAATAGATTTTAAGTCCAAATTGAAATGTGTGTTCGTATGCAGACAAGTGAGAAGAGGTTGAAGAGTATGACTTTGACTAGTCTAAGATGCAGTAAAGAAAAAAAAGAATGATTCTTTTTAACTTTATAGTGTCTTTTGAAAGAGATAGAAGAAAGAGATGCAAGGAGAGACCTAATGCACCTATATGAAAAGTATGCTTTGAAGAAGAAAAAGTATGAACCCAAGGAGAATTCATAGGGTCCCACCGAGCGTGCTAGAATGTTTCAAACTGTTTTCGCTTTTTTACATTCAAAAGAAGTAAAAAACTAAGATAAGTGGTCTAGGGTTAGATGTTACCCGGATGAGGTATGCGCACTGTTATTCAGATGTTGAGAGAAATCCTCTTTGGTTATGAAGGATGACACCTGCAGAAGAAAGAGACTCAAACAAAGAGATTGTTAGATGAATGTAATGTGGACTGCCAAGCAGAAGCTCGGTCCTGGAAGTGCAAAGGCTTCCTTATGGGGTGTCAGTCCACTGATTGATAAAGAAAATGTCTAATAATGAAAAATAATGGAAGACTAAGAAAAAGAAATAGAGAAGATGCATACCTGTGTGTTGTTGTCGGTCTTCCAGAGTCACCAACGTCGGTTAGGCTGCCAGCATCGGTCGGTCAAGTATGCCGACGTCGGTTAGACTACCGACGTCGATGGGGGTAGTTGTCTGTAGACGGGTCTGAGGTTGTAACTGTGGTCGATAGAAGGGGTCTGGAAGTCTGAAAGGGTCTGTGCAGGGTTGCAGGGCAGTAGACAGAGTCTTAGGAGGGACAAGGAGTAGAGGATAGTGGTCAAAAGGGGTCAGGTTAAGAGGAGGGCTTTTCAGCCTCTCCAAGAAGAGTGTCTGATTGGTCTGGTTGATAATTGGGTCTGGTTGGTGATGTGGCTTAGAAACAATAAATAAAAAATTGATTACAAATACATTCTAAGCTACTGAAATGAAAAGACAAAGTAATACTTAGTTGTTGCTTGTTGAAGGAGAAGTGTAGAAGACTGGTTACTGATGTCACTGTTGTAGAAGACTTCCTACAATGTACCTGTAGCCTATGTTGCTTGTTGTACGTCTAGGAGAGAGAGAGAGAGGTTGAAGTTTGAGCGCAAGAATATTTTTGCATTCGGGGGAAGAGGATGCGAGAGGAGGACCAAAATTTGCCTTTGGGTTGCTTTAAGTGACCGACATCAGCGATCCCACTGGCGTCGACCGACTAGTAACTGACGTCGGTGGCTAGAAGATGGGAAACAGGGCTAAAATTAGCCTTTTGCCTGTTCTTCCAACTACCAGGTCTAATTGTCTTTGGAAAATGATCGAAGGTAGATTAAATAAGCACAAGGATTAGTGGAGGGAAAGTTGGAATAGATCATAGGGTGATAAATGAGGTTATCCAAGGGAAAGGAATCCAAGGGTGAGGTGAGGCGTCATGGGTGATGAGTCAAAGGGAGTGTCAAGGGGGAATGTTATTAATTTAAAATAGATGATTATTTTAAATTAATAAGTGTGTGGGTTAGGAATGTGTTAGAAGTGGACTAAGGGGGCCAAGGGGGAGGGTCGACCAATGAGTAGACACGATTTTAGTGTCTACAGCTGTTATACCACCCCATGTGTTATTTTCTGCTTATTTATATATATACATATAGCACATAAATATTTATAGGGAACCGATGAGAGGAGAGATTTACTTCATAATGATCTGGTAAACCCATACTTTTCATGGTGTAAATCTCCTTATGTTGTGATTGATATACCCATTTTGTCATCAGTTAGTTGACGACAAAATATTCACCCAACAGTTTTTTGGCGACTCTGCTAGGGAAGCAAACATGCATTTTGAAGCCTCAAGCTTCAACTTGAAGCAATTTTGGTCCCTTTTTCATTTAAAATCTGGAAACTCCACGCTACACCAGAAGTCAGAGATCTAAGGGTGTTTTTGACCCTATGTTTGAGTTGGTGCAGCAGAGTAATTTTGATCTGTTTCTTCCACCGCTTTTCCTCCAACGATCTTAGAGTCTCTCTCATAATCTTATCGGGTCACCAATGCAAGGTAGAGCTTCTTTTCTTGTTGTTAATCGTGCCTTGCCTATAAATACCCCACCAAGGTTTATTATCCCACATTTAATCATCCTAACATAAATGGCTCAAGGCCTATGGGGAAATTCCTTTGGTCCTCTTAATCTGACTTCACCTTTAAATGAACTACCTCGTAGTTTTAGAAAAAAAAATTCTAAGTTTTTTGGTGATGGAAAGGTTCATCCCGATGAGCATATTGCCAGTTTTTCCATAGCATGTGGCGTGATCAGCATGGAATTCGAGGATGTGACAGTTAGAATTTTTGTGGAAACTTTGCAAGGAACTGCCATGGATTGGTTTTATCACCTGCAAGCTGGGTCAGTAACAGACTGAGATACGCTCAAATCCAAATTTTAAGCTAGGTTTAAACCTGCTGAAGATGCACATGCTTTGTTGGCTCAGCTAACACAGTTGAAAAAAGAATCCCAGGAACCCATGAGGGATTTCATAGCTAAATTCAACAAATTGAAAAACTGGATTCCAACTATGGCTCAGCCCACGCCAAAAAATCTCAAGTGTTTTTTTATCAATTCACAGCTTCCCGAGGTAAGTTTCCTATTAAGGCGAGCTAGCCCTATGGATCTAGCCTTGGCTCAAAGTTTGGCTACTAAGATTGAGGATGATCTTATCCTGGCAGGTAAGATCAGAAAAGACCTTAGTAAAAATAAATTCTCTTCATCTGCTGAAAGTTCTTCAGGTACTACAGATCCTATGGTGCAAAAATTAATGAATGAATTGATATCTTTGAAGAGGCAGATAGCCCAAGGTACGTCTGCTCCTACCTATTGAGATGTGCCTAGGAGAACATTATAGAATCAGCAATATCAGGGTAATGCTACCCAAAACCAAGGGCAATCCAATCGCCTACCTCCCTCTCCAGGGAGATTAGCCATTGAAGCAGCACCTACCAATTCAGTGATCAGTTACCTAGAGGTTGAACATGACAATTCATTTCAACCTCAATTGGACCGACAAGAAGATGCTAATCTCTTTGATGAGCAGGAAGAAGAATTAGCTGGCGACTCCAATATCAATTTTTTGGATTATCAGGACAAATCTGGGAGTAAAGGGGAGGGTTTGGATGGATCTTACGTAGTTTTTACCAAATCTCAAAATCAGTCGGCTTCACAGACTGACAAAAGAAAGGCAAAGGAGGAACCTCAGCCAATGGTTTCCATTGCTAAATGCAGGACTTCATTGCCTCCACAATCAAAAGATCAGGTAACCCATAAAAAAGTAAGTACTCCCAATCACCCGATATCTTCCACTTCTGTTACTCAGACTAGTGCCGTACCTATTAAAGTCCCTGATGATGGACTCTCTTCTTCTGTTGCAAGTTCTTTTTAGTTATTTGATATAATTGATCATGTTAGAAAGACTAAAATTTAAATGACAGAGGTTGAATATTTGAGAGCTAACCCAGAACAATTTGATAGATTAGCAGAATATGTAAAAAATAAAGTCATCTCCGTAAGACAAGATTCTTTAAAAGTTGTTCATGACCCCCCTAAAGATAAATCAGCTCAAAATAATCTTGTTGTGACTCCCCCTGTTGCTCCTGAGAAAATAGAACCTTTCTACGTTTCCCTACTTATAAATGGTTATAAACTGAGTAATTGTATTATAGATTCTGGAGCCTCAGATAATGTAATGCCTATAAAGGTGGTGAATTCTCTTGACCTGACTTTGACCAAAACTTTCGGGAGGTGTTTTTTCATGAAAAATAAGCAAGTCCCTCTCCTTGGTCAAATAAAAGATGCTCAATATGCCTTTGTAGCTTTTTCAAAAAAGCAGATAAAAATGACGATTTTAGTGGCCGATGTTCCAGCATCTTACGACATCCTGCTTGAGCAAAATTTCTACAAAAATGTTGGAGGTGAGCTAAGTATGGACTTGTCTGAAGCAAGGATTCTTGTTCAAGGTGTCATGAAGAAGTTGCTTCTTGAAAAAGAAGCAAGGTATGTAGTTACCCGATCGTCAGCACCGGAAGCTCAAATTTTATTTGAGTCCTCAGGCATGGGCAACTACTTCCTATTTACGGACAAAACCCATGAGACATCTGATGAAATTCCTTCGAGCGATAACTTAAGATTGTGTTCAGCCGATGCAACGAGAAAATTGACAAATCAAAATGAACACATGGAAGAACCTCTTTCCCCAAACAAAGGAGTTTTCAAATAAAAAGCAGCGTCTAACGAGGTATAGACCTTAGAATTTGATGGCCGATGCTCCTCTACTAGATCGGGAGCCGGGGTTGTGTTGGTATCTCCTCATGGAGATATTATTCTTTTGTCTTACAAATTGTAGTTCAATAATACCAACAACACGACTGAATACGAATCCCTACTACTCAGACTACAGGTTGTCAGAGAAATGGGCATTAGGCTAAAACATGCTAAAGGGGATGTTAAGTTGATAGTCTACCAAGTGAAGAACCTCTATCAGATGAAAAATGAAAAGTTGTGCCACTATCGCAACCTGGTCTGGGATCAGATCAAAAATTTTGATGCTTTCAACATTTCTACCATTCCAAGGGAATTCAATGACCGGGTAGATGCATTGGCTGTCTCTGCCATCCTCCTAGTCCCTCACCCAAACTTTAAGGGAGATAGGTACACTATTGAACTAGTCTTTTGACCAAGTGTACTAGATAATGCTGGTCACTAGCAAGTATTTAATAATGATGATCAAATCATCACCTTCTTAGAGCAAAATGATAGTTTTGAACAACTGCGTTTTAAAGGTAGTAAACTCTGAGAATACGAAGCAACTCCTGAGACCAATACGGATATAGGTGAAGATTTCTTGCAGCTTAAGGTGAATAAGATTTTCAGAGGCCTAGTTTCACTTGAGAAGTTGTTTGATAACCATGACAGGTTTGTTAAACAACAGCGAACAGATTCAAATTCTTCTCAAGATTTTGATCAGGTCAACTTGGGAACCAAGCGCGATCTTAAGATGGTAAACATCAAAAAATGTTGCACTCTTGAGGAAAGATTTAAGCTTGTTAATCTACTCTGCCAGTATATGGATGTATTGGCCTATTCCTATGATGATCTGAAATCACTCAGGCCAAATGACATCTATCATGACATTCTCTTGAAAGCCAACTCTGTACCTTACAAGCAAAAATCTAGACAATATAATCCAAAAATCTCAGGTACTATTCTAGCCGAAATACAAAAGATGCTGGATGCCCGAATAATTTTTTCAATCCATCACTCAACATGGATTGCCAACATAGTGCCTGTCAGAAAAAAAAATAGCAAAATTTGAATCTGTGTGGATTTCAAAAACTTAAATCAGTTGTCTTTAAAAGATAACTACCCTCTTCCCATCATGGATCAAGTTCTGCAGATGGTAATAGGTTCAAAAATGTTATCAATGTTAGACAGTTTTTTGGGGTACAATCAGGTCGAAGTCAAAAAAGTAGATCAGCACAAGACAGCGTTCACCACACCTTGGGGCACATTCGCTTATCAGAGAATGCCTTTTGGTATGATAAATGCAGGTGCCACATTTCAAAGGGTGATGGATCTCGCTTTCAAAGATGAGATGGAAAAAATCATTGTAGTATACCTTGATGATCTGACAGTGTTTTCAAAACATCGTTCTGAGCATGTTCACCATTTGCAAAAGATATTAAAACGCTGTCGTCTAAACAGTATCTCTTTAAACCCAAAGAAATATGTCTTCAGAGTAACTGAAGGGAAACTTCTCGGACACATCGTGTCCCGAGAAGGTATTAAAATTGATTTAAAAAGAGTTAAGTCCATTCAAGAACTTACTCTGCCTACCAGCAAAACTGCAGTTCACTCTTTCTTTAGAAAGGTGAATTTTCTCTAGAGGTTTATTCTTGAATTTGCTGAGAGAACCCGTCATATTATCAATATGATGAAAGGCAATGCCACATTCAGGTGGACTACTGAAGGCAAATCAACATTCAAAGAGATTAAGGAAGCAATCGCCCGTGCGCCAGTCTTAGTCTGTCCAGATTATACTAAAAGTTTCAAAATATATAGTTATGCCTCCAAACATACACTATCAGCTATTTTGGTCCAGCAAAATCTAGAAGGTGCAAAATCTCTTAGCTCTTTCATGAGTTGTCCACTTAAGGATCATGAGCTGAAATATTCTCTTATGGAAAAGCATGCATACGCAGTGGTCAAAGCGGTCAAACACTTCAGGTTTTATATCCTGAATTCTCACACCGAAGTTCTCGTACCAGACACAACAGTAAAATCCATTCTGACTCAACAAGAGTTCGATACGAAGAGAGGTAACTGGATTGCCAAAACTCAAGAGTTTGATCTGGACATCAAACCAACCAAGCTCATACAGGGAAAAGGTCTTTGCCAGTTGATTTCCAACAACATTCCAGGTGAAGCAAAAAGTGAAGAAGTAGTGATCGAAGGCATGCCTACGATCCTCTTTGTTGCCACTACTAACGAGTGGTATTCTGACATTACTCATTTTCTGACATATGGTAAGTGTCTCGCTCATCTTTTTTTAAAGAGAAACATAATGTTAAATTGAAAGCAGTTGGTTATGTTCTGTGGGACAATGGTCTTTACAAGAGAAACCTAGACGGGGCATTTCTTCGTTGTGTTGACAAGGCGCAACAAGAAAGACTCTTAAATTCTTTCCATAATCTGGCATGTGGAGAACATTATTCTACACCGGTGACAATGCACAAAATTATATGAGCAAGGTATTATTGGCCCACGTTTTTCTAGGATGCCTAAAAATAGATGCGTAGGTGTGAATTGTGCCAACAATTCGTTGGGAAACCTAAGCTGCCTGCTTTGCCTCTCAAGCCGGTTGTAATTGAAGAACCATTTCAGCAGTGGGGTATTGACTTCATTGGTGTAGTCAACCCATATTCCAGTGTTGGACATGATTATGTACTTACAGCAATAGATTATTTTACTAAGTGGGTGGAAGCTATCCCAACCAAGCACGCTACGTCTAAAGTGGTATGCAGCTTTCTCAAAAAAAATATCATCTCCAGGTTTGGGGTCCCACTAAAGATCGTAACAGATAATGCAGCCTATTTTTTGTCGCATGAAATTACTCAATTCTATTTTTATTATGCGATTACCTTATCCCATACTTCAAATTATTTCCCTCAAAGAAATGGCCAAGCAAAATCGAGTAACAAGAACCTGGTCACTATTATCAGGAAGTTGATGGATGACAATTAGAGAACGTGGCACAAAGCATTGTATGATGCTTTGTGGGTAGATAGAATAACACCCAAAAGGGCTATAAGTATGTCCCCTTTCCAGCTTATTTATGGTTTAAATGCAGAAATCCACATTACCCTTGAACTGCCAGCACTCAAGTTAACTAAAGCAATCAAAGACTCAACCTTCGAAAGCTCGGTCGATAAAAGAATCATGTGTCTAAACGAGTTGAATGAGCACCGATCTATGGTAGTGGATCAGATTAAGAAACATCAGAACTGAGTGAAGGCACTCTTTGATAAGAAATCTAAAGTTTGTGAATTCTAAGTCAGAGATCAAGTCTTGTTGTGGGACAAGAGGCGAGAACCAAAAGAGATGCACGGCAAATTTGACTCCCTGTGGAGAGGCCCATTCACCATTCGACAGCTCTGTGGTGAGGCTAGCTTCTTGCTGGATTACCAAGATGGAACACCATTTGCACTACCTCACAGCAGACAACATCTAAAGCTATTCAATCCTTGAGACTTGGAGAAGTCCATTTGTATATATGTACAGTTTTTATGTTTTATCTTTTTTTTATTTTTTTTAGCCTGACTTCGTAGCCCAATGGCTTGGATGAAGGCACTTAGAGATTGGTTTCTACTCTCGCTAATCAATTTGATTAATGAAAGTTCCCCAATAGGAGCCAGCTGTTGTTTTTAAAATCAGATTGGCCTGTTTTTGGGAACAACCCTCTACGAAATTTGTCTATTTTGTCTTTTGTCTCTCTAAGTTTGTTTTTCGAGACGGATTTTAAATTCATTCTCGTCTTGGCCTAGGAACATGAAAGTGACCATGATCTCGTTGTGACCAAGGAACCCCTCCCCCAAACTACCTCTTCCAGAGTTGGTCTTTTCTTCTTTCTGTGCATGGGCGGCAAATTTTGCCGCCAGTGCATTCTGACCCTTAGAAAGCAAGGGCAGCAATTTTTGCCACCCCTGCATTTTTCTTGCAAGGGCGAAAAAAAATTTTGCCCTTATATTTTAACCTGCAAGGGCAAAAAATTTTGCCGCCCCTGCATTCAGACCCACCAAGACATGCAAGGGCGACAAATTTTGCCGCCTGAGCATGCCTCGGTTTCCATGCGTGACATTTATTGCCATGCACGACAGATTGTTGGGGTCAATTTTCACCCCATATAAACCAATTTGAACCCCATTTCTTCTCATTGCTTCCTTCTCTCCTCCTGCCCTTCGCGTCTGGATGATTTAGCGAGCGACTTGAAGAGCATTTTCATGAATTTGAGCTTGTGGCATGCGCGGCTTTCCAGGTCGGTCTCGTTCTTTGCATTTATTTTGTTTTTTCTTCATTCTTAAGTTTTTATGCTTCTTATCATCTTTGTATCTAAGAAGCCAAAGGAAACTGAAGAGTCTAAAGTGACAGCAAAAGGAACTGAAGAACAAAGCCCTCAAACACAGGCAACCTAGCTAATGGAGACAGATGATCAACCGTCAGGGCAACCAAGCACTGGACCTCCGCTCTCACAGGAAGAAGTGCAGTCGCTCAAAAATGTCTCTCCTTCTCCCCCTCAGTCTCCCGTGGTACCCTCTTCTCCTATCTATCTGATCAGTGTTGCCTTTTTTGGAGCTGCCTCTCCTTATAGAGTCATATTTAGCGATCCTCAGGGTGCTTCTAGAGGTTCTCCTCGCTCTTCTAGGTCTATTCCAAGTTTATCATCTCCTTCCTTCAACTTGGCAGCAAGCCCTACACAAGAGCCAGAATCAGTGGTTGGTGTAGTTTCGTCAGTTACTCCAACTATGACTACTGTCACCACCAGCAGTGTAGAAGTTGCCGCAGTAACACCAGCAGAGGGAATTATGGCCACAGCAGGTACTTCTCTCCTACCTTGGATGACAGCTTTCACTCCCAAAAGAAAGAAGATGGTCATCTCTCCAGATGAATTTGACTTTGGCAAAATAGTGCCGGTGAAAGCTAAAGCTCCTAAGAGGCCAAGAATCCTCTCGAAATTGGTCGAGGAAAAAGGGCAAAAAATTTAGAAAATGGCCAGGCTGCCACATGATGCAACCCTTGAGGGTTTCGAGATGAGCAGTTATTCCATCTCTCGTGTTGAACTTGGCAAAGTTACGAAAGTGCGAAAAGCGATCTTCAGGCTGCTATAAACATCATGGTCCAGAAATTCGATCGAGAGAAAGAGATGAAAGATTATTACAAAGTGAAAACGGAGCAACTAACGGCAGTAATAAGAAGGTTCGCTCTTCTCCCTGAAGCAGCAACTCCAAAAGCCTTCTCCGTAGATGACCCGATCATTCAAAACGCTGAGAAGACTTACTTGAAGGAAAAAGTCCTGGAGGACTATATTGAAAAAATGCATACTCAGGGAGTTTTTTTGCTTTCAGAAGTTGCAAAAAGGATAGGTAAGATGAGGAAGGTAAAAGCAGAATTAGATGACTTCGTTTTCCTTATCTCTCAAGAGATCGATAGCTCAGAAAAGGATCTTAGCAAATGGAAGGAGATGAAGGATCTGAAGAAAATCACCTTGATATCTATTAGTGTTATCTCTAGCAAGGACTCCTATGTTGAAATCAAGGAGTCACTGATCTTCAGGATCTAGGTACTCAGAGATCTAATTGATGATCTCAAAGCTTTCAAGGAGGCTAGTGAGAAGAGTGACCTAAGCCTGTTGAATAAACTAGAAGAGCTGCCATGCAACCTGACCTCTAAGGACAATCAGTTCCTTCCGATAGAAGAAATGATTCAGAGCTTCAAAGAGATGATTCGAAGAGATTTTGAAGAAAGATCATTCTCAATGTCTTCGGTGGACAGTATTCTAGATGCTCAGTTAACTTTGGAAAATCTAAAATCTAGGTTAACTGGTCACGCTAAGGCCATCACAGCATTGAAAAATGTGTTGATTAGAGCCAGAATCGTCTCCAAGAACACAGTTGCGCCAGACAGCATAAGAATTCAGGCATCCATCACTATATACGATGCTCATATGAAGAAATTTGGCAGTAAGAACTAAATTTCTCCCCTTTTTTCTTCTTCTTTCCTTATGCACTTCTATTTTGTGAGAAGTGCATGCAATTTTGAAAGATGTAATTACATGTAAAAATTATGGAAAAATATCTCAAAAAGTTAAAGATGACTCATCTTTGACTTAGATATTTTAATATTTTCTGGTTTTTGAGGATTTTCTCCCTATATATAGTGGAGACCTCATTTGTAAATGATCTTAGAAAAATTAATAGCAAACACTCTGCCAAAATTGAAACAACTTTTGAGACTTTGTGCTCAAATTTGTAAATTATATTTTGTTGAATGAATGAGAAGCAAGTTTATTTCAGACTTTGTGTTGAAGTTATCTGTGTTGTCTAGGAAACAGTTTCTTATGTTCTCTTTCCTGATAACTTCTTGTTTATTTGATTTAATAAGCAAAGTGGGTGTATTAATATTATCTGAGAGCGCTTTTAAAAGGTAGAGGATAGACTTTGAGCTTCTTTTATCTTTGAGATTCAGTTATCTTTTGTAGTTTCAGGCAGAGACTTTGTGCTTCATTTTATTCTATGGTTACGTTTGTTTTGAATCGGTGAAAGAAGCTACGGAAGACTTTGTGCTTGCGTAATTGTTCTTGTGGATTTTGTTACCTTAGGGGATCTCCTGCTCTCTGTTTGATACCATTCCTAAAAGAAGAGGAGTGTTGTTAGCTACAGACCAGGAGTTCTTTTTTTTTGTTCTTTGTACATTACCCCTGAAAAAAGAGAGGTAGATGATGTTATACCACCCCATGTGTTATTTTATGCTTATTTATATATATGCATATAGCACGTGAATATTTATAGGGAACCTCCCCTTGATGAGAGGAGAGATTTACTTCGTAAAGATTTGGGAAACCCATAGTTTTTGTGGTGTAAATCTCTCTATGCTGTGGTTGATATACCCATTTTGTCATCAGTTAGTTGACGACAAAATATTCACCCAACACATTCCCTTCATATTAGTGTATTCCCAAGTGAATACATCCAAAAATTCATGCAAAAAGGTGACCAAAACATCTCATTCCTTTTTAGCAAGGCTAAAATTGATCTTAACAATCTTTGGCCTCATGAGGCATTGAGGTTGACATCTATATATCCTTCAACATCTATAGCATTACCTTCCTTGAAACACTCAAGCATGAGATGTAGTGGCTGGTCTATATCCTCAGGCTCGACCATCATGACATGCACTATGTGGATGCCAAGGGTTGGGCTATCAGAGATCAAAATCTCTAAACCTAATCAATCAAGAGGATGGTGATACTTGTAATAAGATCTCATGAGCTTCACATATGTCATTTCTCTCCTTGAATAGGTTGCATACCATAACATGAATGAAATAACACTTGAGATTGGACTCATCCACTCTAAAGGCCTATGTGGGACATGTACTGAGAGATTTGATACTCTGATGGGAGAAGCATGATGATAAGGGAAGCACAACATTGAAGGATATGTCCTAAAAGAGGTCTTCAAGAAGGAAAAAGTCAACCCAGTTTCATGGAACTAGAGAGGGAGTTGGCCGATACATGCAAAATTCTGAAAGAGTGAATGTTGATCGATTCTTAGATCAAAATGTTCATCCTTGAGAAAGTGAAACTCAGAGGTGGGGGCATGTGGGAGTCCACAAGGCCCTATGAGGAGATAGCTAGAGCCTTGTTGGAGGGATTTATCTTTCTATAAAGTAATTCCCAAGGATCTTGATGAACCTCTATGGTGTGAACCTCACCTTCATGCATGAAGTGGACCATGCAAATATTGTTGATGCAATGGCTTGCATGGTAGTAGTCCAGGGATGGTCGAGGATCATGTTGTATGAGAGATCTAAGTCTAACACACAAAACTCAATATTGACTATCTTAGGGCCAAACTTGACTCGATGCTTCATTTTTCCCACTAACATAACTATGTCATTATTGAAACCAATATAGTTATGGTGAGAATCGAAGAGCTTCTTTCGACTAATCCCAAGCTCATTAAACATATACAGGGGCATGATATTCAATGTAGCTCCTTCATCAACTATGCATATCTTGACATGATAATCCTTGATGGAGGTCTCAATGTAGAGTGGAAACCTAGCTCTCTTTGTAAGAATTGAAGCATCTAACAAGGAGGTAGGGTTAAAAGACAAAATGGGAGGATGAGGGTGATCAAGGATGTCAGAATTAAACAAAAGTTGAGCATCATCTTGTAACAGACCCTCGTGAGAGAGACCAAACTTGTCAAAGATGAGGCCCCTTTACTCAGGGTAAAGGTGAAGGTCCTAAATGGAGATCCCAGTCGAGAGGCCTTGTAACTCCTCTATGATAGAGTACGGACATTGTCTAGCCTGGAGAGGGATGTTATGCCAAAATTCAAATCTAAATTTAGGGTTTCCTATCCTCATGGGTTAGGTAGAAGTCCCCACAACACTATCATCTTCAATGAGGTTGATGGCCCCACTAAAATACGTGTTGACAAAGCATTCATACCCAATAGAGGCTATATCAATAGAAACAATGACCTTATTACTCTAGAACTTGGCTTTCCCTTTTAGATCAATTGAGGAAGAGGAATCCAAAGAGGTATAAGATCAAGAGGAGGAATGATGGGCCTTAGCCTTGGATTTCTTCTTCTTATTATTCTTATTTTCCTTATTATGGTTAGGTAGAGGATCCTTATACACATTTAATTTATGGTTGGGTTTTGTAAGAGAACTATGAGGGGGTGACAAGGTCTTAGCACTAGACTTTAGGGCAGCATAATTCTTATCATTGTGGCCCTTCATCTAATGTAAGTTATAAAATTTGGTGGCATCATAAGGGAACACCATTCATGATCTTGTAATGTTGGTTTCAAGGGCCTTCTTTTTAACTAGACTCTTACTTAGAGCATTGGCCTCACATCTATCTTTCTTGTCCTTCTTCTCAGGAGGAGAATCAACAATACCATCACTAATCACGTTACAATTACAACCATACCAAGAGGATGACTTTTGGGTTAGCACAGGGTGAATGCTCATACACACCTTGAAGACTTCAATATTAAGACACTCATTAACAACTTCATCATAAGAGGTGGGTTCACGCTTGAGGACCTCAAGGTAAACCTCCTGCCTCAATGTTCATGTGAACATATCATAAAGTTGATCATTCTATAACCTTATCCTATATATATGGATGGTTGAATGCCACCTACATATAAAGTCAAAGTTAGACTCACCCTTAGCCTATACTATGGAGGTAAGTGATTGAATTCTGAGGTTAAATGGTCTAGAGATATCAAAGTACTGGAGGAAGTCATCCAAAAGGAACTAGAAGCTAGAAAGAATCTAGAGGTAGATTTTGGAACCAAACTAGGGCTTCAACTTGTAGATAATGAGCAAAGAGCTTCAACATCATGACTTTACCTATTCCCAATCCATATATGCCATCATAAATGTTGTTATATACTCCATAAAACTAACATCTCAGGTCTCATTGAACTTAGGCAGTTAGGGGATTATAGTAGGAAGTAAAATATCATGTACTTAGGGGGCTAGAGGATTACTACAAAGATCCTTGTAGGCACAATTAACAGTGGGTTGGTGACAAGCTCCCTGAGGAGGCTTATAGAAGTTATGATGTTGCTTATGCTAGTAAGCCTTATCATGAACCTGATCATGATAGGGATGATGTCAAGATAGATCCTGATGTGGGAAATGTTCATGATGAAAATCATCCCAATCATAGGGAGGGGAATGACCATGAGATAGGTTTCATTCCCTATGGGGAAGATGAGAAAACATGGAATGCTTATGGAAATGGTCATGTTAACATAGGTCTCCATGATACTGGCCATGTGTCTTAAGACAAACATTCATACAATGGCATTGATGTTGAGGATAAGCATCCCATAGATCTCTAGTCTATAAGTGGTAATCAAAATCAGCACATTTATCTAAAACTCTAAAAGAAGGGCGAGGAGGATGAGATGCCTCTACGTGATGTAGATGCCTAATCAATTTGACATGCTAGTGTCTCTCAAGATGGACATGAGGGAGTTTTTTCTATAGAGTCTCTCATTGAGAAAGAGGTAGGGGACTTGGGTGAGAACTAGTCAAGGCATTTGAACTAGAATGGGTGCAATCTCTATCTCCATAAAAATCACACCACCTACTCCTAAGGGGAGAAGGGTGATCTTCATTTACTTGAAATTATCTGTGATAATCATCAATAATTGTATGCAACTCATTGGGCCTAAATCATGAAAGGGGGTCATCATCACCCTAAACAGGCAAATGAAAAGTGGTTTGATGCTGAGGGGAGTCCCCATCAGAAAAATAAAGCTCAAACTAGTGGAAAGGAGACCGATTCCACTAGTTGTACACTTGATAATCTAGTTCTCTAAAATATATTGGAAAGCCTTGATCTTGAGGTAAAGACATGTCAGAGACCTTAGGGTTTCTATGTCATTCTATTGCTATTGTGGCTTGTTCATGAGTGAACTCAAGGTTGAGACCCTGAACATGGTAGGAAGAGAATCCTACAGGTGGGAGGCCAACTATGGAGGTAAAGAAGTAAGAGCAAGTAGGAATACAACAAAAGAGGTAAACTATCAAGGACACCACAAGGAGATGGACACACAACAAAAGAAGGATGAAACAACCTAGGTGAGAGCCAAAACACAATTGAAAGCAAATCTTGATAGTTATCAGAGGGGATTTGACTAAGAGAGTTATAAATAGGCTAGAACTGGCATGATACTATATGTGAAGTCCCATCAATCATGCCAAAATTTAGCTTCAATAATCTTAATGGATCTACTAGGGTTTAGCAGGGGGTATGCAGGGTACTTAAGCAAACACCTAGAAGTCTAATAGGCTCAGGCACACTATGGGATACTCATGATCTATAGAAGCTATCTGGTTTGTCATCTTGCACTAAGCTATAGACAAATTCTTAAACCAAGTTATGGCTAGCATGATCAAGTGCACAAAGGATGTAGGTATCTCTAATAGGTATAACCATAGTAAAGCAAGTAGCTGAAACAAGAAATCTATTTACATATAAATTATAAAAATAGAAATGTTGGATTGAGAGAATTATCGAATGATGCATAAGCTTAAGAGAAAGGCACTTTCAGGGCCAAAAAAAGACATTTTAAAGCAAGGGTTCAAGAGAATGCCTAATCTAAGCCTAAGCTAGTTCTTTATTTTCAACACTATCACTTCCTAATGATGCAATTTTCTAGTTTAGCAAAGAGGAGATTGTTTATGCAAATGTATAAAACATTTTGACCAACTAGGATTCTACCATGCAATGAGATATGTTTCATAAGAAAGCATATCGTGTAATGGGAGACATTTTTAATCAATGAAATATGTTATAACTACGTACAAATGTAAAATCTTTAAAAACTACCCTAGAGAATGCTCCAAACAAACTAGATTACCAAAATAATGAAAACCTAGCTAATACAGTACTACAAACAAAATGGGAATTTCACTTTACATAGAAAAATACTCTCATATCAAGCTCAAAAATCATGTGCAGATGTTCTACCAAAAAGGAGTCCAAGCTAGGAAGCAATGAAGGAGGAAGACCAAGTTGTATGTAAGCTGAGTCCAAACCAAGAGCCAATGTAATGGAGGAGGTCAAGGAGAAGCTACAAACTATGAGAGAGCTAATGTGGAGAGAACAAGAAAAGGTGAAATGGATCTTGGGGTATCTAGATCAAGAGACAAGACTCAAGAGCACTTTGGAGAGTAAGGTGAACCACCAAATCAAGCAATGGAGCAGTAGGGCATCCCCTATCACAATGAAAGCCCAAGCATGCCAAGAATTAACTAAGTGAGATCCAAGAAGACACAAGATCTTAGAGAATGATGATCAAGAGGGAAGATCAAATCAAATAGCAGGAGACCAAAGGAAAAATGAGAGGTGAGCAATCATATAGGGCATCCCTCATCCACCAAGACAAAAAATTGCCAATTTTTAGCCATTGGGGACCAAATAGGCCCCTTTTTCTCGCATTATACCTAGGTTACAACCTAAGACATAATTTTTTTAAAGGAAACATGTGGTCTATGCTATGGTGTCCCTCAAAATCCATGGCCTGGGTCAACAGCCCATCTTGGGTGGTCAACAGGCCTCTTGAAGGGCTTCGAGAAGCATTTAAAAGGCCCATTTATGAGCAAAAGGGGTGGTATGGTAACAAGGATGTCTTGAGGATGGATATATAATGTGCAAGGATCCATGCAAGTGGTAAAAGTCTTAAAGTAGGATAACCAAGGTCAATAGTCTACACATAAGCTGATGTGTAATCATAGGGAGGAGTAGGGTCATGAAAAGTATAATTACAGAGGCATTATTTGTTGGCAAAACCATTTGAGTTCAAGACTAATAACTTGGGACTCAAGTACATCTTCACCTAACCAAATCTGAATGCTCATCAGAGATGTTGGTTAGAGTTTTTGTTTGACTATGACTTCAATATTAATTATATCAAAGGCAAGGAAAATAGAGTAGTTGATGCCTTAAGTTGTAGAAGGTACATAGCAGTTGTGGCTACTATTAGTAGTAATTTCAGGGATCGAGTGATCGAATTCTCACTAGGAGATGAATTCTATGATTAGGTTAGGAAAGCATTGTCTGATAATGCTCTAAATCCTAGGTATAAAGGATATAGAATAGAAAATAATTATCTTCTATGATACAACAGAAGGATGCATATACTAAATCGAGAGAATTTGAGGATTACAGTGGTAAAGAAACTACAAAATGCCCCATATTGAGGACATATAAGAGTAACCAAGCTTATAACAGAGCTTATACCACTTTAATTCTTAAAGGGAATCAAAAAATATGCAACATACTTTGTGTCACATTGTCTAGAATGTCAGTGTGTGAAAGCTAAACATGTGCATCTAGTTGGATTGTTATATCTATATGACATATCAGAATGGAAGTGGTAGGTGATTAATATCAACTTTGTCCAAGGATTACCATTCTCACATAATATGCATGACATGATCTTAGTTGTAGTTGACAAACTAACTAAGGTAGCACACTTTATACCATTGAATTTGACAAATGATGCATCCACTCTTGCCAAGAGATTCATAAATGAAGTGTATCAATTGCATGGATTTTCAAATAAGATAATTTTAGATCATGATTCAAGAATGAATTCTAGATTTTGATTAACTTTGAATTCAGCTTTGGGTATGTAAGTAAAATTTAGTACTGCATACCACCCATAGATTGAAGGTCAAACTGAGCGAGTTAATTAGGTTTTAGAGGATCTTCTTTGTATGTATTGCATGGATCAACAATACAAATAGGAGGAATATCTTCGATTGGTTGAGTGTGTTTACAATAAATCATTACAATTTTTTTTGAAGATGGTACCATTTGAATTATTGTATGGAAAAAGGTGCAGACACTAATCAATTAGGACAGGTTGAAAGATAAGGTAGTCTTTGGACCTGAGATGCTTTCAAAAATGGAAGATCAAGTCAAATCAATTAGGCAAATATTGGTTGAGGCCAATGATAGACAAAAGAGCTATGCTGATCTAAAGAGAATAACTAGGCAATTTTTAGTAGGTGATAAAGTATTCTTGCATGTTAAGTTGTAGAAAAGTTTGATTCAATTTGAGAAGTCAATAAAACTTTCACCAAGATATGTGGGACCCTTTGAGGTTTTATAAGTGGTCAATCTTGTAGTGTATAGGATTACATTACCACCACCCCTAGCTCTATTTCATAATGTATTCCATGTATCTTATCTTAGAAAGTATATAGTTGATCCTTCACATGTGTTGGATTGGAATGCTTTACAGGTTCTAGATCCCAGGGTGGTCATGGCATAACCGATTAGAGTAATTGACACTTGTAAACTTTGTTTGTGTAATGGAGAAGTGTTACAATGCAATGTCTTATGGGACCAATACTCTAAGGATAGTGCTACTTGGGAGGTCTATGATGAGTTCTACAGGCTATTTCCATAATTGTTTGCATGATTTGATGTTTCATACTATGTTATTTTTATGTTAAATAATATTTCTTATTCAAAACTATTGTTTAAATAAGTGTCATTGAAATGATGATCGACTTTAGGGGAAAGATGTCATATCTTGATTTCTTAATAAGCTAATTTACCTAATTATTCATGGATTATTATGATTTTTAAATTGATTAATTACTTTTTAACTAAGTTGTAAGTCATATGTTGTTATGGGAAAATTGTAAGTTACTTGATTTCATGATTATATTTATATGAGTTGGTTGTATTGTATATTCTTTACATTATGATCATGTTGATTTGTTGTTACAATAGTGTTTTATGATATATATCATGATGTTATGGGCTAACTACCTTCTTTTCATGAGTTGGATGAAGGAAAGTTTCATCCCTTAGAGTATGATAGAGGGAGAGCATCATTAGAGAGGATGATGTAGATAGAGGTGTTGGGGGATGATAGAGGAACGACAAGAACCCATGCGCACACCACATTAGATAATACACATTATATGCATTGTTTGAATCGTTAGCATTAGTACATTTTTTATGTTATCTACATTTAAATAATTGATTATGTGTGTGTTAGTTTAGTTTAATACTTATATGTGGAATTTATCTTGTGTGATTACATTATGGATATTATACGTAGATTTAGTGTATAATGTTGCAGTATGATTATGTTATGTTATTAAATTCATGATTGTTAATGCTTTTGGGAACATAAATATGCATGAATAATATTTAATTACTATAGTATATAGACTAACTATAATATCTTTGTAATGTTTAGAACATTAGCTAGTTATCTTTATGATATTCAGAAATATCATTATATGACTTAACACCTTAATAAACAAAGATAATAATATACATAGATAGTCTATATAATATAGTAATAACACAATGATTATGTTATTATAATACTATTGTGATTGGTTTAATAGTCATCCGATTTACCATTTTGGATAAAAGAATATAATAGACTTTATAATAGTCTCATTATTATAAAAAGTCATGATGTTATTATCTTTACTAAGTTATTGAAAAATATTGCATTATATCCTAAAAACTATACTATGATCTAAACCTAGTCTTTGTTAGCATGCATAGACTACGTTAATGTCTGAAGTTAGTTATCATTGTTAATAATGTTAAAAGTGGACTTTAGTGTGGAGATTTATGGGCATGTAACGTAGGTAGACCACGTAGGAGTTAAAATGATAAAATAATGATAAATGTATTTGTGGAAAGTTTGAGAGAGAGATTAGGGATTTTCTTAGTTTAGTCAATGGGAAGTTAATTGATTTTAGTCTTTATTTGATGGATAATTTGGATTATGCATGGTGACTACGAGCTATGAGCTAACAGTTGCATGCAAGCTCGAATTGGGAAGAGAGAGATGGGAAAAATTATGATAAGAGGTAAGTTGAGGAAGAGAATGGCATAAACAAAGAGGAGAAGAGAAAGAGTAGAGCAAGGAAGAGAACGATTTTTGGTTCATATAGTTTCAATTTGGAAGGTTTGAAAATGTTGGTAATGTTATCCTATTGTTTTATCTTAGAAGAATTATATGTATGAATTTGTTACTTAGGGTTTGTTTCAAAAAGATAGAATTTTAAATTAGATACAGGTTTAGCCCTATGGATAGCTCAGCCATCCACAATACTGAACCTATATCCTCAAAATCCCTATGAATTTAAACAAACTCTGTGTGCATCTTTAAGGGTTAAATGATTTAATTTTTTATATAAAAAAATGTCTTTGCTTAGGAAAATTAGAACTTGGGCAGATGGTTTGATGAATACATAGACTGAGTTTTATTTTAGAAAGTGTATTATATATATATATATATATATATATATATATATATATATGCTTAGTAAAAAGTATGTCGTATCCTGAGCATATAAATATAATACACATAATTTGTGTGTATTTTGACAAATAAGAAGTCTAGGTTGAATTGAGGACTGAATAACTTGACAAATTTTTTGAGTAATATTGTTATGAGGTTTTTCTAGGGTTAGTGAATATATATTGTGGATTGTATATAAATTGTTATATCAAATAGTGAAATGATATAAGCATAAACTGAGGTTATTTCTTGATGAAATTCATGAATATATAAAGATTGTGTATTCTTAAAATACGAAACAAGGTATATATAATTACATGTATGAATTGTGTATTCTTAAAATCTAAAATAGGGGAAGTATATATATGGACTGTATGAATGTTATATATGAAACTGTGAGAATAATAAGTATGAATTGTGTGTAATTGATATTTAAAAATAATGATTTGGGTGTATACTTATCAATTCATATAGTGAAAATATATGTGTACGAATTGTGTACATACTTATGAACTATAGTGTGAAGTGAAGATAGTATTTATTAAACTATGTTTGGCTTGAAGGAAAATAATGAACTGACCTTAAATAGAAGTATGAATGACAAAGTTCTATATCAACTATGAATTCTCGGTAAAGAATTATGTGATATGTAAAATGATTATATAACTTTAGAAGTATTCATAATCTATAAAATGGAAATGGTAATTAACATTGATTTGTTAGCTATATAGAAACCTATAACATAGTTTGGAATACTTTAGTGTTGTGTTTAAATGAAGACAGTTAACAGAGCCGAACCTAGATTTATATATGTGTTAAGTATTTTTAAAAACATGCATAGATTATAGTATGAGAATAATTATATATTTTATGCAAAAGTTTGTTAAACGATTCATAGATAGATGTCAATTTTGTCTATTTAACATTTATAAAAAAACCTATAGCAAGTAGGAAGAACAGAATATTAACTATAACATTCTATTTAATAATAATTTGGGATTAATAATATCTTATGCTAGATCATTTATGAAATGAAAAGTTATAATGGTTGTAGAAATCATATAAATTTCTTGTTTATAAATATAAATGATTGTTGATATTTATATACAGAATTTATTTTATGAATGAGTACTTGTATGTGGTACATATTATATATATAATATGTACTAGTGCACGTATATATGATATATATCGATATGAGGTCTTAGGTACTCATATACATATATAATATTACATTGGAAGGTGTGCCTATACTTATAGTTTTATTGATTGTTAAAATAAGTCATAGCATTTTAAGGGACAAGAAACTATAACTATATGCATACACTCTCTTAAAAACATGACATGACATAAAAGTGTAAGATTATGTTCATGTGAGATATGACTTGGTTTATGAGTTATTTGATTCTTAGAAATTATTATGATTATTTTTTTGCATATAAGTAGTGTGTACATAAAAGTATCAGACTTTGTTACTGATGTTATCCTTGTATGTACAATATTTGAATTTATTATGGAAATTAGAAAACAAGCAGTCTAAGTATATATATCATACCCGGTTGGTATAAACTGTAATTGTTATGCCTATTATTTATGTGATAAATAATATAGTGAGATTCATTCATATGTTTGATGGATTAAATATATGCATTTTGATTATTCATATATTTTAGTATGTTTTATACTTGTAGTAGGAAATAATATATCTGAATCTATTGGATTTATTTTTATGTTAACCAAATCTCGTATTGTTGGTACTAAGCAGTGAGACAGACTTCACTAGCTTACTTAGAATCACCAATGCTAGATAAAGGTAATATGATCAAGTGGTGTGTATGAATTTGACTGATCCTAGAGATCAATAACTATTTGAAAACTTTGGCCAAATTAATGTTAGTTAGACATTATTATTTCATATGTATGATTTACACGTTTGTGTGATATCATGTTATAATACATTTTCTATATGGTACACATCATGCATTAAAAATCTTACAGCACACAAGTACTAGCTTTTCTTTTTGGATTCTCACACCGTCACTATCTACCCATCCATGAAGGGAAGGCCATTCTTTGATTGGGGGATTGTGTGGGGGATCGATGGTTTGTAGTTGGTGTGGAAATAAAGGCAAATGGTCCTAAAACCCTGCACTATCCTTTTTGTCTACCTAATTCTAGTAGTTGCATTTACATTTTCACTCACCAAAATTATAATTTAGTAGATTACTTCAAACAACTCAGTAATCATGGGTGGAGACTATGTAATACATGAACTTGTAAATCTTACACCTCTATTAGACTATCCAGATGTCATGGCAATCTTTCAAAATGTAAGGCGGTAGACATATTTTGAAAAATTAACCAGAGTATAGCTGAGGAATTCCCCAGTTAATTAGACAATAATTTGGCTACTCTAAGAGGTCTGTAATTCAAGATTATAGAGACACTCGTCAATAGGGTAACTAGGTTACCTTGTGATGGAGATTTGTAAAAAGAAAAATTTGACATAGTAGTAGAATGGCAAATATTTTGTCAAGGAAATGAGTGTGTAACATCTTCCAAGCAAGGCACCAATAGGTTATCATTACCCCAGGTATGGGCTAGAGTAGTTGTTTTTATTGTAAGATATTTTACCTATGAAAGAAGATATTTTATGCTATATAGAATCCATTTCAAGAAATTTAATCATTTGAGGCATGGGATTAGGATAAATGTACCTAATTTTCTATTTAACATGGTAAGAATAATGGTTATTAAATACCAAAAAGGAAATTCAAAATTGTTTACTTACCATTATCTGATTCAACTAATAGTTAAATATTGCCTCAGTAGAAATAGACTAAAGTTGGGAATATTTTATATAATTACCTACAATAATATAAAATGAATAAGGAGGTAATGAGGTTGAAGAAGTGGAAGAAGAAGAACAGTTTGAGGAGGAGGTAGAAGAAGAGTTTGAGGAGGAAGCAGATGAATAATTTGAGGAAGAAGCAGAGGATGAAGAATAATTTGAAGAAGAAGAAAGGGAAGATAGACCCCCAAAAATAAATATGGAAATACCACTTGCATAAAAAGTTGCAAACACATAAGAATTTGTAGTCACATAAGAACCTGCAGCCACACAAAAACCTATAGCAGAATCTTCAAAAGATAGGGAGACTACAAGGAGAAAAATAAAATTGATCCTTTAATCCTATTCATCAAATGAGTTAGGCTAGGAAGTTCCCTCAAAACCTAGAGCTCATAAAAATACCAAGCAAACACAAATATTCATAATAAAATCTCATAGGTTGAAGGGAAAGTGGTAGAAAAATATAGCATCTAGAACCCCTACTATAATTCATATTAGTGAAGAGTCCTCTAAAGAAGTTGATGCCCCATTATCTAGAAAATAAGTACCTTATACCTCAAAATATATAGAGATAAATGATGAAGGATACTCAGTTGAGGAAGAAAGACATTAAACTAGTGAAGAAGATCAACTATAAAAATGTATAGAAGAGGAACAATATAAAGGGAATGAGGCTCTATAAGAATAAAATGAGGATACAGTACCTATATAATTATTACAATAGGAATTCATGACTTTATATTTGGCATCACAAGAAATTGAGATATTGAGGAAGAAACTAAAAAATAGGGAAGTCATGGGTTGAATACATTAGTAGTAGTTGTATTGAAGCTACATGACCTAGTTGCCACAAGTGAGGCCCAACCTACAGAGCCTGAGCAATCAACACCGATGGTCTATGACCAACCTACAATCAAGGCATTTATTTTCACTTTCATTCAAATAGAAAAGTATAATGCACCATTAACTCTTTCTACTAGCATGAACCAGTATATAGAGGAATGGGTTGGAAATTTTAAATAATTGAAAAAATAAAATGTTGCACTAAGAATAAAAGCTTATATTGATGAAGAAGAAATGATAAAATTAAAAGATAAGATTGAAGAAATGGATAAGTTGACAGAGTAACTCATTAGTTGCAGACCTCTTGCTAGAGTACATTCTATATATCTAGAGGAATAATCACTAAAATTTAAATTTATGAGACTCTATTGTGATCTCCCCTGTCAAGCATTGGACCAAATATTTCTTTGATATATATAAGAATATCCCATCTAAGACACAAAACTAATTATGTGAGTTTTACCTTCACAATTATGTTATAGCCCATGACCAGGATTGAAATCCTAACTTATATGTAGGGGATGTTTGACTAAAATCATTTTCTTCTTATATGGTCAATGAATGTAAGAGAGGACAAGAAATGATGGACTCCAGATAGAAAGAGTAAGATACTACATTGATAATTATGGGAGAATCTATAATTCTTGAGGGCATCATTCAGGATTGGGTTCACCTGATGAACCAAATAGAAATATCCTCTTGGTTTATGGAACAATAATTGGAGGCACATAATTTATACTTGGAGTTGAGATATTCTATAGGGGTAGAAGCAAGTAGATTCTGCATAATCAAATGGGGAGAACTCACTATAGAATTAAATAAAAAGGAACCTTACTCACATTTCAACTTAATAACTTTTGATAGAGTAAACATATACATCAAAATTGGCAAGAAAAAAGGGTCAAATTTGTTGGCCATTATGTTCCAACCTCCCCCATTATGGTATCCTATACTAGATTGGGAAGGTAATCACTTATTGGATAAGGACAAGGAAAACAAGAGATGGAAAAGGTATGAGGAAAAGAAAGGCTTTTATGGTGAAAGATCTAGTGGTTCTTGGGAACCACTAGAGTTTAGATTTATATTTGTAGTGGAAATGCAAAGGATAGTTTCTCAAGGAAAAGCAACATATTAAGTTGGGGGGTGTGATGATCCCTATAAATATCATGTTTTGAACACATATTGCTTACCCATAACTTTTCCTAATATGTAATTTTTTAGATTATTCATTGAATATTCATACTCGAACAAGTTTGATACATAATAGATATATATTACTATATTCATAGAGTAGTGAGATTATGTTTTGCAATTCAATTAATTATGATTATATTTTGTTATATGATTATTTTTTATAATATTTATTTGAGAAATTTCAAAGGTAAAACAAGAATATTCTTTGTAGTAACATAAGTCAATACAACTGGTAGCCAAAGGATCCTGTTCAAATGCATCTTGCAGTTGAAAGATCATGTGTTAACATTTCTTATAGCCAATGATAAGACAAAACAACAATATGAAGATCATAACCACCTATTCAATCTACCACAACAATTAATGACTTGTAGAAAGCTCGTGATTATTAAAATATGAATAAAGTTAAAACTCACCTAGGTTGCTACTACCTGTCAACTTTTGGAGGTTGTAACAACAAGATTTGACTACAAGACCAATTTTTTAGGGTATATTTAACCAAATTTGGTTGTAAATAACTTAACAAACTCGATGAGTTTAATTGGGCAAAGTTTAAACCTTGAAAACCACTTTATGTTCATGTAGCTAAATGATCTCATTGAAGCAATGTTTTGTTTATATTCTTAGTTAGACCATAATTATAAACCACCATATTTGGTATAAATATAATGTGTCAGAGATGTGGGAACTAGTTAGAAAGTTGTTTTGAGATTAAGAGTGTGTAGAATGTAGCAAAACAATCTAGCAAGAGTTATTGTAATTTATTATAGCAATCTTTATTTGCTACATGATTTAATGAAGATAACATTTTGACTTAATTGAGTTTTCTATTAAGAAGAAGATCAAAGCTCAAGACTGAGAAAGGAGGGGCCCCTCGAGAATACTTGTAGTAGAAGTCCAACTCGTTAGTATAATTAAGTAATTTATTTTATTTGTATAATTAGGTGTTAAGATTTTATATGTGTGTGTGAATAAGTGAATTTAATTTGTGTGATTCAGAATAGTATTAGGGAAGCTTCCAATTCAATTATTTTATTCAGTTATTTTATTTCCTGTGAATTTGAATCTTCTACAAGCACCTTTGTTTTATGCAATTACTTTCTATAAGTCTAGCAAAAGTCAAATTAGAATATTTGGTATGTACATACAATGAATTCATCTTATCAAGCTTATGTACTCGGGTTGATAATTAATGAGATAGTTGCTCTAGATTACCAATAGCTTCCCCAACCCATGTGGCTCGAGTTGCATGCATCACATCAATTAATTGGTAGGTAAAAAGATTGATTGTCATATACCCAATTGGCTTGTTGTAGATTTGATTATTACCATTGTGTTTATTCATTTCTATATACCCTTTAATAAGTATTTAGGTAACCTCAACCTTGAAAACACAATATTTCAAGATTTAAAAATAAGCATGAAGGCTCCAAGTAATGGAGTAATGCCACTTGTCCTGATCTCAGATAAAATAAAGTAGGGTCCAACCCATGAATGTTTGATAAGTCTCTGTCAATAGTCCTACAGACATGTGAAAATATAGGAAATACTAGGATGAAATATATTAGTTCCGTTAGTCTAATTAAATTATGAAATTTATGAAAACCCAAGGTTTAAGATAAATCAAAATGACTGTTCAAGCTTTGATTTTCAAATTTTGAATTTCTATAACTTTAGACTTCAAAGATAACTTTTAGACCAATGTCACGAATGTCTAAGGCATAACAATAGTGGGTCCCTATTAAAATTAAAATTAAACCTTAAATAAATATATTGAAGCAATAGTGGGTCCCTATTAAAATTTAAAAAATGGGGGGGAGGGGGGGTGTTAGGGCATAACAAATGGCAACTTAATGGGGAAAATACTCGAGTATTTGAAAACCCAGAATCTTAGAAATGCATCATAACAAATCTTCAGTCCTACCAAGAAAAAAATAAATAAACCATACACTAAAAAAGAATCTTACTTCCTCATGTGACATACTAACCCTTTCCATTATTTAGATTTGAGTGTGTGATTTTAATGAAATTAATTTCCCCTGGTTATGAGAGTCTTAACAAAGACCTAAATAAATAATGTAGGTTTTGTTTTGACCTCAATTTTGTAACCAAATAGTTAGGGAAGCCTATATATTACTCTACTACTAGCCAAGCATCCATAGCTCTATTAGAGATTACTTGAATCACCCATCTTATATAAGTTTGTATGATGTTTGTTTTTTCAAAAAAAATAGAAGAAGGGTTGGGCATCACCATTGACTAGATGTATGCATTAAAAAAGTTGTTTTAATCTATACATCCATGAAATGCATCTATTTCTATGTTTATTATCTTTTAGCCAAGTTTTAGCATGTAATAGTGCAATTAATTTTTTGGAAATAAAAAGTCTTTCTAAAATTTGCATGCCTATATTAGAGTAAATCCTTGAGGTATAGTAAAACTCATTCAATGCAAGCAAAATCTAATTCAGTCATAAAAAATACCTCGATCCTAGAAGCTCAATACTATCAGAATAAATCCTTTTGAAAACCAATTGTGCATCTTTTTGAATAATCTCTTTGTTTTCATCAAGATTTTTATACTTTCGGCATAGGAAATTAGTTTGTCTACTCTATAATTTTATAAAACTAATCTAAAAAGTACAAAAACTAATTTACCCAAAGTAAATGTAGAAATTAAGAAATCTAATCTAACAAAGCAAGAAAGACTAATCTAAAAAGTAGAAAATATAATTTATAAATCAGGAAAAACTAATCTATAAAGCAAGAAATATAATTTAGAAAGTAGGAAATCTACTTAGACTCTAAAAAATTAATTCCAAACATATTTGGGAGGGTAGGTTTGGAAACTTTGTGTAGAATGTTTCCTGTTCTTTGGTAGAATCAAGATTCTTCCATTAAAAGGCATCAAATGTGCCATAACATCTTTGTCTTCCTTCAACAATTCTTTTAGTTTCTTTCTATTAAACCCAAAACAATTTGGATGCATGTATTCAACATAATCATCTTTTTTAATTCTAAAATGAGAATAAGCATCGGTATATGAAATATTTACCTCAAAGTCTTGACAAACATAAATAAAGGGTTTATTTACCTGAAATTTGGTGAATATGATGTTTGGAGCAAGAAGTTCAATAAATACTAATTTTTTAGAATTTAAATCAACTGATAAATAAACATATTCTTCAACTTATTCTTACATATGTTGATTATGTTCTTCTGGATTTGAAATCTCTTTATATTCATCATCATATAAAATGTCTTCATCCTCTTCAATCGTATCATGATTTATAAAAGTAGAATCTTTGTGATCAATTTGTTCTTATCAAAAAGCTTCTATTGGAACAATTATAAGATCCTAAAATTTTTAATTATTTAGTAGAATATTTTGAAAATACAATATATTCTCCACTTCGTCTTTATTTATGCATGATAATTGATTATCCACCTGAATAGCTTCTACACAAGTTAAAACCAAAGTATTTACTGCAAACATTCTCACAAAAGTGGAGGTCAATAAATCCAAAGCATGTAAATACATATCTAAAACCATTACTTTAAAAGATCCATGACTGATTGGGATTTTTTTATAATTATTTTAAAATTTAAAATTAAAATCCCTAATTAGCTCATGAAGTTCTCTTTTTATCATAGTAAATTCTTTTGACAAAACATGGGCATCAATCATTTGACCAATAGAATAAACAATCTTCCAGCTACTAATAGAATCAGATTCCAAGCCTAACCAATCATAAACTTCTTCCTTTAATGTAAAAGGAAACAATCTGCAAGTTATATCCTCAAATTTCACATTCATAACAAATTTAAAAGCAATAAGATGTTTTTCAGTAATTCTTTTGCTATTGTTTTGAAACTGAGGAAGAAAAACAAATGGATCCTCTGGAAAATCATGTTGAACACTAGGGATGTTAATGGGTGATTCACTAAACTAAGACATAATTTTTTTAACTTTAAATTTTCTAAATTTTAATTTTTTTTAGATTTGTAGATTCTAACAAGCAACTGAAATAAAATGATGCATTGAATGAAAATTGATCACAAGAGACCCTCCTTCTAGCATTATATTTTTGTTGATATAGGTTTTATGCACACCATATAAACATGTTTTTACCCTCTTATTTTAGGATCAGTGATTAATCACTTCAACGCATGAGTTGCAGGTATGTGGTTTTAAATTAACCAAGTGGTAGAATAAAAACATGTGACCTACATCCCATCAAGTAAATTCACTCAAGTGATAAAATTAACATCCAAGAACATATATTTATAGTGATGATATATTAAAATAATAAGAATACCCATAAAAATAAACAAAAAAAGAGAGAGAAGAGTAGGACAAAAAAGAAGGCTTGTGGACCAAACAAGATGAAACCTTCCTAAACTAGCACTTAAACTAAAATTTGGACAAGTAATCAAAAACTAACATCTACTACAAGTTGCTAAGAACACAACAAAAATCAAGCAAAGTTAGAAGTCCAAGGAAATAAACAATACATTAAACTTAAGTGTATGTAATCAAATATTTTTATATTTGTAAAATTGTGTTTGCACGTCTACAATGGGAGATTATGATCAATACACAAAAGGCATTAAAATTGGGAATAACACAATATGAATAACTATATTTAAAAAACAACTCATGCATAACCAAGAGACTAAGATATTGGAATGATAAAACTTCTTACAAAATCCATAAGTTTAGAGAAGAATTTGATTTGCACATCAAGAATAATTAGAGAATAATTTGTAGAATTTATTATTAATTTTAATAGTCATAATTATCCTCTCTTTGAGATTGGGAGGATACAAATATATATATGGGAATGCCTCATCTCTCAAGAAAAGTCTAAAATTACATGTCCAAAAATAGAACAGTGTGTCAATCCTCATGCAAAGTATGCATGTACAATGGTGTTTGCCCATAATAGAATTATTCGACTAAAATACTATATATATATCTGTGTGTGTGTGTGTGTGTGTGTGTGTGTGTGTGTGTGTGTGTGTGTGTGTGTGCCAAATAAATTAGGAACTAATAGTTCTAATTGAGTTGAATCATGTAAATACATATGTATTTTAGGGGGTGTTGATGTGGTACTGTTAGAAGAAGAAAATGATGGGGTAATAATTGTAGAAACTAGAGTGGATAAAATTATTGTAGTAACTCAAGTTACTACTGAAATGGATACTATCACTGTAGATATTTAATAAGTTGTAGTCAATGTAGTTGCAACGGTGGGTATTGGAAGTGGCACATACAATGGGCCTATCTACGTTTGCGCTAGTGTATATCTTAGAGACTGAGTACCTTCAGGAGGTGCTAGTGGTGCCCCTGCTACTGAATTTGATGGCTTTGCTACCTCTATTTGTAAATATAATGTTGATTTGTAAATACAACATATATATGTGATTTATATATCTCATTTATATCATATTTTGATAAAATATATATATATATATATACAAAGACATAAAATAAGTGTTCATTACTAGTGAAAACCTATGTGTTACACCCTTTCTTAGCTTGAAGATGGCAACAATGGAAAATTACAACACAGTGCTAATGATATAATCCATGTTAAAGATCTATGAATTTTTTGAGGCACATTAAAAGCACTAATATGATATGGCCACACCCATTGAATGCAAAGTAAGTAAGACTATTAAATGTGGAAGCATGCTAACATAGGTGATGAAAGTCATTTATGGCTTATCAATATTCTTAAAAAAGATATTTTTCTCAGATTATAGTTGAAGTAAAAAATGCATGTTGCATGTTTTTTTTATCATCAAAAAATACTTATTTTTTACTAATTGAAAATTCACACATGGCTAGGACAGTATTATTGTCAATTTAAAAATATATTTTAAAAAAATAAAAAAATAGTTTATTTTTCAAAAACTTTATGCCGAAACCAAAAAATGATAGGTAGATTGCGATTGAACAAGTAAAAATCAAATAATGTAAAAGTTGAGGGTTATATGTATTTTTTTGATAGGTAATTGAGAGTTGATGGGTCCCTTTCCCATTAATTTATGAAAAAATAAGTTTACAAGGAACCACGTTCAAAATAGAAACCAAACTTGAAACCTAAAGACAACCAACACCACACCCAAAAAACCATCCTTGAAGGGCCAAAAATCCACAATCAAACCCAACAAGGTACTGTTAGGATACCCTGAGAGACAAATCCCAAAACAATAACCAAAAGATCAAAAATAAACTGAACACCACCACCAAGAAGGAAACCAAAATGAAATAACCAGATATACACCATCCAACTGGCTACCAACCACATATGCCACTAGCCAAAGGGAGGCCACCACCATTCTCACCACCTCTAGCATCCTCTAACACACTACCAACTCTAAGTGTCTCACCATTGTGCCTTTGTCATCATCCAATCCACCCACCGTCTTCACCAATCTCGCCATATACAAAACCACTTCCCTTCACCTCCACCATTATCCACCTACAAAGATGAGGTATACCCACATACCTCCTCCCAAAAGTACCTCCTAACCCTAGCACCATTACAACCCTTTCCAGTAGGGTCTGCATAGGGCCAGATACCACACATCATTATGTGAGAAGGACCACTCCTCCCACGTGAGGGGTATGATAAAGAATAGGAGTATTTGTGTTAAATAAATGAGCCATTATTTTGACCACTGAAGCTAAACACAATGACTTCTTAGCACTCAACACAACCACCACCAATGTTATAGGTGTCTTAAGAGCATTCAAATCAAGAACTAGTAACCATCTTCCTAAAGGTATAGGGTTTCAAAGGCAATCCAACATAAATTCCACATGCTCCAATAGATTACATAAATAGTCCTCCAAGTCCCTAAAAATGTGAAAGGGGACCAACCCTTGATACTCCTCTTGAGATAAAATCAAAGAGCATTGCTCCCCTAACATAAAATCACCCACAACTACCTCTAACCCTAATTTTAAGTCTAGGCATATAACCCTCACTCTAATTACGAGCATAACACCCTTATCCTTTGAAGTCATGAGCAAATTACCCATTATTAAAATTCACCTTCACTCGACATAGTATCTCCAAAAACACCAAGCCAATGAATTCCTTAATTGCTTATAGAACACTCTCAGATTATAGGATGATCACCTTCTTCAATCACCCATCCATCATGCTACCATCAAATGTCATTTCTCTCTTAACAACCTTAACTTGCAATAAAGGCTCACTCAACATAATTTGTAGTATTTATTCCATGACTACAAACCCTACCACTATCTACAACAACTCCTTACCAGTGTAAATGTCCAAATCCCTAGTGCACATAAACATAAAAACCAACTACCATCCTCATGTTCAATCAAACCAGGTGTGGGAGTATTAAGTCCTAAGCATGAGAAATGAAGCCATCACATCCTATGATGGCTTCCTCCCTTAATTTGCAATCATGAGAATGACCCCTAAATTTTAGCCCTTAATAGACCAAAGGATTTGTCCTTTCTTCCATCCAAGTGCCCCAATCATTATTGATAATGATGTATTTAGCTTGTGCTACACCCCTATTAGCTATGTCATTCGTAACATGATTAGCTTCCCATAAGCAGTGTTTGTCTTCCCAATCATTGAGAGATTCCAACAAATCCCATGCCTGACTAAGGATGTTCTTGACATTCCTATAGTCAACTTTGGAATGCACCCCTAGAGAGTGGTGTGATATCTCTTCTTCCATCTGACAAAAATAGAACACTCTAAGGCTTGGGTGACCTAGGTTTGTAGTGAGCCTCTAGAGAGGGCTAATTCCCCTTGTGTAACACCTAAAACTAGATCTACTCTACTACTACAACAAGGAAAAGGGATATGAACTAAACACTAAAGTGAACTTAAAGCTTGAAAATAAGGTGATGAAATAGAATGTTTGATTGCTTATGCTTGCCTAATCATACACAAGATGAATAAAGGAACTAACACACCATACATAACTCACAATTTGACATACTTTTGCATAAGTGTTTCATATAGAGGCTTGAAGCTTACAACAACACTCAGAAGGGGTAGCAAATGGCTTTATAATGGATCAAATGGTGAAACTTCACAGTTGAATCTTGCATGAACTTGATGCAAACACAGACTATGACCTACAAATGAATGTATTCCTTCATAAAGGTAAGTAAATAGGATTGTAAATCAAGGATAAACAATTCTATCACAAGATAAGATCAACTATTTCATGATTTTACACAATACATAAGTAGTGATAAGGTAAAAATGGTTCTTATTATTAATCAAAAGGTAAAACAAGTTCAAAAACTAGCAAGGCTAAGCCACAAATAGAAAGAGGTATATATTTTTCAATGAAAAAATCTAGTATATATAGGAGAATGAAAACTATAAAGAGAAAAGAGCATGACAATAGCTCTTAAATGTTATTATTATGACATAAATGTTAGTGTAGGTTTTTATTTTTCCCTATTATTTAATTAGAGAATATTATATATTTGTGCATACATGGAGTTTTCCTACATTCGTGGGATAGGCTAGCTTATGTGGAGATGTGTGTCATAGATGTGTCATAGGTGTCATAAGAATGTCATAAGTAACTCCTTTGACCGGCTATTCTAGGTATGGGAGTTACTTCTCTATTCTTAGCAACTTGTCACCACCTTTCATGGAGGAGTTACAGTCTATTCTTAGGGTGCTTTGACCACCTTTTGTGGAGGAGTTACTTACGTGCTCTCCTATATGTATTCTTCACTTTGGCCATCTTAAGTTAATCAAATATTGGGTTTTGCTCCTATTTGTCTTTTGCAAATTATCTCTTTCAGTGATTTCACTTTGCTTTAGCTTCTTTGTGGTGTGCACCAGCTTCGTCTCGTGTGATCACTTGACCATTGCATTCGCATTATTCAGACCCTGGCAACAACTCCAATATGGTATCAGAGCCACCCCGGTAATCGTGTGTCTGGTTATGCTATTAGTTTAATCTGAAATCTTGAGTTTTTTACTTGCAAATGATCTTCGATTTTGTTATTTGCATGCATTATGTTTGTACTGGGATATAAGCCTTGATGCAGATCTGTAGGCTTGACTCATTCTCCGTGTGAAGTATATGAGCATCCCTGCGTGCAAATAATCTACAAGTTTTCTTGGAACGTCATTGATGTTATTGGAAAGCTCGAATTGAAAAACTAGTGTGTTGGCGTCTAACATGTGAAGAACCTCTTAAGTTTTCTTGAACGCTGCATGCGTCGTACGCCCTGGTGTCTCCTGAAAAGTCATCTCTTCCACTTTGGCGCTTATCTCTTTAACCCAAGCGTTTGGATATTTTATTGAATGTTGGTGTTGAATGTATGGTGTGAAACTGATCTTGAAGTGTGAAGTTGAGGTTTGGAATCTGCCTTGAAGACTGGCGTGGACCGTATGGTCCGTACACCTGCACAGTCACACTCTCCTCCAAGCTTTGGCGTTTCATGTTGATGTTTCACCTTAGCTACTGAATAGCAGAAAAAGGGCATTGGGAATTTTTTTAAAATATCTGCTCTTTGTACACCTGATCCTTGGCCATACACCTGCATGGAGCAATCAAACAGCAAGTGAAAATCAGCGAAAATAGTCCAAACTGCTGTCTTTTTGAAAATGGCACACTTTTTCCCTTTGGCGCCTCATGTGGGCCCTCAATAGGCAGTTTGATTGGTAAATCTATATTTGTTCTTAAATTCTCAATTGAAATTTGATTGTTCAAAATTTATTTCAGTCAAATTGAGTAAGAAATGAATTTTTAGGAACAATTTTAAGTTTTGGGAATTTGGGGTTTTAATTAAACTTTGAGTTTTCCCCTGTCGAAGACGAAGGGTGAGGCCCGGATTGGCAGGAGGCTAATTCCCCCTCACAAAGACCTCCTTTGGATTCCTCACTCTGTGCCGAGTCCAACGAGTGGTTGGAAGGCCACTTTCTCTCTCAAAACAGACATTTTTTTAATGTTTTAGTGTTGTTTTTTTGTAAAATTACTAGTTTACGGAAAATTAAAACTTTAAAATATTTCAAACGGTAGCTCGGATTCAAGTGCCATCTTTTTAAAAAGTGCTTAGTTTTCAATTCTCCAAAACTTTGGCTAGATAATTGTCAAAAATGCACTACTTTATAAAGTGCCAAAAAAAAATTGGGTCTCTCGGGACGCATTTTCAGCTGAGTCCAACGTCTTGTTTGCTTAAAGTCTTGCACTGATTGCTCTAAGATGCATTCTCAGCTGATCCTAATGTCTTTTGAGTGTGCACTTGCATATTTGGGGGGGCTCAATATTTCAGGGGGTGTGATTGCTTTTCAGCACTTGCAATCTTTGTTTTCATTCTCCTTTCTGCATAATTTCACAACTTGCAATCAACACAACTTCACCTAAATTTAGCTTAAAATAGATTCTTTTCAACTTAAACTCCTAACACCCTTCAACTATCATGAATGGAAGGTTAAAATATCAATTATTCTTAGAAGTAAAGGGTTGTATAGGATCACCATGGGTACTAAAGTAGAACCCAGCACTGATGCTGAAAAGGTCAAGTGGTACAACCGTAGTGATGAAGCCTATGGATTACTGAGCTTGTCCATGTCTCCAGAACTTATCTTCTATTTAGAAACCTCCAAGACTCCCACAGACATATGGGACACCCTAGAAACCTTATTTGGGAAGCTTGATGAGATGAGAGGTCATGAGCTCGAAAACGAACTCATAAGTCTAAGTCCTAGCAACTTTGACACCCTACAGGACTTCTTCACTAAGTTTAAGGCCCTTAAATTACAATTGAAAGAATATGGGATAGAGAAGAAAGATGATCAACTCATCATTTTTATTCTCGCAAAGTTAGGTCCAAGCTGTTCAGTCTTTGTCTCCACTTTCCATGCCACAAAAAGTGCCCTTAGCACTACATGGAAAATGTCTTCTTTAGATTCATTCATTGTCGACTTGACTAGGGAGCAAGATAAGCTAATTCAAATGGGCACAATGAAGTCTACTCAACCCCAAGCTTTGATAGTTGGAAATAGTAAGGATAAGACTTCAACAAAGGAGAAGAAGAAAGAAAACAACAATCCTGCCAAAAACAACACTGAGTCTTCCTCCTCCAATGCTAAACCTAAGAAGGAGAAGGTTAAGTGTTCCTATTATAAGAAGATAGGGCATGATGAACACAAATGCATGAAGAAACAAATAGATCACTTAGCTCATCTTCTAGAGAAGCACAACATAGGTGTTCCTGAGTCCATCAAGCAGAATTCATCTGCCCAAGATTCTACTAAGGCAAAAGGCAAGGGTAAGGAGAAAGAAAAGGGCAAGGCCCTTGTAGCTACAACAGCTTCTACATCTTCATGGGTCATTGACTCGGGTGTTTCTCACCACATGGGCTCTTCCCTAGTTGAGTTTTCATCTTTAGAGCCTTGTAGCATGACTTCTATTAATTTGGGTGATGACACATCAGTTTCCATTGCAGGGAAAGGGTCAGTTGAAATGGAAGGAGGAACATTTAATAATGTTCTAAGTGTTCCTTCTCTTTCAACCAATCTCCTATCAGTGTACCAAATCACTCACTTTGGTCAAGGTATGAGAGTTGAGTTTTCACCAGATTCAGTGGCTATCAAGGAGTTGCATAGTGATACTACAGTGGCAGTGGGTAGCGCAGATCACCAAGCAAGGTTATACACCTTCTCACATTTTTCACCTGATTCTTCTCCAACAGCATTGTTGACTCATTCAGATGGAGTTAGCAAATTATGTCATGAGCGGTTTGGCCACCTTAACTACTGCTACCTTGAGCAACTTTGCAAACATGACATGGTCATTGGCTTGCCTCGTGTCCAATTCTCGAAAGGACTTTGCGAGGGGTGCTCCCTTGGGAAGCATCTCAAAGCAAAATTTGACAAAGGCAAAGCTTGGAGGGCTTCACGACCTTTGGAGTTAGTCCACAGTGATGTATCAGGACCCTTTCCCAAACCATCTTTCACAAGGGCCAAGTACATCCTCACTTTCATTGATGATTTCTATAGGTACACTTGGATATATTTTATCAAACAAAAGTCTAAAGTGTTTGAAAATTTTCTAGACTTCAAGGCTCTTGTTGAGAAACAGAGTGAGAAATCCATCAAGGTTCTTCAAACTGATAATGGAGGGGAGTATGTCAGTAATAGGGTTGAGCAGTTTTGCACCACAGAGGGGATTGATTTGTAGCACAAAGTCACTTACAGTGTTTCACAGAATGGGGTTGCAGAACGCAAAAATAGGTTCTTGAAAGAGATGGGTAGCTATATGATTCACTCCAAATCCTTAGAACCACAGTACTGGGCCGAAGCCATCAATTGTGCTTGCTACATTCAAAACAAGGTTCCTCAAAAAGATTTAAAAGGGATACCACCCTTTGAAGCTTGGCATAAAAGGAAACCTAATGTTGAGCACCTTAGGGTTTTTGGATCCCCAGCCATGGCCCGCATACTGAAGAAAAAATGCAAAGCTATGGAATGTCAGTCCAAGCCTTGCATCTTTGTAGGATATCCAGACGGTGTTAAGGGGTATCACCTTCTAGATCTGACCACTCATGAGTTATTCATTGAGACAAGTGTCCACTTTTAGGAGAGTCCTATAGACTTAACACTTGGCACTTCTTCTCTCTCATCGGATCTACTTCTTCATGATGATTCCTCAAATTCAGATCAACCACAGTAGGTTCTTGAACCAGATACATCTTCTTCTTCTTCGATTTCAGACAACGAGGACAGTGATTCAGAGTCATCCACCTCTAGTCAGTCAGAGGATGAGGAGTTAGCACTTGACTCGCCCACTTCTGAGCCACTTTGGGCCAGACAGACACTTGAGAGTGTTGGCACTTGGGCAGTAATCTCGTAGATGACAAACATACTAGGGGGGATTTTCAGAGAGATCCACATGCCTTCTTTGCCTCAGTTTTGAATCCATAGACTTTTCGATAGGCATCGGGAGTACCTGAGTAGGATAGTGCTATGGAGGAAGAATATTCTTCCTTAATCAAAAATCACACTTGGGACTTGACTTCACTTCCTAAGGGAAGGAAGATGGTTTGATGTAGGTGGATATATCGGACCAAGTTTGCAGCAGATAGGTCTGTTGATAAGTACAAGGAACAATTGGTCGCCAAGGGTTTCTCACAGGTGGCAGGGATTGACTACTCAGAGACCTTTGCACCCATTGTAAAGATGACTTCTATCTGACTCACCTTGGCTATTGCCACAATAAATGGTTGGGATGTGCACCAGATGGATGTGAAGAGTGCCTTTCTTCATGGAGACTTAGAGGAGGAGATCTACATGGAGCAGCCACCAAGATTTTTTTAGGATTCTTCCTTAGTATGCAGACTTAGAAAATCTATCTATGGCCTCAAACAGGCCCCTCGGTCTTGGTATGCCAAGATGGATTCCTTCTTTCTCACAGTGGGTTTCACTAGGTGCCATTCTGACCCCAATGTCTACTTCTTGTGGCAGGTTGATTCGCTCCTAATTTTGGTTGTATATGTTGATGACCTTTTGATCACTGAGAGTTCTTCATCGGCTATTGCAGTGGTGAAGGCATCTCTCTAAGATAGATTTGACATGACAGACTTGGATTTGTTGCACTACTTCCTTGGCATCGAGATCCCACAGTCAGATTCAAGGATTTCTCTTGCACAACCTAAGTATGCTCTTGATTTATTGTCTCAATTTCACATGGTTGATTGCAAGCCATCTCTGACTCCCTTTCTATCAGGAGTCAAGCTTGAGGCTGACTATTCTTCACCATTAGTTGATGCCACTCGGTATTGACAACTTGTTGGCAGTCTCATCTACTTGACTCACACCAGGCCCGACATATCATATGCAGTGGGACTTGTCTCCAGATTTATGCAGGAACCTCATGAGCTGCATTGGAAAGCAGCTAAGAGGATCTTGCATTACATACAGGGTTCACTTAGATATGGGATTCATTACAGATTTGGCATAGAGGCTGACTTGATTGGGTATACAAATTCAGACTGGGTTGGCAATTCACATACTCACAAGTCCACTTTTGGTTACAGTTTCTCTCTAGGTTCTGGTCCTATCAGTTGGTCTAGCAAGAAGCAAAATGTTATTGCTATATCATCCACAGAGGTAGAGTATAGGGGAGCTATTAATGTAGCTATTGAGGCTATTTGGCTTCAGGAGATACTTTTTTAGTTTGGCATTCCTATCAGCTAGCCCACCATCATTTATTGTGACAAATAGAGTACCATTCAGATTTGCAAGAATTTGGTTCAGCACCAGCGGACCAAGCACATAGAGATTCACATGCATTTCATTCGGGAGCTTATTCATAGTTAGGTCATTGACTTGATATTTTGCTAGTCTTCGGAGCAAGTTGCAGACATCTTCACCAAACCTTTCACCGAGAGCAAGTTCATTCATCTACGAGCTCTTCTTGGGGTGTAGTCCACATCTGCAGCAACATCATCTTCGGGGGGGGCTCACTAGCCTCTTCATTTCTTTTATGTCTCTCTTTTGGGGGGGAGTTTTTTCTTACGGGTTTTCTCCTTTTCTCTATCTTATGGGAGATTGCATTTGTACATGGGTACCTCATCGGGCCTAGTTATCGGGACCCATTTTATGTTTCCACACTGCCCACCTAAGCTGCGCTTATGGGGGGGTGTTAGTGTAGGTTTTTATTTTTCCCTATTATTTAATTAGGGAATATTATATATTTGTGCATACATGGAGTTTTCCTATATTCGTGGAATAGGCTAGCTTATATGGAGATGTGTGTCATAGATGTGTCATAGGTGTCATAAGAATGTCATAAGTAACTCCTTTGACCAGCTATTTCGGGTATGGGAGTTACTTCTCTATTCTTAGCACCTTGTCACCACCTTTCATGAAAGAGTTACAGTCTATTCTTGGGGTGTTTTGACCACCTTTTGTGGAGGAGTTACTTATGTGCTCTCCTATATGTATTCTTCACTTTAGCCATCTTAAGTTAATCGAATATTGGGTTTTTCTCCTATTTGTCTTTTGCAAATTATCTCTTTCAGTGATTTCACTTTGCTTTAGCTTCTTTGTAGAGTGCACCAGCTTCGTCTCATGTGATCACTTAACCATTGCATTCATATTATTTGGACCCTAGCAACAATTCTGATAATAAAATATTCCTAAAATTGAATTGACAATGAAATAAATGTTCTCCATCCTTCTCTAATGTAGTATCCCTTAAATTGAGGTTGTCTTCATGAAGAATAGTGTAGGAGGTTGTTGGATAACTTGGACAAGTCAAAAGGTCTTCAATAGAACCCTATTTTAAAGGTGTATTGTCTCCTTTACTTATTGTAGACTTAACTCTCCATCATCTTTCCCTTAAATGATTAATTTCTTATTTAACCAACTTGTTTTCAATTCTCATGAAGTGATTCCTCAATTTTAGGATAATTTGAAATAAACCTTCAACCTCCTTGACCTCATCAAACAACCATTTGCTTGTTCAAGGCCACATGTTTGACCTTAGGAAAGTCTATTTCTCCTCCATTTTGCCATAGGGTTTGGATGATGGAGCTTTTAGTGGCAATACTTATTAAATGAATTTATGAGTATGCATTCATCTTCATTATCCTACATGAGATTGATTCTACACTTGACCCTCCACTTGCATACTCCTTCATGCACTGACTAGCTCATTTGTAGGAGTATTTATGTTCTATTGAGGCCATTTCTCCATCTTAGGCATGGAATTCAGGTGCATGACATCTCCTTTAAGTATTGTCACCTTATCTAATCTAATATATCCTTCAAATTTAATCTTTTTATCCTTGGTGAGGCCATAGTAGCTACCCACTCACTCAATTAGGCCTAAAACAAGGCTTGTCTATACACAATGAGCTATATATCCTTCATATATTAGCCTCAAAAGATTTAAAACATCTTAATTACCTTTATACAACCTTTTATCTCCTTCACATAAATTTCAAAAACATTTGGATCGCTATAAATTAAGTTATGGCACTTTTAGCCTCCTTAAAGACTGATTTTCACCATTTTTTGCATGCATAGGTCTATGTTTTTTATTTTTCTCTCTCCTTAAGTACTGTACATACCTAAGACCACTTGAAAAAGTTTTTAAAATTAAAAATATATATTTATCCTAAGTTTCATAGGTTTTTGAGCTCTAAACTCAAATTATGGTCTTTTTTGTGCACCTAAGATCTCATAGGGCATCGAGCATGCCAGTTTAGTGAAAAAATTATATATTGAGTTATAGGAGGTTTTAAAAGATTAATATTTTGATGATAGGACTGTATATACCCCCTAAACCCTAACTAAACTTTGGTTGGGTAGGTTCAAGTAAAAAAAGTATGAAAAACTTCCAATTTCAAGTTTGCAAACCCTCTTCCTGACTGTGTGCAAACATTTTGCAACATTAACATGTATTTGGATAGTTTTATTAAATGTAAAGACAACCTATAAGGTCTTTAATCTTAAATCAGGGTTTCATTATGGCCTCCAATTATCTTGGATCGCTTTGGAGTCTTCAAGATCCTTCAATAATGCAAAACTTGATGAAAACCTCACTTTTCTCTCTTTCTCAACATGGCATTAGATGCATCTTCACTCTTGTCTATGAATAAAATTTATTTGGAAGATTCCTTATGGATTTAAGGATTTTATTATACCACCCCAATCTTTTTAAACCTTAATGTATCTCTAAACTTGCTTGCAACCCCATTTGATATTTCATTAGGGTTTTGAAGAGGGTTTTCAAGCAACCTTGCTTCTTAAGGGTTGTTTATAAAGCTTAAGCTTTCTTGTTGGGACTAAATTCCATAAAATGAGAGTCTATAGACATATTAAACATTCATATCAACCATTTTGAGCCATGAAATTTTTCATTTAAGATGTCATGTTGGTTTTGGAATGGTTTTGAGCTTGATGAACAACTTTGAGGGAGATTTGGGCCCTTTTCACACACTATAAGCATTATGTGAGATCATGTAGATCTATGTAAGTATGAAGATCATGAAGACACATTGTAAAAACCTTATTCTATCTCTAAGGTGCATGTATGACTCATGTTGATCAAGAAAACCTTGTACTCCATGCTGCAAATAATGGAAAACCTATTTTTTTATACATGAAACTTTCTTTTGGCTTTGATGAGCATGTAAGAGATTGAAGGAGATAAGCAAGAGATTGAATATTATTTTAGAAATTATGAAGATGCATTATGAAGATATAAAACCCATCCACCATCTTCCTTCCACTTATAAACTATGAGAAACTTGATTTTTTGCCTTTTGAATTCCATGAAAACTACCCATGTACCCTTGCATACATGTTAGAATATCAAAAAGCCTTCAAATTTCTTGTAGATGCATACATGTAAGGTTTAAATTTTGGAGGTTTGTCAATGATGTCTCCAAGGTGACCAAGGATGTTGATGAGGTGTCATGAGTGCTAAGATGACAATGACAAAGTGTGCTTTAATGTGATTCAATGTTCTTACATAGTTCTTTAGCATTTGACCTAGACAAGCAATTAATGGATGCTATTGATAGTATAGTCATGTTGCAGATACCCTGTGGGATGTTATGAGTGCTTATGAAAGTAATCAGAATTCATCAAATCAGTCATATGAAGGTCTAGGCTCAAGTAGTCATCTTGACAGATAAGGCTGAGTAAGCAGTTTGATGACATCATATTTCACATGTGTGAAGGTTTCAAGAGTAGTTTAATACATGGATGGATTCCCCTATGAAAGGTGATCATGTGGTTCAAATTTTAGGTTTGTAAATGAAGTGAAAAAAAAGTTATTAAGGTGTAAAGTTGGCTTCTTAGAAAAATTTTACCAAGTTCCCATAGCCAAATTTGTGATATCGAAGATCTACACCTAGCATTTAATCAGACCATAAATCTAATGGTGAGTGTTTAATCTAACTAGATAAGGATCCAATGGTGTGGTTCAAAGTTAAATAGTCAATATTACATGTACTAGTGACATGTGTCTATATCTTATTGATTTGACATAAGATCAATGATTCACAGGTGTTTGTATAGATAGAGATCAATGGTGCAGGTCGAGTCAAAGAGTCAAATGTGTAGAAGGCATGTAAAGTTGCCAAGTGGCATAATCATAGGAGCTCAGATGGAAGATAAATGGTGAGTGTTGAAAAATAAATACCAGGATACTTTTGAAGATATAGATGGTGTGTATTTTTTCAAAGTTTACAGGAAGCATGAGATGAGGTCAAAGTGTCCAATGTTTAACATTTGCATAGTGACCGTTGGAATTCAAATATTCAAATTAATGAAGGAAAACCAATTTATAGTTTTTAAGTTGTATCTTTTGATCTAGGATGGATTTCTTGATGTAGTAAAGAAAAAAATTGTAAATAAATTCAAGGCACATCCAAAGAATCTAGTTATAAGGTTTGAATGCTCGTACAGTCAAAGTTATTGAGCTTCAAAGTTGATTGTGTGTTTGACCATATTCTACAAGTGACCTAAGAAGGCTAATTGAAGATTTATTGATGGTATTTTGATGTTTCGAGATGAACTATATATTGGATAATGTTATAGACTCCATAAGGACCATCTATGTGGTTTTTGGAGGTTTGACCAATCTATCTTTAGTATGAACAATTATTTAGAAGTTGATTATGTTTGTTGAATGCACTAGCAGATTGAGTGACCATATTTTAGGAGTAAGTTGAAGGTGTTTTGAGCAAAATTGAGGAAGAAAATGAGCATGGGGATGTTTTATAAGTCTCTAAGGTTTGTAATAAGGCATTAGTGGTCATGATTTTCCCCTGATCAGATATGGAAAGTCAAAATAGCTTGACTGTATTTTGACTACGTGTGACCAATCTAAGTGGTCATTCTATGAAAGTTGATTTGAGTACTTAGAGCCTGTGTTAAAGTGTCTAAATCACATGAAGGTGTATTTGAGGTCTTGAAGGGTTCACCCATGTGATCTAATCATATGGCTATGTGAAATATATGAGTGTTTACTTTAGAATTTTGAGACTATGTTTTTCTGTGTATGAAGACCTAAAGAGCAAGGAGACCTAATTAGTTAGGTTCAAGTGTTAAGTTGGTGTTCCAAGTGGCATGGAACCATGAGAGAGTGAGAAAGGGTCTATTGAAGAGAAGATAGGTTTAATGTGTTTAAATCATTGGTAAAGGATGAAGGTGGTCTAAGTAGTCTCACATGTTGTGTGTAAATATGAAGGCCTAATTGTTTTGGGTCTCACCAAGACTTAATGATGGTTTGGGGCTAATGAGGTAATGGCTGACCTATGGTAATGGATTTGAACTATGTCTTAGCATGATAGAAGTCTTAAGGGCTAAGGCAATTCTTTTGGTTGACCAAGAATATAATATTCATGAAGACTCTATAAAGAGTGAAAGAAAAGGTGATGGTTTATAGACTTGAGAGTGAAGGGTTGAGTTGTTGTGTGTGATAAGAAAAAAATTTGTGAAGGTTGTGAGAGCTGTGTGGATGACTTGAGAGGCAGATCAGAGTGTGAATTGCATGTCTGACCTTGTGGTCATAATTCTATGATTAAATTTATAGTTTTTATGCATGAGAACAAGCAAAGGGTTTCTCCATCAGATTGAGAAGCAATCAAGAGTTTTGGATTTGTTCTTTTCATAGATGTTGTGTTGGTGCTCAACACCTTAGGCAAGTTGGTGCTTATCATATTCAGGGGTTGGTGATCCTTATGAAGTGGGTGCTTCACTAAAGTTTCTTATTTGTAATCATCTTATAGGACAAGTAGTCCATGTGTTTGTAGGCTTGAGAGTGGGTTTTCTCCCCCAAGAGGGTTTACCACATAGATATTGTGTTATCTTGCTTATATTTCATGTTCATTGCTATGAGTGGGTTATTTTCTTCTTGATTTCTTATGGTGTATGACTAAGGGTTTGAAGGTTTTAGATTGAAGTCTTAAAATATCTTGATTCACTGATTCACCCCCCTCTCAATGATTGTACCTATAACAATTGGTATCAGAGTAAGACCTTCTATACAAGTTTAACCACTTGAAGGTAATCTTAGGTACAATTATAAGTTCTCAAGGTTTTTATATTAAACTAACTCCATTATTCAATGGATCCAATTATGCTTTCTAGAGTGCAAGAATGAAGACCTGCATCAAGTCCTTAGGGTTTGACACTTGGCAATCTATTTTGGATGGTTATTCCATGCCACCTATTCCTCCAACTAGTGTTGTAGACAAGAAGCTGAGTGAGAATAATTCCAAAGCTATGAATGTTATCATTTGTGGTTTTTTTGAGGTTGAGTTCATCAAGGTAATCCATTACAAGTCTACCAAGAAGATTTGGGACAAATTACAACTCATATATGAAGGAGATTCAAAAGTCAAGTTAGTCAAACTACAAACCTACTGAAGGCAATTTGAAAGTCTCAAAATGAAGGAAGAGGATATTATGGCTTCCTATTTTCTAAGAGTTGATGAGGTAGTAAACATGATCAAAGGCATGGTAGAGGTTATTGAGCAAGTCACTGTAGTACAAAAGGTATTAAGGTCTCTCACTTTCAAACTTGATTCAAAAGTTTTTGCTATAGAAGAAAGTCATGATCTCACCAAAATGAAGATGGATGAATTACATGGCATTATTTTTGCTGATGAGATGAGTGTTAATGAGGATAAACCACCAAAGAAATAAGCAACTTTCAATATATAAAAGAAGCTAAAGAAGATGTTCCAAGATAATAAGGTCAAGGATGATGAATTTTTGACATTGATGATGATGAACTAATAACTCTATTAACAAGAAAATTGAAAATAGGTTCAGGAAAGTTTAAGGGTAAAATTCCCTTCAAAAATTTCAATTGTGGATAGATAGGTCACTTTGCCAACAAGTTCCCTTGAAAGCATAAGTGAAATGATAATGAAGAACATGAAGAAGACCATGATAATGATAAGAAGAAATTTAGGTTTGATAAGAACAAGAAAGTTTCAAAAGGTATAATGGACAAAAGAAATTTTACAAAGATAAGAGGAGTCTCTACACCAAGGGATATTGTATCTCATTTAATGAGAATGATGGAAGTGATTTTGAGAATGATCATGAAGATGATGGCCTTGTTGAAGATAAATCTCTCTTCATGGCTAAAGAAGGTAACTACTCATATCAAGAAGAATCTTCATGGTTTGGAGGTGATTTAGGTGATACAGATGATGAAGAAGACAAGGTAAATTGTGAGAGTGAGTTGATGAATGCCCTTGAATACTGAAGATTGACAATAAGAAAACCAAGAAGTTGAAGTCTTAAATAAAGGACTATGAAGATAAATTCAGTGTGTTTGAGGCAAGAATAAATGAAGGCACCAAGGAGCATGAAGATATAGTCAAGCATCTCAGTTGTCAATTGGAAATCCTATCTACAAGCCTGAAAGCTAAAGAAGATGAGTGTTCAAGGTTGTGATTAAAAACGAGTCATTGAAAGCTGAGTTATAAAAGACATCTAGTAAGATGAAGTCATATGTGATGTTTGAAAAGAGCTTAATTGATCTAGATAACATTCTAAATTGTCAAAAGCATGTTAGTGATAGAAATGGACTTCGTTATAAAGAAGAACAAAAGAATGTAACCCGAGACACAATAAAGACCAATGTGAACAAGGACAATCAGACCTTGAAGATCAATCATCAGTCAAGGAATGAAGGTGTTGGCAGAATAAGGACAAATTAGATTAGACAACCAAATGCCATGAGGTATGCAAATTTCAATGGTTATTGTTACACTTGTAATCAATTCAGACATAAGGCTAGAGAGTGAAGAAGACCTTCTAGGAATAAATTTGCTTGAAACTATTAATCGAATCATCAATCAAGTGTTGTGAATCAAATTGAGTGCTATAGTTGTCATGACATGGGACACAATGCTAGATTTTGTCCAAATCAGGGAAGGCAAGATGAGTTCACTTCAAGAAGAATGGATTGATACAACTGTGAGAAGATTGGTCACATTTCTATGTTCTACAAGCAAAGGCCATCAAGTCAAAATAAGTTCAATCAGACTCCTAGAGTGCAAAGAAGAAGGCAAGCTAAAATATGGAAACCAAAAGTGGAAAATATGTGCCATGATTAGTCTACAGGTCCAAGTGGACTATTTGTCATGGTAGAGAATGCCACAAAGGTTGAAGAGAATTAGGAGAACTCTTTGTCTACTCATTTTGGGAATGAAGAGGATACAAGTGAACATCCTGATGTTGATGAGCAAGTTTCCTATGAAGAATATCAGTTGACAATGTCAAGTGTTGATGCTTTGAAGTGTGAGACTAATACTTCAAGTGAAAAGATATGCCAAGAATATTTATTTTCTCCATATATTTTCAATGCTATCTTAGAATAAAAGAAGAATATTATTGTGGATGGGCATGTTGTTTTTCTTAATCCTAAAAAGAAGAAGAAGAACTATTAGTATCAAATGACCAAGGAGGAGAAGGAATACGAGGAGTTGTGGGAAACTCCTAGTTACACATTATTCTAGGACATTGTGGGTTAGGGTGTCTCTCTCTAGGCTTCAAGGAGACACTTTACAGAAAGAGGAAGCATGGTGGATGCTTGTTGGGTTTTGACTAGTGTTACATGATAAGAAATCCATAAAGGTAGTCCTTGGTGTAAGGTGAGAGGTCTTTGAGGGATAATATTGTGAAGATGAGCTACAATATAAGAAAGGTATGGATGCAATTAGATTTCATTCATGGTTGGTCTCTTGAGATAGCTTGATCTGGTGAATTGTGTGTTCCAGGAGTATTCAAGGACTTTGGTCCTAAAGGTGAGTTCTTGTCAAAATTTTATGCTTGGATTAGTTGGTCAAATATTGAATAATAAGGCAAGGTTGTTATAGAAGTTAAGAATATTAGCACAAGGGTAATCTATGAGGTTTCATGTGTTTATTTGGTCAAAAGAGTTAGTTATGGTCATTTATTTAGTTTGACCATTTCGGTTAGTGCTCACTATCTAATGAGTGTCAATCTTGCAATTTTGATGGTTTTTGGGTCTTGAAAGATAAAAGAGAGTTGATATCAATAGATTTTGGTTTTTCAAAGTGGATGAGGTGGCTAGGTGATGTCAAAATAATGTCATGATCATTTTCTAGTGTTTTGACACATTGACTGTTGTATGTGCAAGGTCTGCAGGCTGGGTATCAAGATTTTCAGGTGTCATTTAAAAAATTGTAAGTTATCAAGGTGTCTCAGTGTCATAATAAAGGTGTGGTGACTTTATTCAAATATGCTCTAGGTGTTTTAAACCCTTGAAAGTCTTTTGTGAGCAATTGGAGAATTTTATTTGCTCTTGAGTTTCCCAGTTTATGCTTAAGGGTATGTAGGTCAAAAACCATGGTATAGGAATTATGGGTTCTCAAAGGATTCTAAGTTCAAAATTTGGTCTAGAAGTGTGCATTGGTGACCTACAGGTTTGGAATAAGTTTCAAGTGATGGCGTTGAGTGGAAGATAGTATGTTGACATTTTTTTTGTTTTATAAACCTAGTGTTTTGGCCTTTGTTGGAAAAGTGTTTTTCCTAATGATTTGAGGTATGGGGATACTTAATCAATTTAAATGGACAAATGGGTGATAAAAAATTCTTTCACAATCTTCTGAAAGTGCGTGGTTGGTTCCATGGAGGAGGATTTGTGCAAATGGAGAGTTAATTAGCTAGTAGGTTTGTGAAAGAAGTATGTTGCATAGGAAAAGATGAGTGTTGATTTTTAGTATGCATGAGGGTGAATATGAGAATGATCCAAATATTAATTTTCAAGCCATGAAAGTTCATACACAAAAATTTATGGGATCTACAAGGTCCAGTTAGGGCTACAAGGCCTCTAGGCAAGGCTACTATGAAAAGGTGGAGTTTTTGGTCAATTTTTCCAAAATACCAAGGTGGTCAATGGTTCATAAGCTTATGTAACTTGGGGTGAGTCCCTCTTAATGTTTTCAAGGTAAGTTCATGCAGTTTATGATGTTCATGTATGATTTATCTTCATAAAAGCTATGTATGATCAAAGACGAGTGTAGTCATCAAGCATGTTTGAGAAGCTCAAGATAACAAGAGGTATGCACAATGTTAGGAGAGTTTGTATCATATCTTAGAGGTGGTAATTTCATTTTATTTATCCTTGAAGTCTTTTTAGGTCCATAAGATCAGGAGTTGATCCCACTTTGTCATTGTGCCAAAGGGGGAGAAAGTGCTTGAAGAAAGAGACAAAGTATGATTATAAGCTTTGTATTGGTGTTTGAAATTAATGAAAAAAGGGTATATTTTTTTGAGGTTTGTCAATTATGTCTATAATGTGACCAATTATGTTGATGAGGTGTCATGTGTGCTAGGATGACAATGACAAAGTGTGCTTCAATGTTCTTCCATAGTTTTTCAGTGTTTGACTTAGACAAGCAATTGATGGATGTTATTGATAGTATGGTAATACTATATAAATCCTATGGTATGTTATGAGTGCTTATAGTGCTTATGAAATTAAACAAAATTCATCAAATCAGTCATATGAAGGTCTAGGCTCAAGTAATCATCTTGATAGATAAGGTTGAATAAGCAATTTGATGACATCATATTTCAGACATGTGAAGGTTTCAAGAGTAGTTTGATACATGGATAGATTACCCTATGAGAGGTGATCATGTGGTTGAAATTTTAGGTCTGGACATGGAGCATAACAAAATTTATTAAGGTGCAAAGTTGGCTTCTCAGATAGAGTTTACCAAGTTCTCATACTTAGCCAAATTTGTGATATCAAAGAACTACAACTAGCGTTTAATCAGACCATAGATCTAAAGGCGAGCATTTAATTTGATCGGATAAGGATCCAATGGTGAAGTTCAAATTCAAATAGTCAATATTACATGTGCTAGTGACATGTGTCTCTATCTCATTAATTTGATATAAAATCAATGGTTCATGGGTTTTCATATAGATAGAGATCAATGATGTGGGTCAAGTCAAAGAGTTAAATGTACATAAGGCACATAGATTTGTCAATTGGAAAAATCTTGGGAGCTCAAATCAAATATCAATGGTGAGCATTTCAAGATAAAGACCATGTTACTTCTGAAGAGATCGATGGTGCGTATTTGTTCAAAGTTTCTACGAAGCACAAGATGAGGTCAAAGTGTCTGATGTTTTACAATTGCACAGTGACTGTCTAGGATGAATTTATTGATGTAGTAAAAATAAAATTTGTAAAGGAATTTAAGATGCATCTAAATAATCTAGTTATAAGGTTTGAAGGTTCGTACAGTCAAAGTCATTGAGCTTTAAAGTTGACTATGTGTTTGCCCATGTTCTATAAGTGAGACAAGAAGGCTAATTAAATATTTATTGATGGTATTTTGATGTTTAAAGGTGAAATATATATTGTATAATGTTATAGACTCCATGAGGACATCTAGGTGATTTTTGGAGGTTTGACCAATCCATCTTCAGTATGAACAAATATTTAGAAGTTGATTGTGTTTGTTGAATGCACTAGCAGATTGAGTGATCATGTTTCATGAGTAATTTGAAGGTGTTATAAGTAGAATTTAAGAATAAAATGAATGTGGAGATGTTATATAAGTCTCTAATGCTTATAATAAGGCATTGGTGGTCATGATTTGCCTCTGATCAGATATGGAAATTCAAAATAGCTTGACTATATTTTGATTGTGTGACCAATCTGAGTGATCATTCTAAGAGAGTTGATTTGAGTGCTTCAAGCTTGTGTTAAAGTGTCTAAAGCAAATGGAGGTATATTTGAGGTCCTAAATTTTTCGCCCATGTGATCTAATCATATGGATATGTGAAATATTTGAGTTTTTGTTCCAAAAGTTTGAGGTTGTGTTTTTATATGTATGAAGACTTAAAGAGCAAGGAGACCTAATTGGTTAGGTTCAAGTGTTGATTTGGTGTTATAGGTGGTATGGACCCATGAGGGAGTAAGAAAGGGTCTATTAGAGATAGGTTTTATGTGTTAGAAGCATTGGTAAAGGATGAATGTGGTTCAAGTAGTCTCACATGTAGCGTGTGAGTATGAAGGCCTAATTGTGTTGGGTCTCACCAAGACCTAATAATGGTTTGGGGCTAATGAGGTAATGGTCAACCTATGAGAATGGATTTGAGATATGTCTTAGCATGATAGAAGTCTTAATGGTTAAGGCAAGTCTTTTGGCTGACCAAGAAGATAATATTCATGAAGACTATATAAAGAGTGAAAGAAAAGGTGATGGTTTCCAAACTTGAGAGTGAAGTGTTGAGATGTTGTGAGTATATGTGGTGAGAAAAAGATTTGTGAAGGTTATGATAGCTGTGTGTATGACTTGAGAGGTAGATCAAAGTGCGAATTACATGTATGACCTTGTGGTCATAATTCTTTTATTGAATTTATAGGTTTGATACATGAGAATAAGTGATGGGTTTCTCCATTAAATTGAGAAGCAATCAAAAGTTATTGATTTTTTATTTTCATAAATGTTATGTTGGTGTTTAAAATCTTAGGCAAATTAGTACTTGTCATCTTCATGTGTTGGTTCTCCTTTTGAAGTGGGTGCTTGACTAAAGTCTCGTATTTGTAGTCATCTTAAAGGATAAGTAGTCCATGTGTTTGTAGGCTTGAGAGTGGGTTTCCTCCCCCAAGAGGGTTTACCACATAGATATTGTGTTATCTTGCATATCTTTCATGTTCATTACTATGAGTGGATTATTTTATTCTTGATTGCTTATGGTATATGTCTAAGGGTTTGAAGGTTTAGATTGAAGTTTTGAAATATCTTGATTCACCGATTCACCCCCCCTCTCAGTGATTGTACCTCTAACATTAAACCCATTATTAAAGGCATAAGAATCTCTTTTAACATGTCATTCACACAAAAATTGCATTTTCTCCTTTTGATTACCCTCACATGTCTTTGATAACAAACTTGAAAGGTTGAAATTGTCAACAAGAGTGATTGTATGAACTAGTGTTTGATTCAGACTCCCAATGTCGTATAGGTATGATAAGGTTAGCGCAAAAAAAAAATTTAATCTTTCAAAAATACCTTAAAATTTGCTAAAAAACCTTGAAATATTTTTAAAAGATTAAAAACATGCTCAAAAGATGTTAATTATTTGCTATGGGGACCTTTTTCTAACCCTAAGCTATGATGAATACTAGTGAAGGAGATATGATCACTCACAAGACCTTAAACAAACACTATCAAACATGATATATGACAAATGATGATTGTAAATAGTTAACATTCTTGGTGACCTCTGCAATTCACTTGCCTACTAAGCAAAGGACAAGTTGCCTTATGGAGTTCATTGGGTATGGAGTCACATGAAATAGTTCACCAAAAACATTGTTATAACCTATTGAATCAACCTATATAAACTTAAAAAACTTCTCAACAAGAAAAGAACATCAAGAAATAATAAATAAATGTGCATAAAGCACTTGGAGAAAAATAAAACAGTTACCTAATATATACAAGAGTGAAATAAAATATCAATAACAAAGCTTCAGGTTTATCCTATTAATTGGGATAGGTAGCTCTTTACCAATCCACTTGAAGAGCTAAAAGGCATTATTCTGCTTTTAGCTGGAAATCATGTATGGTCCACTTCACATATAGTCAAACTTGGTATGCCTTCTAGGCTTAGTCTTCTCCTCATCCCGCTTGAGAACAAGGTCTCCTTCTTTGAATGTCCTCAAAAATGCCCTTTTATCAAAATACTTCATCACTTGATCTTGGTGAAGCTCCATTGTATGCATTGCTTGGTATCTAACCTATTTCAACTCATCAATTCTATAAATCTAATTTCCATGACATTTTCATCTATCATTTCCAGATGGTTAATGAGCTCTAGAGCTGGCAATTCAAGGGATATAGGTAGCCTTGCCTCTCTACCATAGACAATCATATAAAGTGAGTTACCAACAACCATTTTAGGACTTATTATAATAGCCCATAAAGTTTCCTTTATCTTTGTATGCCATGACCTTTGGTTCTCCTTCTTGGTTCTCTTGATAATCTTGATGAGATTCTTATTGGTGGTTTTTGCCAATCCATTCCCTTGGGGTAGTAGTTAGAGGATGTGCTCAAATGTATACCAAGCTTAACTACCCACTCACTTATAAAAGTTCCAAGAAAAGCCATTTCATTATAAAAAATGATTGTGGAAGGCACTCCAAACCTAGTAACTATACCTTGATAAAAGTCTAATACACTAGTCTCATTTGTTTCTTTGATAGCCATTGCTTTTGTCCACCATGTAAAGTACTCAGTAACTATAAGAACCCACTTATGACCTACACTTGAAGGTGGGTTAATCATCCCTATAAATTCCAAGTCCCATTACATGAAGGGTTACTCTACCTGTATGGGTTGGAGAGAAAGGGGTGCTAATTTTTGCTTACTTGTAAATAAGGCACACTTATTACACTTAATCCATGCACAAGCATCTCTAAACAAGTTAAGCCAATAGTATACTACCCTTATTATATTCAAAGTTATGGTTCTTGGATCAAAATGTCCACCTGATAGCCCATCATAGAACTCTCCTAAAATCCTGTCAATCTGATTTATCTTAATACATATTTTTTTATATAATTATTGGTTTTGATGGGACCCTTAACCTATATTAATAAAAGAGATTACACAAACAAGCCAAATTAAATTTCCATGGCCAAAGAAGAACCAATTAAAATAAGTAGCCACAAAGCCATAATCAAATTAGATAGCATACCCATCTACTACACGAACACCAACAACTAAAAAAATGCCATCAGTTAGTGGGAAAGTAATCTAAGAGATTAATTGTCTTTCCCTTTTTACCTTTTTTCTTTTTGACCTCCTTCTACATTCCTTATTCAGGATTCACAACAATAATTTAATTATTTGTATTCTGAAATTATGAATTCATTTTTTCAAACATCTCTTTGTTTGAATCTGAATTTTCAGACTCGTGTCCTCTCTTCACTCCCCCTACTTGATTTTTTAAGGGAATATTTTGAACATTTTATGTTTCCCCTTCATTATACATTGCTTTTTTAATAGGATCAACTTGTTCTCCTCCCTTATTATCTCCCAAATCTGCATTTTCTTGAATTTTTGAATCTTTAAAACAATCTTCAACCAATACCATTAGATTTGATGCACTCTATTTACTTGAGTTAGACTTCTCCCCCTTTTTTTCCTCACTTTAAATCATCCCTAAGGACAAAATGCATGAATATGTCCCAAAACTTTGTAATTACAACATCTAAATGCGATATTCTCATAATCTAGTGCTTGAACGTGAAGAACTTAGCCATATTTAAAAATGATTTTTTTTGGAACCCCTTTACTTAGATCAATCTTTACACAGATTCTAGCAAAAGTGCACAAGCCTACAACAACTCTCTCATGATCATTATTTATGAATGACCTTTAAGTAATTACCTATTTCCTCATAAGCATGCCAAAAATGTAAATTTAGATTAGGGAGATGAACCCTTAATGGCATATTTGTTACTAAGAGAGTGTTAGGTTCAAACTCTAAAAACCAAGGAGTGATAAACAAACCTACATTGCCCCAAAACCAAGGGCCCTCCGAGAAACATTTATGATAATCTTTCTAATTGCAAAAGTGCACAACAAAAAAACCTTTACAACACAGAAAATTCACATTGATTTGACCATTTCTCATAAACCTGTTGATATAATGCAGTCGAAGAAGGCCATAGGCAATTGAATCTATAGATAAATGCATCCTCTACTAAAGTATGAATATAATCATCCACTTTCCCATTAAAAATCTCCATGAAAGGTACTCCTTTACTTGTTCAATAGGGTAGGCTTGAGGAAGAGGACACTTCATAATATTTGACCTGGAAGCAACATTTTTGATCGCATCTTTAAAAGTTATAGGTTTGGTGGGAGATGCTTGTTTCAAACCTTCCACACCTCCCCACAATCTCGAAGCCAAGAAGATGATCAAGTCTTTTCCTAAATGATAGCAAGATAATGGTAAAGAATCCTACAATTATTTGCCCTGATACACCAAACACTGAAACTTGGTTGGGACACCTAAGAAAATCTCCCGACTATGTTTTAAATCTATCATTGAATTTGGCCCTTCCACCCAAATTCATTTTGTTATTCTTGAAATAGATTGCACTAATATTTGGAACCCTTGTTTATCCACCTTTGGATTCTTCTATTTAATCATTTTGTCAAACACTTTACAATCATCATCTAGATCCTCAGGTTTGGACATCTCACTCCTTGAAAATGGTGATCTCTGAAACATTTTTCTAGACAAACCTGTTTCCTCAACAACATCTATTTCACTTGTTAATCCATCTCTCTTGACTAGTTTGTCATTTGATCCCACATCTGATCACTTGGCTCTTCCAACACCATTTACATATACGATCGAAACCCAAATGATGATAAAAAATTCTACCCCAACTGTTGACTTTTCCCCACTCCCATTCATCTTTTTCTACCATTCTGTCATAGACTATAAAATCTGATTAATCCCTCGATCACCAATCCTATCCTGTCAGCCACTAACCCTTGATTTATGTGAAAATTGAAGACCCAACACATAATCATTGACTCCTTCCTTGTAAATGTTTCCCTTGCCTCTGTCACCATTTTTCTTACAATTACATCCTACCAAACCCTAGTTGTCATGATCATTCACATTCTGCCATCATCATCTCCTAACCTTTAATGTAAAACACCAATATGTCAAGATTATCTCAATACATCTTAAGAGAACACTATTGATATCTTTTCTAAACAATATTCCATCCACAAGAACATAAGGAATAGATTGTAGTCTTAAAATACCTCCTTTTAGCTTTGTCCAAACCTTGAGGTCACTCACATGTTTAAAGGAAATGGACCATTTCATGAGTCCAACTAATAGCCAATAAAGTTATAACTGGTTGTTGGCCATCGTGAATCACTAAGATAACATTATTATCATCATGCAAATCTGAAGCTAACTGCTCACACAAACCTTTGCCCCTTACCAACTTTATGACCTTGATGTCAACATCATACTCCATTACTTTTATGATCCAACCTGCCCTCTTCTCATTCAAATCCTTACTTAAAAGGAACTCTTTGACACTTAGATGTGAGACCATTAAATGAACCTTATTGTTAGAAATCAAGTGTCTAAACTTTTTGAGACTACTTATAACAACAAGTAATTGTCTTTCTACAAAGGATTATTTTACCTCATAATCTTGAAAGCCTTGACTAAAGAATGTTATTGGCTACTCCATAACTTCATTATTCTATTGCACCAACATAGCTAAAATAGTATCAATACCTCCAAAGGCATATAAGGTGAAGTCCTTGGTAAAATCATGATTTACAAGTGTAGGATGTTATGATATATCTTTCTTAATTACTTCAAAATTATCCTTTCCCTCTTTAGTCCAATTGAAAACCATATTTTTCTTCAACGTAGAGGTTATTGGTTTCACAAGATTGGCAAAAAGAAGAATAAACCTCCTAATAAAACCAATTCTCCCTAAGAAGCTTTGTAATGTTCTTTTGTGATTATGCAAGGACAATGTTAGAATAACACTTACTCTCTTAGGATCAATTGCAAGTCCTCTTTTGGAGATAATATGGCCTAGAAGCTTGCCTTCATAAACTAAAAATATACATTTTTTGAGGTTAAGCGAGACCCCAAATTGCCTACACCAATCAAAAACTTTTTTAAGATGGGATAAATGACCATAAGCATGCTTAGAGAAATTGTAATATCATCAAGATACTCAAGTGCTATGTCATTTATTAGTCCCTAAAATGCCATATCCATGGCTCTCTAAAAAGTAGCTCCTGCATTAGACAAACCAAAATACATATTCCCATATGCACAGGTCCCCCATTTTGTAGTGAAGTTTGTCTTAAAATGATCCTCTTTTTGAACAAAATTTTTATTAGAATAACCATCAAGAAGTGAAAAACATTATGAACCTATCACGATTTGTAGAATTTGCTCCATGGAAGGTAATGGGTAGTGATCTTTCAATGAGGATCTATTTAGATCTATGAAGTTAACACACGACCTTATTTCCCCAATTTTCTTCCTCAAAGGAACCAAGTTTTGCAACCTAAGCTGAGTGCTTGATGGGGAAAATTATTCCAGTTTTTATTAACTTATTCAACTCCTTCTTCGTGAGAGGCTCTATCTTTGGATTTACAGGGCTTTGTTTTTGCCTAACTGGTGTAGCATTTGGATATAACTATATGGTGTGTTGTGATAGGATAGGATCAAATCCCTTCAAGTCACTATAATCACATGCAAATATATTTTTAAACTTTTTACAGAGTTCAATAAATACAAGTTTTTCATTTTTAGTACATACCTTTCCAACAATGAGAAGTTTGTCCTTAAAGATAGTGATTTTATCATAGTGCTCTTGATTGATGGTCATGTTCACCTTTTCACCTCTAATCTAATCATCAGTACTTAAAATGGACTCAAGAGTAACCAAACCTTTTGGTAGTTTGTTTATCCTCTATTGGATGATTTGCTCTTCATATTACTACTGTAATTTATCTTAATTTTTTGTTGAAAACTCAGCTTCTTCTTATAGGAAATTGATTATTTACTAATCATTTTCAAACACTTTCCAATCAGTGTTATTATCAAGTACAACTAGCCTTACAACCACCTTAATATGTCACTATAATTTGTCCTATTTTTTATCATTGGGAATATCAAACTATGCACCAATGGTAGCTAGTCTATCAACATGTTTGTTCTCTTCTCTAGGGATGGATTGCACATTGAAGGCTTCAAAATATTTAATGAGGTCCCATACTCTATGCTTGTAGGAATTTAATAGATTATTTCTAGTCACATTCTACCCTCTTATCTGATTTACCACCAATTCACTGTCATCAAAAAACTACAGCTACTTAACACCTCTATTTTTAGCCCATTGGAGACCATGTACAAGACTTTCATACTTAGATGAATTTTTTGAATAGCTAAACTGAACCCTAAGGGAAAAATAATTCTTCTCCTTCATGGGAGACACCAACATGGTACCTCCTCCTACTCCATGCCTACTCCTGGATCCATCAAAGTACATTTGTCAAACACCATCATCTTGCTCATTTGTCTTCACAAGGTTAGGAATGAAAAAGTCTTCCTCATGTAAGCAATAAGCACCAATACTACCCTCTTCAACATGTTTAAAGGATCAAACTCATGAAATTTATCCCCCCACTCATCAAACAATGAATTAGGTATGCCTTCAATATGAGTATTTGGCTTTTGGACAACAAGATGGTCCTCTTGGTCAAAAATTATATAATTGGCTTTGATGACACTTGGCACATAAGGTTATATATGGTTTTTGGTAATAGTTTCAGACCCTATAGTGATCTTAGTGTCATACCTAGTCCTAAAAAGCATGTGTGACCAATCAAATAATAGATATCCTCAAATCTTGGTTGTAAAGTCTCTGAAAAGGCATAAAGTAAAGTATAGAGGGAGGTCAATTATGAAGATGTCTTCGAGAATTGAGAAATTAGGGCATGCATGTAAAGTGAGGTTCAATACTTTGATAACACCAATAGTCTTTATGGCTGTCCCATCTAGCTACACAACTGCTTTAGAATGAGGTTCATACTTTAGGCCAAGCTTGTCAACTATTTGTTTAGGCATGACTGAAGCACTGGCTCCCAAATATGTCATGTAATTGTGGATTAAATGGTTTCCAATGATAAATGACATGTAGAAAGGATGGGGTTTGATACCTTTACTTGTATGTTCATCCTTTTGTTGAGGTGTGTTTGTAAGGACAATTTTTGATTGCTCTTTTAATGACCTATTCGAGATACCAAGGTTAGACAAGGTAACTTATAAAAGGTCTTTTTATCCAAGGATAGACAAAGAATATCACATAGATACATTCACATTTGTTTTCTTCATATGCTAAAGAATATTAAACGGATTAGAACTAACCTTTTGTTGTACCTTAGTAGCAGTAGTACCTTCTTGCACTTGCGCTGATTGAATATGACTTATGGGTTGCTCTTTACTTCTTGAAGTCTGAATTTTCTAAATTTATTACACATTTATGTTGAAGTAGGACCAAAAACCATTTGGGGCATTGGAGGAGACTGAATAAGACCTTTATTAGCTGATTGTTCCACTTCCATGGCCCTTTTCTTTGACCTTGTATTGGCTACCATAGAGATATAAGCCTGATTTTGACCTTGCAACTAATTCACTTCACAAAAATCTTCCCCTTTCCAATTTAGAAACGTATCATCATACTTCAACTAGTCTACTTTGAGGAAATGAGGCATTTTGGACCATTAATGCTTGGTTTGGGATGCCATTTAGATTAGTGGTTTGGTTGTGGGATTGGTTGAATGGAAAGCTTCACTCATAGTCATGTACTAACTTATTTTGAATAGGTAATACTGCCTTGGAATTAATAAAAACATTGGGGTTGAATGATTGATAAGGCTTAGCAGAAGTGATTTGACTTTGGCCTTGAAAATTAGCTTGAAATGGTGTCCTATTAGGATGATAAGACTAATAAAGAAGTTGATAAGGTGATTGATAAGGCCTATAATTTTTTTCTTGTTGTCTCTTAAGAGTCACTAATTCATTCCCAAAGGTTTGAATAAGGCTCTTTACCTCTTGCAAGTCATTGGATTGGCTTGGGGCAGCTTTGTCTTGACTTGTTGGTTGGCTAGTTGGCACTAGAATAAGTGTTATTTTAGGTATTTGAGGTGGCATAAAGGGATATATTTATATAATTATAGCCATGGGAGGCCTTGGTGAAATATTTCCATCTTTTATGAGACTCTTCTCAACCCTAATGGTTACCTCATAAGCATCAGGAAGTGTTCTTCCACCCATATATTAAATCATTACTGAAATATCACTATTTAATGCTCTTAAATAATACAAAAAAGTACATTTAGGAGTAGGCCTCACAAATTATGTGATCTTATCCCATGTTCTCTGTAATCTAAAATTAAAATTATAAATATACTTATGTGGTGCTCTTTTGATAGAGGTCAATTCCTCCACCAAAGACAAGTGATTTGATTTGTCTTCAAAATGCCTACATAATGCTTCTCCCAGCTAATCCCAAGTTCTAATGGATTTCACCCTTAATCTCCTATACCATTGAAAGGTTTTGCCCTTAAAGGAGGCTACCAAAAATTTGATTGCAACATTTTCTTGAGTGACATGATGAACAAAACCTATGTTGGCCACATCCTTAATTTGGTCTATAGGGGTAGTTTGATTTTCTCCAGTGAAGGATGGAACACTATTAAGGGTAGTCATAGGGATGTCATCATGCTAGGCAAGATTTAGTGGGATGCCACCATTGAAAGGAACAAAAGTTTGGTTTCTAGGTACTGCCATGTGTGGATTTGGAATTATAATAGGAGTATACTGAGGAGAACTAATAGCAAGTGGAACTTTTATGTATAGGTCAGATTTAGAAAACCTTTTCCTTTTGACTGAATATGAAGGTAACTCAACAAAATCATAAATTTTACCTTTTGAAGATGATTTGGTTGTGATTTTTGGCATGGAAGTTAAGGAACTAGCCTGAAACCAGGATCCTTATTATCATTTTGGAGTCACCAGATGTTAGATATATGTATCTAAACATTGAAAATTATCAAGAACAACATCAAATCTTCAACAAACTCTCTTTTTCTTGTCCCACTAAGCATGCCACAAATTGTTGTCAACTTTTGGAATGCACCCCTAAAGAGTGGTTTGAGATCTCTTCTTTTAATTAACAAAATTGGAAATCTTCAAGGCTGTAGGTGACCTATGTTTGGAGTGAACTTATAGAGAGGGTTGGATCCCCTAGTGTAACACCTAAAATTAACTCCACTCTACTACCACAACAAGGAAAAGGGATAATAACTAAGCACAAAACTAAACCTAAAGCTTGAAAATAAGGTGATGCTCTAGAATGTTTGATTACCTCTACTTGACTAATAATGCACAAGAGGACTAAAGGAACCAACACACCGTACATAACTCACAATTTAACATACTTTTGCATAAGTGTCTCATAGAGAGGCTTGAAACTTATGGCAACACTCAGAAGGAGTAGCAAATGGATTTATAGACGCTGAAATGGTGAAACTTCATGGTTGAATCCTGCATGAACTTGATGCAAACACAGACTATGACCTAAAATGCATAAAGGTAAGGAAATAGGACTACAAATTAAGGATAAACAGTTTTATCGCAAGATAAGATCAACTATTTCATGATTTTACACAATACACAAGTAGTGAGAAGGTAAAAATGGTTATTTTTATTAATCCAAAAGGTAAAAGAAGTACAAAAACTAGTAGGGCTGAGCCACAACCAGCAAGAGGTATATATTTTTTAATGAAAATCTCTAGTACATATAGGGGAATTAAAACTATAGAGAGAAGAGAGCATGACAAGATATCATAAATGTTATCATTATGAAATAAAATAGTCCTAAAACTGAATTTGAATATGAAATCAATGTTATCCATCCTTATCCAATGCATTAACCCTTGAATTGAGGTTGTCTTCATGAATAATAGTGTAGGAGGTTGTTGGAGAACTTGGACAAGCTGAAAGGTCTTCGATAGAGCCATATTTTGAAGGTGCATTATCTCCTTGATTCATTGTAGACTTAACTCTCCATCATCTTGCCCTTGAATGCTTGAATTATTTTTTAACCAACTTGTTTTCAATTCTCATGAAGTGATTCCTCAAATTTAGGACAATTTAAAATAAACCTTCAACCTCTTTGACCTCATTAAACAACCATTTGCTTGTTCAAGGCCACATGTTTGACCTTAGGAAAGTCTATTTCTCCTCCATTTTGGCATAAGGTTTGGATGATGGACCTTTTAGTGGATATCCTTATTAAAGGTATTCATTAGTATGCATTACTCTCCATTCTCTTGCATGAGACTAATTCTACACTTGACCCTTCACTTGCACACTCCTTCATGCATTGACTAACTCTTTTGTAGGAGTATTCATGTTCCATTAAGGCCATTTATGAATTTTGGGCATGGAATTCAGTGCATGGCATCTATTAGAAGTCTTATCACCTTTTATAATTTGATATATCCTTCAAACCTAAGCCTTTTATCCTTGGTGAGGCCATATTAACTACCCACTCACTCAACTAGGCCTAAAACAAGGCCTGCCTGTACATAGTGAGCTATAAATCCTTAATATATTGAACTCAAAAGCTTAAAATCACCTTAATTACCTTGAGACAACCTTGGATCACCTGCACATAAATTTTTAAAACATTTGGATCACTATAAATTGAGTTATGGCACTTTTAGCCTCCTTGAAGACTGGTTTTCATCATTTTTTCCATGTGTAGGTCTATATTTTTTAATTTAATCTCTCCTCATGTACTGTAAAAACTTTAAACCACTTGAAAAAGTTTTGAAATATCAAAATAGACTTTTCAGTCCAAGTTTCATAGGTTTTGGAGCTCTAAAACTCAAATTATGGTTTTTTTTTGCACCTAGGATCTCATAGGGCAACAAGCATGCCAATTCAGTAAAAAAAATTGTATCTCAAGTTATAAGAAGTTTAAAAATCTCTTTATTTTTATGCTAGGATTATATGGACCCCCTCTATGGGTAGTTTAAATTCAAAAAAGTACCAAAAACCTCCAATTTCAAGTCTATAGACCCTCTTCCTTGCTGTGTGCATGCATTTTGCAACATAAACATGTCTTTGGATAGTTTTATTGGATGTAAAGACAACTTAGAAGGTATTGAAGCTTGATGTAGGGTTGAAGGATGGCCTCTAATGAGTTTGGATCACTTTAGAGTCCTCAATATCTTTCAACGATGCAAAACTTAATGAAAACCTCACTTTTCTCTATTTTTTGACTTGGTTGTAGATGCATTTTCACTCTTGTTGATGACTGAAGCTTGTTTGGAAGAGTTTTTGGGGATTGGAGGAGTGTATGAGACCACTCCAAGCTTTGGAAACCTTCTTTCTAAATTTGCTTGCAACCTCATTTGAGCTTTTTTTAGGGTTTTGAAGAGGGTTTTTAAGCAACCTTACTTCTTAAGGTTTGTTCATAAAGTTTAAGCTTTCTTGCGGGGACTAAATGCCATCAAATGGGAGTGAAAAGACCTCTTAAAACTTCCCATCGACCATTTTGAGCCATACAATTGTTTCACTAATATGCCACATTGGTTTTGGGATGGTTTTGAGCTTGATGAACAACTTTGAGGGAGATTTGGGCCCTTTTCACACACTGTAAGCATTGTGTGAGCTCATGGAGATTTGTGGAAGCATGAAGATCATGGAAACACATTCTAAAAACCTTATTTTACCTCTAAGGCACATGCATGACTCATGTTGATAAAAAAAAACCTTGTAATCCATGCTGCAAACAATGGAAAACCTACTCTTTTATGCATGAATCTTTATTTTGGCTTTGATGAGCATGTAAGAGCTTGAAGGAGATCATCAAGAGATTGAAGATGGCTGTAGAAAGTCTGAAGATGCATTATGAATTTGAAAAATCCATCCACCATCTTCCATCCACCTGCAAATTATAAAAAACTTAATTTTTTACCTTTCAAATTCCATGGAAACTGTCCATGACCCTTGCATGCATGTTGAAATATCATAAGGCCTTCAAATTTGTTGTAGATGCATACATGGAAGGTCTAAACCCCTGATTAAAGACATGAGACTCTCTTTCAATGTGCCATTCACACAAAACTTGCATTTTTGCCTTCTAATTGCCCCCATACGTCTTTGATAGCAAGCTTGGAAGGTTGGAATTGTCAACAAGAGTGATTGTATGAACTAGTGTTTGATTAGGACTCCCAATGGCATAAATGTATGACAAGGTTAGTGCAAAAAACAACTTTAATCTTTTCAAAATACCTTAAAGTTTGCTAAAAAACCTTAAAATATTCCAAAAAGACCCAAAACATGCTCAAAAGAACTTAATTATTTGCTATGAGAGCCTTTTTGCAACCCTAAGGTATGATGAACACTAGTGAAGGAGAGATGATCACTCAAAAGACCTTAAACAAACACTATCGAACCTGATGTATGACAAATGGTGAGTAGAAATAGTTAACAATTCTATGAACCAACATTTATATTATGCAATCCCTGAATTATTACCATCGAATCTCTCTCGATAACTACGTGATCAATGTCACACTGAACCAAAAGCTCCAGCGCTGACCCCAGAGCCTATGCTTCTACCTCATTATTGGTTCCATCAACGAGCTTCATCGATGTTGCTCTAATTAATGAGCCAACACAATCATGTATCACACATCTTACTTCTGAGGCCCCTAGATTTCCCCTTACTGCACCATCAAAATTTAGTTTAGACATTCCTAGGAAGCGACAACCAATCCATCTTACTAACACATCTCTTTGCTTTTGAACACTTGACCGACCCATTAATAAGGGAAAGTTGAGGGTTATATTATTTATTTTCGATAATATAATAAATATTCATTTATTAAGAGTAAGTGATTTGATTAATTCTTACATAAAACTTTTTTTTGTTATAAAATGATTAACATATAAATGTTGCATGGACATGCTTTTTTTATATATAATACTTTTATCTTAACATTGACAGAGGCTATATACATATAATATTTTTTTATTAATGGATTGACAAAACTTTTGGTAGTAGAATAATTTATATATTTAATTTTATTAAATTTATAATATATTAGTTATCACTATTTTTTTTTTATAACATCTTAAATTGTATATCAAATCTTATTTAAAATTTCACTATGTGTGAATGATTGTAAAAGATAAAGCCAAAATTGAATGAATACCCTTTTAACTTAAAATCAACCCCTAAAACAAATGATTCATCGAAAAAATATTCACTCCATAATTAAACAATACTCAAACCCATGAATTTATAATCCCACTTCACTTTGCCTGCCCCCACCCAATCCTTTTTATTTAAAAAATAAAATAAAATAAATTTAAAAAAAAGAAAAAAAGCCGTAGTCGCTACGCCACTTTTTTGGCGTCAAGGAAATAAAGAGGATTTCCCAAATTCAAATAATTTTGTTGACGCAGAGCTGCAAGGAGGAGTTTACATAATTACAAAGGGCGCTGTTCAAAACAAGTGCAGGAAAAAATGCCGGATTTGGCTATGCCCGCAGAAGCTTGTTTAGAGCGCCCTCTATTCGGAGGATCCGTTTCCTCCACATTTCCCCATCGTTTTCAGGTATTTCATTTTTGTTTTATCCCTGATTAGCCTCTGTGATAGCATACAAGTTTTAACAATTTACAAATTAAAATGGATTCCCAAATGAAAATGAGTTCATTTCTCTCAGTTGCAACTATAGGCTACTTAGAGAGGGTAATGAGTTCGGTGTTTCAGAGAATAACGTAGTTCAAGTTATATGCTCGAGAGGGTAATTGCCATGTTTGAATACGTGCCAGCTTTAGAATTGGTGCCAGAGCTGAGAGTATAGTGCTGATTGCTCCTACTGACATTTGTTATTGATATTAAAATCGTCAAGTAAACTACTGTAGGGCCTGAAGAACTTGCTGATATGAGCAGAGTTCTACCACAGGTATCCCCTAGGCTGAGAGGACTCAAATACTACATCTAAGGACCTCAGACCGCTCTAATCTCTATATTATCTTCCCTCTCAGAATCCGTTATCCAAAACTGGTAATCTCTGGAACTGCCCAAAGCTTATGCCTTTCACCAACACCATCCAAAAACCAGGGATACAGGGGCCAAACCACCATGGTTCCCAAAGTTGTAGTCCCAAAAGGCATCGTCCACACTGGCCAGAAACAACCCACAAACACAGGAAACATGAATTTGGGAGCCTTGTCTAGTAGCAATGAAACTCACTGAATTCAGAAAATAGAGGAAGATAGCCACTAACCTGAAGAATTCTCCCCCCCCACCCCCCACCGTGGGCGCAGGAGGCTGATGGTTGCCATTCATCAAGGACTTCCCAAAGGTCTGACGTTCTCTGAAGGTTTCCCTATTGATATTCTTACAGTACGCCATCTTCATGTCCTTCATTGTCTTGTCAATGTCCCAGGCTACTTTACCCATGCACGACCTTAAGAAAGCCACTTCTTCTTTCAGGCTCTGCAAACTTCTGAGCATCGAACCCCATCTCTTAAAGTTTTGCAAAATGTGCCTCCAGTTCCTTCAGACAATAGCCATTTGCAAACTTACTCTCATCCACCATTTTCAGTCTGTTGATGACTTTCATAGGTCCAATATTGTTTGTCCTTGCATCCCAATACTGACTGTGCCTCCAACTCCTGGCATCCTAAATATCACAGAGAATTACAAGATGGGGCTTATTCACATGGGAAGCAGCATTGAAACTTCCCTCACCCGCAATGCTTTTTGCAGCTCCCAGGACTCTGAGTTTTATCTCCTGTATCTGAGCACTAAGTGCTTTCACAGACTCCTGTGAAGTGCGATGTTTCTCCTCAACTCAGACCTTGAGCGCTTTGACTGAATCTTTGTATATGACGATTCACATCGATTTTGTCGATCACTTTCTAACCCATACCGACCACAGTATTTTTCTTGCAACAATATTTACATCCATGGCCTTCTCAAAGACCAAATTCCTCCCTCTAATGGCTCCTGGGTCTGCATACACCTTCCAGCTAATATCAGAGTTGCCCTCTTTAAAGTCCTCAACCAGGGTTTGACAACAGCCGGATGGAGCTTATTCCACATTTTGAAGATGTTTTCCCTGCCATTGCTCAAATAGGTACTTATCCCCCCCACCTCTTCTTAGTGGTTGAACCGGTTTCGTGATTGTTAGCACTTAGCAGCATTCATAGGCATCTTAACAGTAAATAAGACATTATAACCCAACTTGGAGAAGTAAAATTGCCTCCCATCAAGCCAGACAAGAGCCTGATGAAAAAACAGAACACTGATGAATTACTCTTAACCAAGCATTTCAGCACTAATTGTTCTTTTTGATTATTTGATTGAATCATTATCAAGGTTAATCTAATAATTGAAGAGCAATTGACGGGTAGTGTTTTTCTGGGAAGGCTAATATTAAAGTGGAGTTATAGTAATAGATTGAACAAGAAAAGAATGCTTGGTTGACTTGCAGAAGGGGTATAACTTGAGTTTCTGCTCTAGTAAACAATGTTAGTTTATTTATGAGCAATGAAGTCGTAATTATACTCTTATATTTGGATGTGATGGAAGGTCAATGACTAACTCAAGTATCATTTTCTTATTGCTGGCCCTGTAGGATCTGAGCAATATTAGAGAGGTTCCAGATCACCAGGTTTGACTTTCTTTCTCTGGCTGATTTTGACAGGAGTTTCTATATGATTATCAATGCTTTTAAGATATTTAATATGTGTCTAATTTCATGTGCTGTGGATTTGCTCTAGTGATTGGTTTGTCACATATTGTCAAATGGTTGTCACAATCTCAATTTATACAGGCTTAATTTATTTCAATACACTATGGGGGTACTGGACTTTGTTTAGTGCCTTTATTTCTGTAAAGGGTACCACGGAATGCTCTTTTCAAGATCTATATTATTGAAGTTAACATGTAATTTCATCTGACAAATTTTGTGTTTGATGTGTAAAGGAGGCATTTGCAGATCCAAATCGCGATGAGAGCCTGATTATTGAGCTATTGGATCTAAAGCAAGATGTCGCAGATAATCAAAGTGCATTGTGGTTTCTTCAGGATCTTGCCAATGAACAAGATTCTTCTGGAGATCTTGTATGTTTATTTTCTTAGTAACAGTTTTATTTATAAAGGGGAATTTGTTTAAAATAACAAAATGCAGATTCCCAGTTTGTTTCAGAACTTATTTATTCCTAGTTCTATCACACTTTTTGCAGTGTGTATGGAACTATCTGAAAATAAATCTGAATACAGAAACTTTTTCATGGCAATCGGTTGCATGTTTATTGTGGTTCATGGAAGAGGTATATCAAAGGCAGAGTTACACTTTTAGAGAAGTTCTTAATTAGAGGATGGTGGCATTTTTTTGTTCTTACGCAAACACATATTTTACACTTGTCCCCCATTAATCACTGTTTATCATGCTCGGTTGAATGTGATATTGTTGCAAAATCAAATTTAAAGCAAGAACTTGATTGTTACACTTACTACATAGATGTGGTATTCAGAATTGGGTATCAAAATTTTCAGATTAATGGTGGTGGCAGGTTGTAGAAAGTGTGAGTGTTGTTGCTCCATCTGGCGTGCCATTTCTTGATCCATCAACTATTGTCACAGCCGCAATTGGTCAAATGGTAAGCCTTAAACATAAAGAAAATTTTGGTTTATGAGTGGGGTTCAATTATGCTTGTTCTTACACATATACATGTACATATTTATTAGAAAATATAAGTAATGGATGTTGACATTGTTTGGATACTTTACATTATAATTTATTATCAAAATGAATTTATTTAGTTGACTTTGGCAAGGCAATGCCCTTAACCTGATGGGTAAACTGCATTCAGCACATTTTTTTTCTATAAATTTGTGGTTAGAAAGTTGATTAATTGGTAGCATATTTAACAAAAATGGTTGAGATTTATGGCTTAAAATTCAATTGCAGATTATTTCTCCAAGACATATCTTTGTTTTGTTTGGTGACTCTGCTGTTTTTGCGCCAACACTGGCAGTTTATTGCTATCCTATGGATTAGAATGCCTTGGATCTGACCAAAGCTATTTTAACAACTTCAATGACTTGATATTTTTCTTGCAACCTGTGATTTCAAGAAAAAATGTCTCTGCTAAAACTTTCCATTTTTGGGGAGCAAATGTTTTCGGCAGACAAGGTGCCTTTGCTAAAATTTGTTATTCTCGATAACATAGTTTTGTAGTCAGTAGCATGGTCATTGTAAGCTTCTGCTTCGGAAAACATAGGTATATAGTGATTAGGATATTTTAGCACATGAGATTAAAGAATCATGGATTAACAGGACAAGTAATTATCTGATTTCTATCATTGAAATTTTTATTATTTGTGTGCTTTTTCTTTAGTTTTGGGAATATTTGGGTAGTTCTAAATGGTTCATTATCTCTAGCCGCACAAAGGAAAAGTGTTGTCATTGAAATAAATTCTTTTCCATTAGGGCTTGGACCATTACAGATTTACCACAACAGTCAATTAATAAGTGACAAAGTTTAGTTTGTAAAAAGCGTCTTTGTCAGACTTATAAAGAAAGTCTAATGATTGCGTTCACAAGAATTCATGTCTAACTAAAAAGGTTAGCCTTTGAAGTATCTGTGCCACAATCTTCAAAATGTTCTATTGATTATGTTAAAGTATCTGGTTGCTGTCTTGTATTTGGAAAAACACCTGTCCAAGGTGGAAATGAGATGCACGTCTTTTTATTATGAGTTTGCAATTAGTCTTTTAGGAATAGCGCGGGCATGCCACTAGGATGCCCTTCTAGCACATGCAATAACATGCAGCAAGGTGTAGTTTCTTATGGACACAAGCATTGCCATGGGGTTGTTCAGCTATGAAATGACTTGCACAGGATTTATGTTTGGAAGAAGTTCAAGGATTATTTCATTCTCAATATAATGAAATGAAGATCATGCGGTCTTTCACGATGTCAAACATTTTATAAGTTGGTTTCTGGATCCATTGTGTTGAATGAAACAATTTCCAACGTTTTGAGTACCTTAAGTCTACTTATCCAAGTACAAGAATTTCAATATTCCAAGAACATTTGTAAGTTACAGCTTAGGGAGAAACACATGTTTGAACTTTGCCATTAATACCATATATGTATGTCATTTTGAATATGCACAGAAAATATACCAGGTCCAAAAAAGAAATTCAATCTTGGAGCAACTGTGATATCCCTCTTTCTAACAAGGTTACAACAGTAGATAGAATCCTAGCAACAGGGCACACCTACTACTCCTCTTCCATCTTTCCCTCTTAGTTGAAATATAAGTTGTTGGAGAAAATACCGATAAACTTTCTTTGGAGTAAACAAAGTGGGGTGAAAGGGATCCCTGACGTAAGAGTTCGAGTGCAACTCTTGCTGGTAAATGGGTACTTTGAGAGGTGGAGGGAAATGCACAGTGGAAAATTCCTGTCCATCACTGTATCCAAGTTGCTTAACATATTTAAGGTATTAGGGGTCCTTTTCAGCTATGTGATATCATTGGCAATGACAAGGTATTTATGATTTCCTTTTCAATTCCAATTAACATATTGTAGGCAGCTTGGCAACAAGTGTTTGCTCCTCTTCTTTGGAACTCTAAGGTGCTATGGGATGCTTGGGATATGGTTTGAAGACCCATTTGGATGTTCCACTCCCTATAAAGCCACATTGGTCTCATGCCCAAATTTTCTAGTAAACGTTTGGCTAGGAAAGAGTTGTTTTGGTGGGGAGGTTTGTGGAATCATGAACATCAAAATTGGCACGGTTGGTGTGATTTAAACTGGACCCAAAAACTTACTAGGGCGGACAAGATAACTCATTAAGCCCTTTGTAGAATGATTCCATAAAACTGTCTTTTAAATTGATGTTGGGGATAAGGTCTACATGCAATAAACTAACACACAAAAGAACTGTGCCATATGAATCTTGAACGTACAAGGAAATAACAAGCGCATGGAATAAGCAAGATTTCACCTAAAAAAACTTGTTTGGGTAAAAATCCAGCATAGTAACCTTCTTTATTTTAGCATTAAAAAAACCCTGTTTAGAATACTACAACAACTTGCAAGGTTCTGTAACCTTCATACAACACTTCAATTTATATAACAATGCACACACTTGACCATGTGTATTCAACATTCATGCCTTTATGCGCATCTACAATACATTGAATTGTGTATCAACATCAACCATACACTAGACTGTGTAAGATTGCATTTCCTCTATACACTTTACCGTGTATAAGTTCATTATACGCTTCTCAAGCATCATCTTCTTCCTAAGAAGAACCATGCCTATATTTGGCCCATGACTTTGTAACGCCCATGCAGTAGGGGAATCTGTAGAGTAGTTACCAACTACTGAGTAAAGTGATCATTGCTTAATGCTCCTTAACAACTCCATGTCAGAGTACCACCAAGATGCTATTCACACACTTTAAGTCTGATAGATATAATCATGATGGATTGCTATATGCACTCATGCAATCTGTAAGATCACTCCTGCACACCATTACCACAGAGAAACCATCTCAGACATTATGCACACGAAAGTCTCTTCATTATTGCTTCAAGACAATATACAACCACCCATATAGTATCTCTCTACTCCATCGGTTTAGAAGAAGCATAAGGAGAGCCTACTAAATAGGTCAATGAGTTGGTTTCACAACAACTGCTTGGTTGTTGTGATCCACTCAAACTAGTGTTGATTGCCTAAGTTGGTGCACACATAATATTGTAGGTGCACACAACAATATAACAACTAAAACAAACTCTTAAATTAAGCTTAACTCCATGAGTGGGTGTGAACACAGCTAAAGCCAACACTGGTTTGGAATTAACTCAAACCACTAACTAGTGTGAACACGCCACTCCAACACCCTCCCTTAAGCACATAATAGGGAGTGAGAAAAAAGCAAGCAAAGAGACTGAATGGGTCCCGACAACTAGGCCTGATCAGGTACCCATGTACAAATCACAATTAAATACAAAGTGTTCATATGGCAACCAATCCATCTTACTGGAATATATGGACGTTGAGTCGCTATAATCGCCAATTCAAATAGAAAATAGTACTCTATACGAGACTCTATAAAAAACACCTATCACAAAATTAGAGAAAAAAGAGTTACCATGGATGAAATGTATCACTGCAAGGTACCCAAAAAACTAGTAGAACCACAATGAGAGTGAAGAAGAGAACATACGTTGCAAGGCGTCCCAAGAAGCACGACTCAAAGGCTCAACACAATGTTGTAGTAGGTGCACTAGATGGAACGAAGGCCATCAAATACAAATGCACTTTGTGGACTCGAAAGTCGCAATGGAACTCAAATTTGCATGAGTGGTCTAGATCCACTGCTCGATCACAAAAAAGCAACTGACATTGGAATTCACCAGAATAGCTCTTACAAAAAGAGATTGTTAGAGGTGTCGATAGTGCAAAAAAGGTTCACCAATTGAATTCGATCTACTGCCAGAAGATGCTGTGCACCAAGGGTTAGCAAGGAACACGACATCTGAAGAAGCAAGATCTACACCATACCCCCCATGCTATTGATTGGGTGGAGTGACGCAAAACGTTTGTATGAGTGGATTGAATCTGCTACTCGAACATTGACAAGCTAACACTGTATTCACCATAATAACTCCATATCATGCTGAAAGAGACTATCACATTGTCGAAGAGGACAAGCTAACACTGGGATTCACTAGAATAGCTACACTTCAAGTTGTGGGAGACTGTCAACTGTTAAAAAAATGCCAAAGATACAAATCAAATATCTCTCAAGAAGATGACCCTAATGGTGATGGGAAAGTCAAGCAATCAGAGTGATAAAGGTGCCCAATATAAAGCACACACGCATGAAAGTAGACAAGACTGAATAAAGAAACCTTCCATGGCACTTTATAACTTAGTGCGAGTACAAAATAATCCCAAAAACAAAAAACACCAAATGACGCAAGAAATCCCAAAATGTTGTCAATCTGTATAAGATGCCATCAAGAACAAGAGAGTTGTTCCTAAAACAAGGGAGCTGTGTGCGGACAATGAAGCTAAAACATGGAGGAACCATGCTGGTAAAATCCTTGCAAAGAATGCTTATGTTACCATCACAAGTGATAAAAAATCCATCCCAAATGAATACAGATGGTGAATGATGATGCCTGCATATGCTTAGATGTGAAGTGCACAATATGAGTATGCAAAAAAGCATCTGAATGTGTGCCGGGGTGATCATGCCTAACAACTATAATCTGAGGTTGCTCAAGCCTGAGTGAAAAGTGCAACAAAACTCGTGTTGCTCAACATCCTCACGAAGAGGGGAACAAACAAAAAATAGGAGCTCTGTCATCAAAGGATCCCATCAAAGATGAAACACCTACTGAATACCAATGCCATGCCGAGCATTCTACGTAACAGGCTAGATAGGGGTAGCAATGTCCTATAGATGCTTCTCAATGTCCACAAGTCTAGTAGTGTGACCTATGGAACAAAGCATTTGAGAGTCAAAAAATAGTGGTATGCTTCTAAAAAAGAATAGGCATGTATGTAGGTGGAATTAACGTGGGATATATAGAGCGTGCAACAATAGTAGGCCCAAAAGCATCATTTGCAACAATAAGAGCAATGTGCGGCCAAAAAACACAAGTGGCACAAAAAACGTACACAGATAATGTGGGACGTTGGGCTCTGTCAAAAATGCGTTTGTGTACAAATTGCACAAAAACAAAAGTGTTTTTGTGAGGGGGTCTGACCGCCTGCTAGACTGGACGTCACCCTTTATCTTCGACTAGAGAGAGGAGTGTATGTGCAAAAAATATTGTCGATGCCAAAAATAATAAATATGCCCCTTAGAATGTTAGGCACCTTTACAATGATTTCCTCCACTTTTCAATTAACCACCACATAAAGGTGATGGCCCCTCATTAATAAATTAATTTTGATTTGTTTTAATAAAACAAATAGAAAATTTGTTTTAATTAAAAAAAACTACTTTTGGGAGGGGTTTCGAACCCTAAACATATGTTTGTGAAGGGTTTGAATAAAATGCTAATTGCCACTACACCATGCTAAACTTATAACAAATTACATATGCAAAAGGTTATTAAAAAATTTGAAATAAAAGAAAGTTTCAAAAAAGAATAGAAACCTTTGGTATGGTCGAGCCATAGGTGGTTGATAGCTGACCAAGATAGGTGGTGGCATAGGAATGCGTAGGACGACCACGTATTAGGTAGTTGACTGCCAAGGGAATTGAGCTAGCATGAAGGCAACATGCAGCGGTGGAGGCAAAGAAACAAACGGCCAAATACAATCCACTCAATAGACTAGACGGGTTGGAAAACAAGTTATTGTGATGGAAACCATGTTTCCTCCGCTATGCAAAGATTGCCTCTTTGTGTTCGTTGTGTATATCCCAGTTCGGAATATGAGTTGTAGCAAATAAAATTACGTTTTCGCCTCAATGCCAAAACAATGTTGGACCAACGGGTGGTGCAGGCCGTTGCCAATTGTGAGACTTGGATTTGGGTTGATGGTGGAAAGTTTGTTGTTTGGCCGACCAAAAAAAACACGGTGAAGTTAGTGGAGACCATTCCAAAAAAAAACTAGCGAGGATGGAGTGGCTCGCCTGTCAGTGGAGTATGGAACTCGCTATGCTGAGAACAGAACTCACCTAGTACCTAAGACCAAATATGTTGTTGATCCTACAAAAGACCATTGCTACCTCGCCATCAAAAAAGCTCATCGCCATGGCAGGGTGTAGTATTAGTCGATCTGCTCCTCTCCCTTTCTACGACCTTATGACCTCGCCCTTCAATTTTGCAGCATGGCCAAAGAAAATCGTGCTTGATTTTGGAGGAGAGTCGATAATGGAGGAGAGAGATGGGTCATAGATGGGAAGAGTCTGCTTATAATAGTTGCTTCACTGCCTCACGTCGTCCAACCATGTTTCCTTCAGATCATAGTGCTAAAAAGTGCCCTCATATGTGGAGATAAATGGCAAACATATGTGCATATAACCTAATAAAAAATGGTAGTTATTTGGATCCATTGGTCAATAACCAGATGAAGGGACGGCGAACAAGACAAGTTCAAACTTGGTAAAAAAAAGCTTGTTAAAAAAAATAATACCGGCTATATAAGGGCCTCAGGCTTAGGTATGGTCCTATGAAAGATTGTCGTGTGGTTGAGGCCATGTAGGGGAAGACCAGGTTTCTATACTCTTCCTTGATATCATATCGGAGTAAAAAACAAGCAGTCGGGGGTACGACTATGCAAAGCCATAAAATTGTAGCAGTCTGTATGGCAGGCAACTTCAAAACAAACCTTGTACACAAAGATACAAATCATTGAGTAATAGCTGTAGGAGGTAGCTTTGATACCATGATGGAGTGCTATATGCACTCATGCAATCTGCATCATCACTCTTGCACACCATACCACAGAGAAACCATCTCAGACATTATGCACACAAAAGTCTCTTCATTATTGCCTCAAGACAATATACAACCCATATAGTTTCTCTCTACTCCATCGATCTAGGAGAAGCATAAGGAGAGCCTACTAAATAGGCTAATGAGTTGGTTTCACAACAACTACTTGGTTGTTGTGATCCACTCAAAATAGTGTGCATTGCCTAAGTTGGTGCACACAAAATATTGTACGTGCACACAACAATCGAACAACTAAAACAAACTCCTAAATCAAGCTTAACTCCGTGAGTGGGTGTGAACATGGCTAAAGACAAAACTGGTTTGGAAATAACTCAAACCATTAGCCAATGTGAACACGACCACTCCAACAAATCAAACAAGGGTCTACTAATGCCTTACATTTGTGCATTGCTTGACAATGTTGTGTAGCTGCTCACAACACCTTATTGCCCTTCCACTACTATGCACCAATTTGCAAGCTTCTACAGTGCAATGATGTTGCATAGAAAGCATTGTGTAGCTCTGCATCATCTCCAACATGCTGACAAGCTTGCACAATTGTCATAGATGTCATAGACAGTCTCCACGCAAGCCTACAAAAACTCACTAACTTGCTCAAACAACACTGCACACCTCTAGTTGCACAACCAAGCTATGCAACATCCCACACACTTAGTGCTTGTGCAAATAACTTGTGCAACACCACTCTTATGCAAAATTTTCATTGCACAGATCCATGCAAAGTTGAAACATTTCCCAACAATCACCCACTTGTCGAACACTTTGCATAAGAGTGCATGCATCCATCCTTCAACAACTTTGGGCAACCATGCCCATCTCTTTCCTGCACCAAGAGAACTTCTCATAACTCAATATTTTAGTCAATGAATTTGCAATGCTTTTCATTTGTGTCCACCTTCTCCAGTTGTATCTTCATGTCTTCCACGATTTCCCTTACAAAATGATATCGTACATCAATGTGCTTCATATGAGAATGATACTTAGGGTTCTTTGCTAGACAAATTGTGCTTTGGGTATCGTAATCTATCCTTATAGCCTTTTGAGTGAACCCAAAAGTAGAACATAACCTTTGAGGCCATACGACTTCCTTGCTTGCACGATGAGTAGCTGTCATGTTCTTAGCCTCAATGGCGGATATTGCAACACTTGCGTTTTTCTCATCCAACCTACAGCTCCACCAAACATGTTGGACACATTCGCATTGGTAGATCTACAACAATCAAGATCTCTAGCCCATTTAGTATCCACAAAGCCTTGTAAATTCAACTTCTTGCTTTCACGAGGTCTGCCCTGATAGCAAATTTTATAATCAGAAGCCTCGTACAGATACCTAAAGATCTTCTTCACCACCATTCAATGCTTCACCCCAGGATTGGACGTGAATCTACTCATTACTCCCACTGCATGCACAATGTCAGGTCTTGTGCAGACCATCACATACATTAGGCTTCCCACTACATTTGCATACGGAATTTGAAACATGTCCTCCAACTCCTCTTGTCTTGGGACTTTGTACAGTAGATAGTTTAGACCAATTGGAAAAGGTGTGCGCACAGGATTGCAATCTGGCATCCCAAACCTTTCCATTATTGTCTCAACATACTTCCTCTGGTCTAGCCAAAGCTTCTTGTTCACATGATCTTGTTTCATTTCCATGCCCAAGATGAATCTTACAGCACCAAGATATTTAATGTCGAACTGCGCAAACAATTGAAACTTTACCTGCTTGATCATTTCCTTGTCATTCCTGATCAACATGTCATCCATGTAGCGTACTATGAAGACATAGTTATCACCTTCTTTAATGTACATGCAAGGAACAACTTTTTTGAGCGCAAGCTCAAGTCCAACCACATAACAATCAAACTTATGATTCCACATCCTTGGCTTTTGCGTCAAGCCATACAAGGACTTCTTCAGTCTACAAACCAAGTCTTCTTTCCCTTTTATCTTGAAGCTTTTCGGCTACGACATGTAGATTTCTTCTTCAAGCTCCCTATGCAGAAACATTGTCTTACCATCCATTTGATCTATCTCAAGATCAAAGACAACAACAATAGCTAAAAGAAATTTAATGGAAGTCAATTTTGCAATAAGAGAAAGGGTCTCACCAAAGTCAATTCCCTCTACTTGCTAGAATCCCTTTGCTACGAGGTGTGCCTTATGCTTCTCTAGTTTCCCTTGCACATTTTGTTGCTTCTTGAAAACCCACTTGCAACCTACAAGTTTTCATCTTGGAGGCAACTTTACCAAGTCTCAAGTCTCATACTTGTCGAGAGACTCCATTTCCTCCTTCATGGCTTTCTTCCAAAACTTTCTCTCATGGCATCCAAGAGCTTCCTTTACCATCGTGGGGTCTTCACCATCAGTCACAGATAACAAGAACGCATGATGGAAATTCAATGGGCTATACCTTCTAGGCATTTTATGCACTCGTTTTGATCTCCTCAAAGTAGGAGTCACAAGCTCCTCTTCTTGTGGCTCTTCATCCGTTGCACCATACTTTGGATACAGGCTCTTCAACATCTACATCAACCTACAACTTTTTTGTTCCTTCCTATGGATGCTTCTTTTGTTCTTCTTGCAAAACCTTGTGCACCTCCCTAAAGACTACATTCCGGCTATAGACCACCTTTTTCTCTTTATTCCAAAGCTTGTACCATTTGACACCATTCCCATATCCAATAAAGATGCACTTTGCAAACTTGAAGTCAAGTTTTGATCTTTTCTCCTTTAGAATATGGGAATAAACTTCGCAACCAAAGATTCACAGGCATTGCAAGCATGGCTTCTTACTAGTCCATGCTTCTTGCAGAGTCTTGTCAACCAGTGTTGATATGGGTGATCGGTTGACAAGGTAACAATTAGTAACCACTACTTTAGCCCAAAACTTCTGCTCCAAGTGCACGCCACTCAACATACTCCAAGCCTTGTCCATCAACACCCTGTTTATCAGCTCTACAACTCCATTCTGCTGCCATGTGTAGGGAGTTGTCTTTTGTCTTTCAATTTTGCATTGCTTCCAGAATTTCTCAAACTTGTTTGAGCAGTATTCATCCCCATTGTTCGTGCGCAATACTTTGATCCTTTTCTTTGTTTGGTTCTTCACAAGGGCTTTGAACTCCTTGAATTTCTAAAAGTTCAAATTTCTTCTGGAGAAAGTATATCTAGGTCTTGCGAGAGAAGTCATATATGAAGGACACATAAGAGAAATTTGTTCAGTGATGGGACATCTATTGGTCCAAACACATCACTATGGATCACCTGCAATATTCCACTTAGCCACACAACACTTGTGGGGAATTTCACCCGACTTTGCTTGCCATAGATGCACTTTTCACAAAATTATACGTCCAAGGGACAATTGTCCATCCCTTCCGCCATATCTTTAGTTTGCATCATGCACATACCTTTTTCACCAATATGGTCCAGCCTTAGATGCCATGGCATTGTCATCTCCATTGGAAGGTATGTGCACCTTCCTGAATCAGCCTTGGCCTCAGGAACAACAATGTTGTTACATGTGTTGGTTACCACACTCGCATCAAGCTTGAACGAAGTACTCGTACGCATGCCCCTTGCTAATTCCATGGCTTTGTGCACCATCTTGCACCCATCTCTATTGAATGAGATTTGGACGTTGATGTTAGGAAAAATAATACTCACATGGAATATTGTTAGTAGTTAGAATGTTTGTGTGAGTGAGTTGATAAAACAACTCACGTAGAGGTGTTTGGAGAGATAATAGGGATAAGTTGAGTGGTTGTAGGGATGAGAGATTTGTTGCTGATAAGGCTACGCTCCCTCAATCAAGGAGCTAAGTTGCCTATATATTTGTATCTCTATAATTGCATAATAATGTGCGTTTTATTACTTTTCTTTATACTTGCATGTCTACTCAAGAAACTTGGCCTTGCTGGATTTTGCATTGATCGATTAGTATACATGCTTCGGTCTTGACTCAGTTTCAAGTCCATTTGGCATCAATAGAACTCAGATAAGATCCCTGTCGGTGGCATGTCATACCTTGTTCCTAGACACGACCTACATCGAGTTGATTACATTTGTTGTATAAGCTTGCATCAAGGTCCATATGTACTCCACCACCAAAATAAGTCTCCCACTACAGCTGTACACACGTCTTTGAAGTTTTGAGTAGGAATTTTTTTATTGGACTTCAGTTACGCACAAAATGCGGCATTGCTCAGTCCTCCTTCAACGGGAATTCAATCAGTTTGGCGTACTCTTGCTCGTAGAACTTCTTATGCTTGCTTGATCATAATATCGCATGATCATCTTCAGCTTTCATCAAGGTCCATATGTACTCCACTACCAGAATAAGTCTCCCACTACAGTTGTACACACATCTTTGAAGTTTTGAGTAGGATTTTTTTATTGGACTTCAGTTACGCACAAAATGTGGCATTGCTCAATCCTCCAATGGGAATTTCATCAGTTTGGCGTACTCTTGCTCATAGAATTCCTTATGCTTGCTTGATCATAATATCACATGATCATCTTCGTCCTTCTGTGATGGAATCTTTTCTCGTTGTTCATCTTTTGTCTCGGCATCCTTGACTATCCCCCTGAGCTCATCCACTCCTCCACTCCGTTCTACCAATCGAACTCGTGTCCGGTCATAATTTAAGTTCATATTTTTTTTAATAGTCTTTGGGTTATAAAGTATAGGAGATTTTAAGTTTTGTTTTAGTAATGTCTTTTAATTTTGTCTTTTAAGTTATATAATATAGTTTGTAGGAATAACATTTTCTTTTATTTAATTAGGTTTTATCAAGTTTATAGTTGAGTCTATATTTTATGGTCGATAAAAGTTTATACTTTTTTAGTCATGTTAAAATCAAGTTATAGATTATGTTTATTATCGTGTGTCTAGAGTCAAGTTTTTAATCCATAATCATTTTGTATGTCATCATTGTCAAGATCAAAAGTAAAACTTCCTTTTGTAAATGGGGGACATTTTCAGTTGAAACCGACGTTCCAAGTTGAAAATTGTGGGGGAAGTTTATTCTAAAAACGACATGCAAGTGGAACTTCATTTTGAACCTCAATGCCAAATTTGCTAAGTAACATACAAATAGAGGCTGGAAGCATTGGAGATTGGAGGACATTCAACGACCTCGAGTCAGTCACTAACTTAAGGGCAACACATTGCATTAGTGGCATCAATGTCCGCGCCAAACCAATAAAAGCCAAGGGCGGTATTAAGTGACAGTGGAATCACCTTTGTTGTTGTGATCTAGTGGCAACGATTGTATGCAGTGGCTACAAAAGACGACAATGAGGACTTAGTCCTCAAACATTTCATTTTTATGTTCTTATTTTTGTGTGAAAATAAGTAGTACATTTCCTATTTTCCCAAATGTTGTACTTTATAAAAAAATGGTGTGTTTTGGAGATACAGGAGTGAGGGTTGAACAAATGGTTCTTGATTATAGATCCCACATTGACTAGGTTGATGTGTTCCCATCAGTGAATGGTTGATGAGAGGTAGATGGTTCCTGTTTGTAGTTCGCACACTGAATTCGGTTGATGTGTTGCCAATAGTGAATCTTCGATGAGAGGTTGGTGTTTGTTTGTTCTCTCTCTAGCTTCATACAGTCCTGTAAAACACAAATTACCATGTAAGTACTAAAGGGGGGAATGTTAGGAAAAATAGTACTCACATGGAGAATTGTTAGGAGTTAGAATATTTGTGTGAGTGAGTTGATAAAACAACTCTTGTAGAGGTGTTTGGGGAGATAATAGGGATAAGTTGAGTGATTGTAGGGATGGCAAATATGTGGGGATATTTGTTGCTGATAAGGCTACACTCCCTGAATCAAGGAGCTAAGTTGCCTATATATTTGTATCTTTATAATTGCATAATAGTGTGAGTTTCATTAGTATATTATTTTTGTGTTCGTGTTAGAATTTCTGACATCATTAATTTTGTTCTCAAAGATTAGATTCATTGCAAGTCTAGGATTGTGCAACACACTAGGAAGAGTCTTGATCCCCCCATATTTGAACTTTAGCTTCACTTTTCCTGTACCCACGATCCTGTAGGTTGAGTTGTCTCCTAGAAAGACATCACCACCATCATATTCTTCATATTTGCAAAACCACATCCTCACAGGAGTCATATGATAAGAGTCACCTGAATCGATTAACCAAGCATCATTACATGCATGCGAACTCGAGACTATGAGATATGCATCTCCATTTCCATCATTGGAGACCTTTTCACCTGAAGATTGTGTAGGATTCAATGGTTTGGCCTTTTCCAACTTTCTCGCTTTATAGTCCTCCTTGAAATGCCCTATTTTGCTGCAATTCTAGCACTTATTGGAGGATCTATCTGAAGTCTTAAATTGGCCTCTAGACTTCGAGCACTCATCCCCAATCTTCCGTTTGCCTCTTTCTTGTGAGCGACCACGCACAAACAAGGTGTCCTTTGTTTGATAGCTTTCCATAGACATGTGCTTCATCTCCTTTCAACTTTGATAATAGAGTTGAGACGACATCTTCTACTTTTAGCTCTAATGTAGTACTATTGATAGCTATCACTAAATTATCCCACGAGTTTGACTATGAGATATGCATCTCCATTTCCATTACGAGAGACCTTTTCACTTGTAGATTGTGTAGGAGCTTTTCCACCTTTCTCGCTCTATAGTCCTCCTTGAAATGCCTTGTTTTGCTGCAATTCTAGCACTTATTAAAGGATCTATCCGAAGTCTTACATCTACTTCTAGACTTCGAGCACTCATCCCCAATCTTCCGTTTGCCTCTTTCTTGTGAGCGACCACGCACAAACAAGGCATCCTTTGTTTGAAAGCTTTCCATAGATGTGTGCCTCATCTCCTTTCAACTTTGATAATAGAGTTGCGACGACATCTTCCACTTTTAGCTCTGATGTAGTACTATTGATAGCTATCACTAAATTGTCCCATGAGTTTGGAAAAGAGCACAACAATGTGATACACCTTTCTTCATCATCCATTTTGACATCTATGGATGATAACTGACTTAACATAGTGTTGACGGTGTTCATGGGCTTTGCAAACGAGTCACCATCATGCATTCACAATGAATATAGCTTTTTTTGCAGTAGTTTGTTTACTCGCGACTTGGCTTGGTACAACGTTCCCAACTTATCCCAAAGAAGCTTCGTAGCCTTTTCAGCCTAGACATTTAGTGGGCACTGAATTCGACAAACATAACTTGATAGAGCTTCTAGCTTTCCTATCAACCTTCTCCCATTCTTCTAGTTTCACTCTTGTTGGTGGTGCGTCTGCTACAACAACCCACTGATCTCTATCTACCAAGAGATCTTCCATTTTGAGTTTCCATAACTCAAAATGTTGACCATTGAATTTCTCAATCTCTATACTTGTGTTTCCGGTCATTTTCCTCACACAAGGTTTTTCCTTACAAAACTCCCACTCGAGAAGACTGTCGCATGTTATCCGAACTTCCACAAAGCTAATGACCAAGCTCTAATACCAAATATTGGGGATAAGGTCTATATGCGGTAAACTAACATAGAGAAGAGCTATGCTCTATGAGTCTTGAACATACAAGGAAATAACAAGCACACAGAATAAGCAAGGTTTCACTTGGGAAAACCCCTTCGGGTAAAAAAACCCAATACAATAAACTTCTTGATTATAGCATTAACAAAAGCCTATTACAAATTTACAAGTTGCAAGGTTCTGTAACCTTCATACAACACTTTACTATATATTACAATGCACACATTTGACCGTGTGTATTCAACATTTATGCAAAATATTGCATCCACAATACACTGAACCGTGTATCAATATCAACCATATGCTAGACTGTGTAATATCACATTCCTTCTATACACTTAACCATGTATGAGTTTATCATATGCTTCCCAAGCTTCATCTTCTTCTCGAGGAGAATTGTGCTTATATCTGACACCTCACTTTGTAATGCCTGGACAAGAGGGGAATCTGTAGTCACCAACTACTGAGAAAAGTGATCTTTGCGTAACACTCCTCAACAGCTTCATGTCAGAGTGTCACCAAGACATTATTTGCACACCTTTAGTCTAACAGATGCAATCAAACAAGTGTTTAGTAGTGCCTCACATTTGTACATTGCTTGACAGTGTTGCGCAGCTCCTCACAACACCTTATTGTGAATCCACCATTGTGCACCACTTCACAACCTTCTAGAGTGCAATGATACTATGCAAAAAACACTGTGCAATGCTGCATCATTTCTAGCACACTGACAACCTTGCGCAATTGTCCTAGACAATCTCCACGCAAGCCTAGCAAACTCACTAACTCGTGCAAACAACACTGTGCACCAATACTTCTGCAACCAACTTGCGCAACAACCTGCACACCCAATACTTGTGCAAACAACCTACGCAACACCACCCTTGTGCACAATTATCATTGTGCAGATCCATGCAAAGTTGAAAACATCTTCCAATAATTGCAGCTTCAGGGGTCTAGTCCATTTTGGAAAAATGGAAATGGTGAAAAGGGAAGGCCTTAAATTATGAGACAAAGGATCTCTATGAGTCAGAGTGATACACACTATTGCTTGCTCCATGATTGAACAAGAAGTGGGGCGAGGGATCTTGGAGCGCAATGGAAAAAGTGGAGTTGTGCCAATCTATTTTGAATTAATGATCTGCCTTTGAGCCTTAGGTGTTGGCATGCTTGATGGTCCTCAAGGGATTTCTAGTTAAGGCAAGGCTTCATAAGGTTAGTATTAGGGATTGTACATGTAGGCAATGTAGCAAAGAAGAAACTTTAATTCATGTTTTTGGAGGTGCCCAACAACCAGGTCCTTTTGGGATTGAGTTTAGGCTAAGTCAATCTTGGTATTGGCATGGGTTCAAGGTTCGGGTATGTTGGTATGGTGATTTTTCCTCCCTGGGTACGGTTTGGGTAGGACCATACAAAAAAATATAGCCAAATAAGAAAAATTAACCGCATAGTATGCATAGAGTAAATAAAATAAGTTAAATAACCACAAAAGAGTTGGAACTTATAACCACAATGACATAGTTCAAATGTCATAAAAAAAAAATAAAAATCAACATATTTATTATCAACGAGAGCATAAACATCATCTTGTGGTTCATTAGAACCACAAGCAGTAGCAGTGCCACTCTCAAGTAGTTGCGCTATGCTGGTTTTGCAAAGAACTCTCTTTCTCCATGTTGAGTAATGAAAGATGGGCAATGGAAGAATCCAAGCTTGGTTGTTCCAGCTCTACATGCCAACCCTTTGTCGCCCCTTGCTTGCATTTGCCCTGCTTGCTTGATAGAAGGCTTAGGTTGGAATGCACATAGACCAACTCCTTCGCTTTTTCCACTCCCAGCTTCTTGTGCTTAATTGAGTGGATGAAAGTGTATGTACTCCAGTTTTGTTCAGTTGAAGAGGAACTTGCAACCTATTGAGGCAAAGTCAATGTAAAAATAAAAAGTTAAACTAAAACTAAATATTAAATAGTGACTATACACTTAAAACGAAAAATGAGTTGGAAGGTTTAAAATATTTTTTTACTTATGATAGAATTTTTATTGCAAAAGGCTGGAGGTGGGTGGATCCTTGTGCATGGAGGTACCACCACGTATGAGCGTCCTTATACTTTTCTCAAGGAGTGCTAAGGGTGTGACTTGTGGAGGCCTAAGTTGCCGCATTTGAATTTGTGGAGGATAAAATTCGTCAAAGGTTCGTAGCTAAAAAAATCCACCATCAAATTCGTTATTAAATTTGGCTAAAAGAAATATTATACTTGTGTTTTAGAGTAAATATTAAAAAAAGATTGAATTTCAACTTTTTTTTATAAATTTTGATGAATTACATAGAATTTCAACGAATTTCAATGAATTGTTTTAGGCAGATTTGGTATTTGGTGAATTTATTTTTTTCACATAAATTTTGCTAAATGTGGCAACATAGGTGGAGGCTATGAAATTTCCAAACTCTCCCACAACCGTTTTTTCTACTTTTGGATCGGGGAAGAGTCTGCAGAATGTCGCCTTAGACCATCACTAACCTCAACATCAATATATTGTGGGACCGACCTAGAAAAATAAATGATCTCAATGTTGTAGTATTTTGCAGTGAAGGTAAATCAAGGAGATGTAGTGACGAGGTCATTTTGTTCCACCAATCAATGAAATGTGATTGCACTTATTTAAAAAAGCTCTTCATAGGATCTCACGCTTTGGCATTTATGATGGACTCAATCTTCTCAATTATGGAGTCAATTCCGTTTAAACCTCGCCCAATTATTGATGATCCATATCAACAAATCCGAACATACTCACAATGGGCTTGGTAAAATCGGGCAAGTAATCCACATGATCCCACCGCCCGTCATCTAGGATCAACCCTTCAACTTTTATGATGCTCTATGGGTTTGATTGGCTCCATACATCCAAAAGGTTGTCGATAACCATGTTGCTCAATGCATTTCACATCTTCACAAGTCGTGTCAAGACAATTGTGTGCGAGGTAAATTGAGTTTTAGCAACCTAATAAGAAATTAAAACAAATAAAATTAAAAAAATGTTAAAACGTTCAAAAATCGACAAGTTACAAACCTGCAATTTAAAATTAAAATTATACATTAATGATTAAAAAAATTAAAAAGATATTTTAACAACTACAACTTTGGGAAGGTCTTGAAGATGCCTTGGAAGTTGGGACATGTTATGGTTGGTAATAACAATTTCGATGCACTCGATTTGTCATACACCTATTTGATCTAGTCGATTTTGTTTCCCAAATTTTGTAGCATTAGGTTGAGGGATTGAATGACACAAGGTGTCCAAAATGTGCCTGTACTTTGCCTCAATCAACATCCATGTAGCTTTGCAATTTTTAGTGTTGTCAGTTATAACTTGGATAACGTTTTGAGGTGCCACCGCCTCAGTGGTCTCTATGAGGATGTTGACAATGAATTATGCAAATTTTCACTTGCCTATCACAATCAACAACCCTTAGAAACATTGCCTCTTTATGGCACACTAAAACTACATTAATCAATGGCCGATTAGTTGTATCTTTCCAACCATCGGAAACGATGGACACCCTTGTCTCGATCCATGAATCCCTAGTGGGCTGAAATGAAATCATCTACATGTTTTTTTTCTTTTGCTAATAAGGTGGTGCACAACTTTTGATACCTTGGGTTGTTTAAGCCTTTTAGGGGCTTCATTGATAGGTCTCACCATACCCCACTAGTATGGTGATCTAACAACAGTAACGGTAGCCCACATGCATAAATACAACGCCCAATGAGATGCTTGGCTATTTATCTGGATTCATTTTGAAATGAACTTTCCAATGGACCTACACCTTTTGTACTCTTGCGAGTAAGGGGTGAATCCTCTTCCTCTGCAAAGAATGTAGACAAAATGGATGCAATGCAGCCAAGACGGGTATGAGATGGAGTAACATGGCTTACTAGATCAATATTCTCTCTTTCCCATAGGATGCTTTGATTTTAGGGAAACTGTTGCCTCTGCTTCTTTTTGCTCCTTGATGAATCCAAGGATCTTTGGGGTTGGAAACTTCTTCCACTCGGCCCAACACAAGCTTGATTCCTTGGCCAAGAATCACATACAAATGGGCTTTCACCTGATTGTCCGAGCTCTTATATGTGATATTACACTTTGAGCAATGCCAAATTATAACCCCCTCCACCTGGAACTTGTTCTAACATCGTGACATGTATCCAAAGGGGCGAGAAAAGATCGGCTTTGAAGGTTGGTGTTGCCCTTGGCCCATGGAGCTAGCGCTTGCAGCCATTCTAACAAATACTTGTAGCTACTTGGTTTAAAAAAACACAATATCAATATTAATATTAAGGGGAAAAGAAACCTATTTGTGGAAATTATGTTTAAAAAAATAACAGTTTTTTTGAAAACAACCACCCTATATGAAGATTGAGATTTGAAAAGAAAAAAAATAAAAACAAACTAAAAGTATCCACACAAACTTACCTTCAATCAATAATCCTCCTTGTTACAAGCTCCTTAAACTCCTTGCACCAAATGGGCACTTGTAGTGGCATAGGATTAGCAAAAGAATGGAGTTTCAGCAAATGAAGGTGAGAGAGAAAATGTGCAATGAGAGCTAATTTTGACAAAATGAATGTGAGAGTGCCTTTTAGGGTTTCCCACATTTTTTTTAGTTTTAATTGTTATTTAAAGTCCAAGTTGACTTTTTTGAAAATAAAAAAAAATCTTTTTGCCCACTTTTTATTGCGGGTTTGACTTGAGTCTTACTTGGACAAACCTGGCCCTGCTAGGACATACCTGGCCAAGACCGGAGGACGAATCGAACCGGGACCGATACTTGGTGCGTGCCAAAGTGGGACCAGTCTGCCTAGGGTGAAGGACCTGGCTTTTTAGGTTTTAGGCTGAATTTGATTTGATTCGTAATGCCCACCCCTCTTGGAGGTGTCCTCTACTTGGGGAGAATTGGGCGATCAAGGATAACTGCAAACTGGTATGGCACACAGTGCAGTTGACAGCTATAGGAATTTTGTTGAAATCAAGATGTGAGGCAACGTTCCAAGAAAACCCCTCCTTGGTCAACCTAGGGGAGTTGAAGAGGTTCAGGCAAGAATTGTCGCTGTTTGTAAAAGGAAAATTCTGGAGTATAAAGAAAGATGTTGAGTCAGTGAGCAAAGTACCATATGTTATATTTGCTGGTTTTTTTTGGAAGAGGCTTCCCATGTAACCGTGTTGTAAAATTGGTGTGAGTTTTCAGTTCCTTGAAGTAATATAAGATGCATTTTACCAAAAAAAAGGAAAGAAACTATTACAGTTATTTCGTTTGCCCAATTGGTCTCTGTTGATCCCTGGTGAAGTTAGGTTCCTTATTTTAAAGAGTGAAAAAAGGTTCAAACAATGAGAAAAGGCTCTTTTTCCCTTTTCCTCGCACTTAATTTATGCAATATGCCTTGTTGTTGGTTGGAGACATTAGCTGACCTCTAAGCCGTTAATACAAATATTTCATACCAATAAAAAGTGAGATCAATATAAGGTAATTAAAAAGTATACAATTTATCCTTTATATATCTGAGTTAGTTACCCACATAAACCACATCTATCACCATCAACAACTCCATGTTTCTAGTTGTATACATGCAAGATACATCAAGAGAAAAAAGCACAGAGAGAAGATTGAATTTTTAGAGCATTACATGAACTATATATGATGGTTAACAATAAAACATGGATGAATTGTCTAGTACTACATTCAATTAGACATGGCTGATTTCAGTTTTTATATGCTTCTAATAGTATATTCTCCCTGAATAGATATGGTACCACTATTAATTATTTATTTCTGGAAGCAGTCAATCTGTTTGTTTTTGGGTTTTTTCACTGCCTTCACTTTTATTGAATTATTGGAGCATTTTCCTTTGTTGTTTTGTTTTTCATAAGTTAACATAATTGTAACATGGTCTTTGTTAGTTGTTTGCACATAGGTGTCTTCATTGCATTCTTTTTTAGTTGTTTGATGTTCGTCCTCCCTATCTTGTATGGGATACCCCTATTATGTTTTTAATGCATTTTTGAATACCGAGAGATTATGACATTTTTGCTAAATTGTGATAGAATAAACTTCTATTTTAGTTTTCAACATTTGCATAATTGTTGCAGAGCATGCAATGATGCCTTTGAAACTTAGTGCCTCTTTCCCACATACTTGTCTGTTATTCCAGTCAAGTTTGTTCTCTTATGTTAGCACGTGTTCTATTTTTTTAGAGCATAGGTGGTATAATATATAAGAATATCAAAAAGAACAGACTGTAATATTTCCTATCGTGGATGCCTTCGCAGCGTGCAATGGTAAAGCTGCCTCAATGTGCATTGTGTTGCGGAAGGAAAATTGGATTTCAAGTTCACATGCACATTCTCCACACAAATAAAAATATTTTTCTTTGTGCTAAAATATTTTATGAACATAAGAAAAGCGTAAATCATTTGGATTTCCAACAATTAGTCAATCATAAAAGGAGCAAACCAGTTTCATTGAATATTTTTATCATCACCTTCAGATGTGATTGTATAGAGGGTAATATTCATAGCTTAATGTTTGCTTCATAATCATTTAGCTTATTCTTAACCATTGTTTGTTTTAAAAACAATATTGGAATAGATTCATACATGATGGTATAGAGGATGCAATATTTTTTTCCATCTCTTTTACTTGATTCACTTTATGTTGTTCAAAAAGCATTGACGACTTATTCCCACTTCTATCTAGAAATTGCTATACGTATTAATTTCTTTGCTAAACAAAATCCACTTTTAGTTTTTATTTTAGTAACCAATTACAACGACCATTCATGGGATTTCCTATAGTTAGTCATTTTAATCTTTCGACTGTTAGTGTATGTGTGTGTGTGAAAACTTCTATCTTGTGTCCCCAATTCAAGATTAAGGGGGATGTTAGTGTGTGTGAACATTGACTTGGCGTCCCATGAATTACCAACTTACATTGGAATGTTTGTAAGTTCTTTCACACACTTTATGTGAATGATAGCCTTCAATTTGTTTTGCGACTTACAACTATGATCTTGGTTCATGGCTTCAAACGGAGGCCATTTTGATTGTAATCCTAGTGACCGATTCCAGACACCATGGATTGGAAATTCTTTATTAAATTACAAGCTATAGGTGTAGGACATTGCCTTTATTTTTTTGCATGTTATGTTGTTTACTTTCTTGTGTGCCACCTTTGAGTAAACAATGTTTCTTTTATTGATTAGCACCTGATCTTAGCTTAGATTTAATGCTTTCTCTTCCTAGGCCCTCTTATTTTTTTGAAAAACTTCTTATGTGTTACCATCTCTCTTATATTTCATGCCCTTTATCCTTTGCAATACATCACATGTTAAACTTTTAGAGGATTCAAATATATTTTTCTCTTAGTACTCTGCCAAAAGTGAGAACGAGCTTCAGGCTAAATCTAGAATAGAATGCTCAGTGTTACTCCTTTTTGTGCAACATTGTCTAGAAATAAATTTCTTTTCTTATTCTTTGGCAAGGATGTTGCTGGAAAACACAGTCTATAAGCTTTCAAAAAACTAAGTCAAAAAGCTCATCTTATTTAGGGGGAACTGGGAATATGTGGCTTGAGACTACCATGAAAGAAAAACCTTCTGAAATAAATTATCATTAATTTTGTCTGCAAATATTCTTCTATATTGTACATGTTTTATTCTTAAAGTTAGCTCCTCATTTTAGCAGTATCATGATTACTTTCGACATTATGATTTGGTCCTTGGTTGCTTGGCAATTTAGTCTTGAGTTTGGCATTTTAATTCATTTTGTAACAAAATATTTCAGTTGATTGTTGTTAAGTGACTCTTCACTGGCTTTAGAAGTGTTCATTACAAGCTATGCATATCATTCATGTAGGTGTTCCTCAGAATTTTTTGTCGTGTTTTGCTTTAAATTCTTAATCTTTTTTCGTGCCTTCTTATTAAACTTGCAACGCATCATGGCGATTTACAAAGCTATTGTATTTTCACACAAGGCCCCGGGTCTTAAGGGCTAGTGGATGCTTTGAATTTAGAATTTTAATCTTGTTTCTGATATTCCAAATCTAACTGGAATTCTGAATATTCTCCCCAGTGGGACTCTAGAATTCCATCTTTACCATAACATTCATTTGAATTTGAAGCATGCATCCCGGTTATGTACTGCCATTGTAATTTCTCCACCGTTTGTACTCATATAGATAGCATAAGGAATTAACAGTTATAGTCCAATATGAGAAAAAATCTATCATAGACTTGCCCCAAAATATACACAAATATTTCCATCTGTTGATAAAATTTGAAGCATAGAAGAATTACAGGAATAGATGAATTTGTTTTACAATATGCTAAGAATTGATGGAAATACTTTAATAGCAAATTGACTCTTAAGATTACACCATACCAAAATCCTTGAAAAAGGATAAAATCCATAACACCTTTGATAGAAGGGTAAAACGAATAGCATAATCCAAGACATGCCTCCTTTAGTGAGGATATGGGATTTTTAGAGTCTCATGAATTTATCTCTTTTTACAATATCATTGCATGCTGGATGCTTTTCAATCTATACCTATGCTAGCCCTTTGAATGCAACTGGGTGTTTTGTTTCCTGCATTTCTATTTTTAATTCTTGGCATACTTGGCTAGACATAGTGCAGAATCTTGAGGTATCACAACCGTGCCCCTTCTTGAATTGCTTTACACCCAAAAAACTACAGTTCTGAATGTCAAAGTATTTATTGCCCTTATCTGGTGTCAGCCCATGTGATAAGCCCAAAGATGTGTCTGCAAACTTAATCAGCTGCTGTGCTTCCTTTTCTTTTTGTTATTCCAGTGCATTTACGTTAGAGTGCAGGTGCTTCATACCCCTACACTGAAAATAAAACACGAGTCATCATTAATGAGCTGTCTGGCCATTTAGTGCATCTAAATACACTTATTGGCACTAGGTTGTGGTCCTTTAATTGCAATCAGCTGCTGCCTTTTCTTGAATTTCACGTGCAGCAGATCAAATTTCCTGTGGAATTTACTCATTGTCTTCTATTGTTCCATAATCTCATTAATCCCTATTAGGGCTACTGCACAAAAATCAGAGCTTCATTTTTAACTATCCAGTGATAATTTAAATCCTTTAATTATTCCTTTGCAGTACATCATAGTGTCTTTAGTTACTGCTATCTGGAAGTTTTGTAATGATTCAACTTTCAGTCCTATAAGTGACTCTAACTTGGAATCTATGAAGTTATGAGTGCTAATGGAATGAGTACTTGACCATTGTTCGTCCCTTGAACTTGTTCCTCGTTTTCAAGCCCATTACAAAGTTACTCCGTGTGCAAGCAAGGGAATTGTTGAAATCTCATGTTGTGAATAGATAGAAAAGGCATGTTTAATGCTTGACCCAAGTGGCAGCTTTAAATCTATCACTTAGCAGTATTGCTGAACTCAATCTCACAGTCTGCAGAAACACCCACCTCAAGTCTATGGGCTGTGGTAGCATAAAACCAGTGTTATTCTGGTGATGTCCTGGATGTCGGGGACGTTTCGGGGACAGACGAAAAATGTTCGCCCTGCAATTGCATACCAAAAAACAAAAAAAAAATAGGGATGTGTCTGAGACGTCTCTTGAAAGTTCAGCATTTCAGGGATGCCGTGACATCCCTAGATTTATTTATTAATTATGCATTTTTAATTTTAATTTAATTTAATTTTAAATATTTAATTATTATTATTTTTTATATATTATTAAATATTTTAATAGCTGCTCCCCCCACCATCCCCAAAATCCGGGAAATTGTTTGTCATCCTGGAAACCCCGTCCCCCATCCCCCATCCCCGAGATGTAGGTAACTTTGCATAAAACCATCTTCTGTGGTCTGTTGTAATGCCAATCGGCATTCTATGGTCTGACTGTGCAGTACTACTGAGATCACTATTAGATCCAACCAGGCTCGATTCAGTGCTCCAATAGATACCACTCCAACAATTCTAGTGGTGCAAGAGGATCTGTGAAGCTTTTTCATATTGCACTATTGTGAGAGTGCAACAAATCTCATGCGGTATACATTCATTGGATCCGTCACAGTCCCTGTTACCTGTGGTCCAAATTGCAGAGCTTAACTCTGCATAAAAAGGACCGCTGGGTGTCGATGGTATCTCTGTTCCTGTCCTTTGTGGGGCAGAGCCCCCCATATGACTTGAGGGTTAGGTTCGATTGGCTGACAAAGGTGAAGATTTGCTTGTGGAAGAGTAACCGTTTCATATTTCATAACTGTTCTTTTCCTTCTGTGGCATTGTATATTCATATGTGCACATGTAGGTAGTTGGATATCAAGAAGAGGAAGATAGACATGCATTCATCTCCTTCTAGAGAATGCCAGGTACAAAATGTACAGATTAATAATTTTTTTGTCACAATTCTATATCTTTCCTATGCATCATCACTGATTGTTATTCCTATTTCTGAATCCATATTTAATATTTGCTTCCACATATAATGCATCTGAGTTCTAGCAATTAGGGGTGTTGTTCACTGGGTATCTTCTGGGATCTGGATCAATGCTAGATAATTAGGAGTCAATGTCCAATTAATGCTAAAGTTTATTGAGTCAAATTGTGGTCTAGTACCTCTTCCTGAAAAGATGCCAATCTCTAACAAGTTGATTAGCAGCGCAGAAGCAAATTTGCATGCATCATGGTTAATGAGTAAATGTAGAAAGCCTATATAGTTTTGTGAAAAAGAACTTATTTCTAACCAAGACCATGACACACCAGAAACCAAGACTTGTGCATTGCTTGTAGTCTAGGCCAATAGCTAGACATGTTCGATACCAATAATTGGATGAGGATGGAAGTTAGTGGCATCGCAATGGGGCTAATGGATACCAGTGAGGCTTACAAATGGTATTGAGATGGTGTCATTAAGGTTGCCATGAGGGAAGACCTAAATCAGTCCATGTGAAGACGCAATTCAGAAGAAGAAGAATTATGCTGACAATTCTACAGGACAAGAATTTTAAATAAGAGAGGGGAAAGATGTATTGTGGAAACACATCATACTGTAATCATGTAATGATTAAAAATTTTAATGAAGAGGAAGTTGGACACTTGTAATCATCCTTCAGTGACCACTTTTTGATCGTCTCCATGATTAACAATATATTTTCAAATAATACTAGTCTGTGCTGATAGTTTCCATCTATTTTCAGTTCTTCATTCAAAATCTCAATTATGTAAATTTTTGCTGGGCCCTTGCATTGTTATACCAAGTTTCTGAGTGCATGTTTATGTTTTTTTGAGATAGCTTTGACAATTAGCCGAGAAATTATGTCAGATATGTGATACATCGATTTTCGTATAACTCTTTGGGTTCTATAAGATATTGTATTTCAAATTCTGTTGGTCTGCTGTTGTGGGAACAGACTGCCATTTTTAGCATTTAGTTTCCATGCACAGTATCCTGCACTTGAGAGTTCACTTTTCTGCCTTGTTAAGAAAAATTTAAACCGGAATTTTATGCAAGGGGAAAGAATATTGTTTGTTTGTTGTTTATCAAGCTCTCTTGATGTTCTGAAAATACAAGTTCTCCCTGTGATTTGTGATTGATTCTAATTAGCACAAATTAAGTGCAGAGAATTTCAAAGGGTAGGCAAGGGACGGAGGCACACAATATAGTAAGGGTATGTTGTTTTTCCTCTCTAATGTGTCTTTTTGGAAGATCAAATTTCAGTATAAGATAGTCGTATGATATTACAGCTTATCAATTTTTGGCTATTTCTCCAGGTTTATGTAGCAAACTTGCGCCTGAAGGGAGTTTGCACTGACGTACTCATTACTGCATACGAACCATTAGTGATCAGGTTATTCTGGAAGGCACATCCTGATTTTTAGTTATATTAGTTATACTTGCAATTTTTTCTAAAACTCATCCTATTTATAGGGAATATTGCACATTTACTATAATTTTTTTTAAGAGGGAGCCTACCTTCTGGTGTGTTTCATTTTTGTTAAAAAGTACAATGATTGCTTTCCAAATTTGCTGTTCAGATATTGCAGTGGTATTTCTTTGCATGAATAGTGCAACTCTTTAAATCTATCTCTTGCATTTTTCTTCTTCTGGCATGATGGTCATAGTAATTATGTTAATTAATCTATTCTTTTGGGGAACAATTACAAAACAATTCATAGCAAAACCGTGCCTCCATATTTCTTTTAATTGTACTAGTTTAGCACATTTTAATGTGTTTAAGTTCTATTGCTTACAACAAAGTTGAAATGTGTGAGCAGACAATGTGGAGCCATAATGATTTATACTCAAGTTGTGAGAGTATCCTTTGCTTGTTGAACAAACTATGAAGTAAAGAGGTTGCATACAATTTTTTTAAAGAAAAGATGGACTCTTTCTCCACCAAAAAATAGAAATTAGATGTACATGAAGCTTTCCATTATTACAATGTGAGTGTGCATGCATCTTGATATGGATACAGAGTAAGAAATATAATTTACACAGATCGAGATGGGAAATCTAGCTCTTATAAACATTGATCTGTTCTACATAAACAGATAAATGACTAGTTTCTGTGTAGTATGATGGGAGCAGGCAAAATATTTTCCGTGTCAAACACTTGCCATTTCAAGTAGTGGAAGCAACTTGTAAAAGGAAATATAAGCCTTATTTGGGCTAACCATACACAATGAGAAACCCTAGAATTTTCATCAACTCTAGCGCTAGAGAAACTTTGGGCTGTAGCACTTTTTACTAGCCACTAAACAGTTGGGGTCCATTTCATGTAAAAATTCTACAAACCTAGAATTATGCTAGGGTCTCGTAATCACCTTTGGCTGGACCTTGGAAAAGAAAGCTGCAGACAAAATTGCAAATCTCACTAGGTGTGCATATTTAAGGGAGGCTTCAAATTTGACATCTTGTGATCAGATAAATCTCCCTTAACTCCTAAGTGAGAACAAGCTGTTGCCGTAGCCCAAAAGGCAGGACTTTAAATAAGTAGTAAAATAAGGCTTGTCAAAGACCCCCTTTGTAAAAACTGTTGGAGCTAATGCCTGAAAAGAAAAAGGGAATGGAAAAAACATCATTTGCCCTCTCTTCGTTAAGGAATGGTTGCTCCAATAGCTCTTGAGGCTAGTTAAATAGGGAATGTCTAAAAAAAGATTACCATTCAGGGTTAAGATTTCCCCACCGTTACCATCTTCTAGGAAAACAATTATATTGCAAATCCTCTTAAGTATATTAGAAGGGTAGCTTTAGTGAAAGCAACATCCTCTGGTGACAAGGGACTAGTATTCCTCCTTATCAGACCCTTCAGAGATTTAAAAATACTCTCTTTAGCTTGCTTGAAAACCAACCAAATTGAGGTTTGGGTGGCTGCAAGGTTTCCCAGTCTCTTTGGATCTCACCTGTTCTTTTGACTTACTCCTTCAAATAGTGCGGTTTTATAAAATACCATGTGTAACCTTTTGAAACATCATATACAAAATTGTGTGCCATGTTTTATTTGCAAATATGGTGTTCCATGTATGGCATAGGCTTCTAATGCACGAACCAAACAAATAATCTTGACCTTAGGGCTAGGTAACAAAAGTGGGGTCTTAGCATTGTAAGAATTATTTTCATTGTATAAGACTACCCCAGCAACGACATTGATTAGAAATTTTGATCCTTGATTGAATATCAACATTGATAGATTAAAGGCATACTAACTGTGATGTGTGTGTAAATCCAATAATTGTGCTTGTTATGAACATAATTTTATTTAACCGGAACCAACTCTAGCCAATTTTTCTCCTCCTTGCTTTGAAAATAAAACGGGTTATGCCAAAGGAGCGTGATAGGATTTTCATACACAATGGAGGAAGTGAGTCTATTACAACCTTGAGAAACTCTTTACAACAAGAGGAACTATTCTTGAAACTAATAGAAGTAACTATGAGACTATACACACAACAATTAATCCAAACTATACCGAAGAAGAAGAGACAACATTGTCATAACCCATTTACGACCTCATTATGAAATCATCATTGCATTTAGGTGTATTTTTTGAAGTTTTTAGCATAAAATTGGGCATCATTTTGAGCTTGCATTCAAATTAAGGAATGCCCAAGTTGAATTGAACCTTAAAAGGGTTGTGAACAGTGAACACGGGTCTGGCTGAAGTTGATGACTTTGCTGACGAATTGAATTATAATAGAATCTGTGCAAAATGTTCATAAAGTTCATCTTGCTGTTTTTATAGTGCAGTGTCGATCATTTCACAAGCAGGGTCAAGAGAATTAGAGTCAGGTGATGCCTTTTGAGACTCTGCAATATGTAGGAGGGCAGACAGGGACGGTGAGTAGGAATTCAATGCTTCCTGTACTTGGATATTGTAGGAATTTAGTTATTTGATATTACAGATTCAAACCCTGGGATACGTCTGGGGTGATAACATGGTGAATGAAAATTTTATTATGTTATAATGACAGAAGCAAGTGTAAGTAACAAGGACTTACAATGTTAGCAAAAAAAGCTTACAGATCAATATGTCAGTGTGCACAGAAAGAGAATACATAGAAGCAATAATAGAGATTTTAGAACTATTCGTCCATTAAACTGAAAAGAGTTCTATAAAATTATCTCTGAGAAGAGGGGTGCAGTCTTATGTGAAAGAGGAGCTTTCAAATTAATCTATCTGCATAAATCTTATGATATAATACATATGTTTAAAATCATGAAAGGTAGACGGTTGAGAAGTTGAATTGTTCAATTTCAACTGTTACAAGAAACTGGAATCGCAAATGAAATGACGCTGCAAAGTTGATAGAGTTGTAATGAATAGGTGCCAAGTTTTTGGCACTAGCTATAGAAGTTGTTACCAATGGAGATGTCAATGGTTGCCATTGATTGCTTAGGACTAAACTGGCATTGTGTTTTATGAGAAAGTGGTTTTACATCAAAATGCAATACGTCTACCCATAAACATGTGCAATTCAGATCTAACCAGATTTACCCTTACTAAACAGTAAAAATTAGACCTAATTGCGAAAAAGAATATTCTGGAATAATTTAAATGTGCAAAGATAGGTTTCTTAGAATAATACTGAATTTCGCAACTCTGGAGACAGATGGAAGATGAAAACAGTGGGAAACAAGTCCAGACAGCAAGGCAGACAAAACCCAAAAAACTCAGGGCGAACAAATAACTTTACATTTTGACCAAAACATACTATTCATTTCTTGGGACTTTCAGAATCATATTGTTATGTTTCTGGCAACTTTATATTCTGCAAATCTAATTTGATGACCTTGTGCCTTTGCTCCTGGGATCTGAAATCCTCACTTACCTTTCCAGAATTATGTGCAGATCTCTGGGAAGCTTATCTCCTTCCTTGGAACCCTAACAACTCATCATAAACCAATAAAAAATGGGGGAGTCATTGAGGGGCTTGTGTTATCCCTCCATTATTATCATGCCCCTGTTTTGGAAAAAAATCTAGAAGACATCACTCAATGCACTTCAACAAGCAATTTGTAGATTCAAGCCCTAACCCTTTTATGAATTTTCACTAGCATAAAGTCACGAGCATGAACAAGTTGCACAATGCAATATGAAGACTCCAATCTTGAATCAAACTCTTTTCTAAACACTTCAAATTCTGTTCTTCAATATATGCTACACTCTTGCTTTCAATTCACTTATCAATTTTGACTCACTTGCATATTGATAGCCTACTCAATTTCAAGTTAGGACGCTATTGGCACGCAAGCCAACACCCAATGGGTGGGAAAGGCTGACATAAGAGGAACACAAGGCACATGATACCCAAAGGGTCAGAAGGGCCCACAAAAAGGGCTGCCAGAAACATAGCACTATGATTCTGGCAGACCAAAACTGTAGTGGTACAGTCCTGGTAGACCAGAACCATATTCCTACATTTCTGGTCAGAGCCCTAAACAGTAGGAAAACAAGGGGAGGAGAGAGCAAACAAGAGAAAAGGGAAGCAAACAGGGCCCAAAACACATGAAACACATGCCAATAAAAGCTATAATAATTACCGATAATTGACAAACACACAAGTACCCTAGAACAATGCAATTTTACAGTGAAAACTATCCCCTGACCAAAATTAAGTGTCTACAAATTGGTGCCAGTGTTGGATTTGGGCATTTTTGGTGTTGGTTTTGGGGGGACCTTGGTGCAGTCAATATGGGTTTAGGTCTTGACACAAGGTTGAGTTTGGCAGTAGAGTTGAGATTGGTGTGGATGGCTCTACAATGAACTTTGGAGCAAGAACATGCAAAAGCTAACTTTGGTGTAATTTATTGTGTAATGAATCAATATGCCTGGCGTGAAAACAATTGCCAAAGTCATTAAGGGCATGTGCACAAATTTTGATGAAAAAAAGTGACACAAAATTAGGCGGGACCATGGACGCAACCAAATTTTAAGTCCAAATTTTGATCCATGCCAATCTTGTAGCAGATTGTATCAGCGGTCCACTTGTTGCTGCCATGTTCATCATCTTGAAGGAGCAATCGACTGATCCAATACACAAACTTAAGCCTTTGTGTTATGGCCCCTACACCATCATCCTGGAGGTTGGAGATGATATTTTTGAGATTGATCTTCTGTGTTACCTTGGTGTTCATGTAGTCTTGAACATCGACTTACTTTGGCCTTACATTCCTCCTCTACTAGAGAAACCCACTCGCAGATTGAATGTCCAACAAACCTAAACTCAGGTTGTATGGTTCCGTTTGAGTGCAATAAGATTATAGAAAACAGGTTGAAGCACACTTGCAACAAGGCCTTTCCATTTTTCCTCCTTGCCAAAGCAATTCAGTTGGTAGTGCAGGCTAAGTGCTTCACAAGGCAGCAGATTCAAAAGAAATTTAAATTACTTGCTTGCTATAGTCGAGATAACCGTGACCACTACTTATCAAGTGGATGAGTGATCAAGCTGCCAAGTCCGTGTTAACTAGTCTCACAACTTTTACTTGGCATTGACTTGATGTGGACTAAAAGTCACACTTGTGAGTTTACTCGTCAAAAACCTGAGAAAAACTTGGAAAATAGCTAAAATTTCAAAAGAAAAAGATCGATTTTTTGATTGACTCACAAGTTGATTGCGGTTTAATTATCTGACCTGTGAGTTTGATTGAATTTTCACCAAGGTTTGACAAGTTTGGCAGTCTTGTGAGTCTGATTCAAATCGGCTCATTTGGAAGCCTAGTGGGAAAAAATCGTGAATCCTTGACTATGCTTTCAACGTCAAGTCATCATCAATGTTTAGTTCTGCATTTAATATCATTTCCAATGCCATCACCAACTTTTGCACCTGCACCAGTTTCAGAAACAACTTTCACACCAGCAATGGTTTCAGCATCAACTTATATGCCAATTCCAATCTAGAACTAAATCAAACATCAACATTTGAATTATCTAAAACTCCTTTCCACTAGTGCTGATAGCATCAAATTTCATATTGGCGGCAATGCTGATTTAGCTCTATTTTGAACTCACTTGACACCAAAAAATAATCCCTTTATTCGATGTGGCTCCAACTTTATTTGGTGCCAAGCCTCTTCAGCCCCAAACATCTGTTGGTGCTGGAGTTATGCATCTTTGCAAGACCAGTGCCAATTATAAACTTAATTCTAGTAATGAATGGAAGTTGAAACTTTGAACTACTCACCTGCACTACTTTCTTTATCTGTACTACATGCACTATAAATATGGATATATGTTAGAGTCCCCCTTCTAGTCATTCACGCTCTTCTTCAGATAGAGGATTGTTGTCTTTCTTCTTAGAGGCTAATCTACATATCTATTTGCTTGTGTGCTTTGTGACTTGATTATTGTGTGTGCATGTAGTGCATAATCTGGTTTCTGCCTTAGAAATCTCATTCACTGTGTGGTCGCGTGCATATCATCTAGGATTTTGATCTTCCCAAGTCAACATGGTTAATGATACTATCCTGATGCTCCTGTGGCCATCGAACACTTACAAAGGGACAATTTGTTCATAAACTTGAATAATTAGTGCCATATATCTCTTTCAGAAATAGGTTTTTTTGTTTATTTTTATCAACCACTAGATATGAGACCTATAACATTGGCATTGTTATGTCATCTTTGCAGATGTTTGAAAACCTCAGTGCATCACAAATTGCAGCGTTTGATGTGTTTTGGTTAATGCTTAGACATGAAGTGGAACATATAATCCCTTCTTCAGTCACAATGATTCCAACTCACCTATAATGTAAATCGTTCTTGTGACATGGCCTGGATCTCTGTTAGATGCATTCTAGCAAAAATGCAGTAAATTTAATGTTAGTCTTGGTCTGGGCTTGTACATGTGATCCGTTATCACAAATGCCTCTCATGTGAGAGATGCATCCCATTCTGCATCATATAACAATGAACACTTAAAACCAAACCGGCTAAGATCTATTACATGTAGTTCTGAATTTTATTAGGCCTGACCAAAAGAACAAAAAAACTAAATAGATAAAAGAGACATTATGTAGCCATTTCATTGTGTCTTGTTTTCTTTGGTGTGGATGGCCCATTAAAAAGACATTCTTATCCTCAATGAATGTCCGTGATAAAAAATTTGTCATAAAAACTGGATTCATGACAAAGTTATGCATAGACACCTCAATAACATAGATGCTACATTTTATGATTCTTTGTCATTATCAACTCCACAAGTTATTAATCAAATTTGAAATCCTTTCAAATTCACAGGATTCAAAGAACCACCTATAAGCCAGCTCACAAAGGCATGGATCTGATACAAAATTGCACTGTGTATTTCTTATGAAAAAAGCTTAGAGGAAAATTACAATCAACTGCCTATCTCTCATGCATTGCCTATGATCTCAAAATGCCCTTTTATATGAGTGCACGAGAAGGCTCACTGAGAGAAGGTGCCCAAAATAGAAGACTATCATCTAGTTAAAGCCTAAATTTGAACCGGTGATACAATCAGGATACATCTACAACATACAAGAAAATATGCAACCCTTCACATGCAATCTCCACAGGCTACATCCATTGCGTACATTTCTCCACATTCTAAACATGCTACCACTCCATACATGATTGCAAATGAAATGCTTGCATAGAAGTGCAATACCAATGTGAATTTTTTAACCTTTAGGAAAAAAGTACTATTCTTGTGATAGATGAGTCTTGAGCTTTCTTAAGTGCTTGCTGAATTAGAGTAGTTGCAAGGAATGGAAACATGCAAACAAAGGAAACAAACATATCAACAAAGAGAGATAACACGAGACATACCTTGGAGAAACTCAATGTGAGAAAACTTTAGCAAGAGTGAAGCCATACTTCCTCATCTCCACTATGGTTTGCAGTTTACAAGCTTTTGCCTTCTTGGACATACAAGGACACCGACCTCATGGGCTCTTATATTTGTAATGATCTCTACAATATTCGGTGGAAGACTTGCCTCTCAAGCAAAAAAAACTACTGAACTTAGCTATCTCAATTGTGTAGTCTTCAACTCATTCACATACATGAAAACAATGAGCTAATGAAGGAATAACTTAATGAATTCCTCAAATGCATCCACTTGAATGCTTTGCCGCCTTTTCTTCTTTGGATTAAATCTTGAATGAACTCTATAGGTCCATATTTAAACACAAGAATACCCTTTAGGCTCGCACAAGGAGCCCAAGAGTCGTAAAATGAAGCCAAAATGCCTTTATGTCCTTTCAACTTCTCATGCGTGAACCACCACAACAAGTCCTTTAAATTCCAGAGGCCATAACTTTTGCATATGAACTCGAAATAACATGTTTTTTTGAACTTGCATAATTTTTCGAGAGGAACCAAAATATGTGTAATGTTCCTTTCTTCGAATTAAATAAAATCAGCGGACCTGTAGCCTATCCATTATTTTCCTTAGGCAAAAGGGAAGGGAATTTAATAATAATGTTTTAAGTTGTACTCCACGTCACTTTATTTAATAACATGAAAATGACACTTATTCATTATTACTAAGTGGGGCCAAAAAACATTAATTAATTACATGGCCAGAAAGTAATTATTATTATGAGGGGAAAAAAGAATATTTTAATTAAAAAGTAATTCTAACTACTTTAGGGTTAGGGTGAAATTGGGAAAGTGAGTTTTATAAATTGCCAAAGGGGCAATCATTATTCATTATGATTGATTATTCACTTTTACCAATTCTCAACATAATTCTAGTATTCTTTCACTTCTGCTTGAGGATAAAAACTTTCTTGCGGCCGGATCAAATGACGAAACGCTTCCAATCCATAAGGGTAATTCCATACAGGAATTACAATTGAGCAACTCAACAGGGTATTTACAGAAAGTTTGAAAATCAGGGTTTGTAGGGAGCCACCATTTATGTTCAGTTGTTGTGACGCTGTCGGGTCAAGGAAAAATTCTGGAATCACTTTCATAGGGTTTGTCCAAGCTGGGCGTAATCCCCTTTTGCTTTAGTTTCGTTGCTCTTGCTTGCAAAAATCAAATTGCAGCTTTTTGGGGGCTGTTGCAAAAAAGAAAAAAGTGTAGATCTGTATGGCATCCATACCACAACTATACTTTGTCAGACTGGGTAGAATCGTAGTATTTCAGGGCTGTCATATTGTTTTGAGCCGTTTCACCTAGAGTTTCAAGGTTTTTTATGCGTTTCATGTAGATTCCAATATATTGTCATCCTTGTTTTATAAAATTCCAGTCTTGATTAGAATTGCAAAAATAAAAATTTCAGAATTCAATATTTAGCTTGAGTGAGATGTTTCAGTGGTATCAGAGCTTTAGATCTTGCGACCCTGTGAATCAGACGGGACATGGGATATTTCAAATTACCTACAAAAGAGATGAATTTATTACATCAATCAAAGTCAGAGAGATTTGTCAAGGACCATCCAAATGACAGTGGAAGAATCCATGGTAGAGATTATGCAAGCCTTGCAGAATATAAATTAGAACAAGGCTACTCAAAGGAGTCCAACAATTAATCGACCCATGTTTCTTCAAGCAAATTTCTTACAAAGGGAAAAATATATATATCCTATTCAAGAGGTATTGATTAAAATACAAAAGGACAAGGAAAGATACAAACTTGAGGCCGCCTGAATCCTTGACCAGTATCAAGGTATGCCTGATAGTCTTAAATCCCAAGTTTCCTTTGATTAGTACCTGGAATTACCAGAAGTGAGATATCCAAATAAAAGATGTATGTATGAATATATAAGAAAGCTGAGAAAGACAAAGGAATCCGCCATGCAAGTTGAAGGTAAGGATCTTTTATCAGAAAAAGATATTTCATTGACTTATAAAATTGACTGCCAGCAAAAGGTTTGTCTTAATGAAGTCAAGGAGGAACATATATCGCTTTTTGAATGCAAAATTGTAAAAGATGTTCCAATAATTTCTAGGGTTATCCACGAAACACCTCTCCAGATCAGTAAAACCCCATTATGCTCCCAAGCAAAGAGGCATGAACTGTTTGACAAAAAATCAGAGTTCATAATAGTTAACAAGTCACAAATGGGTCAAATATCTCATCTGCAAGCCACAAATCAGCGGCTGCAACAACAAAGCATTTAATATCATCAAGGTTTGGTCCATGCATGGAAACCACAAAAAGGTATGCCAAAACAATCAGTGGTTTTGCAAGAATTTAAAGACGATTTTTTGGTTAATGCCAAATTTTCAAATCTTCAATATGGTAGAGTTGATGCAAATGTCTATAAAACATTGAAAGAACTTCAAATGAATATCAGAGTAGCACAACAGAAGCATGGTGGAGTAACTTCAAATGTGGGAATTTGTGCAAAAGGTCATCAACGAGGTATGAGGGAAGCAGATGGTGATAGTATCCTTCGATCAAACGTCAGAAGGAACACACTCATGGCAGCTACGAGTCTGATTTTCAACTTTAATGCTTCTATCCTCGTCATTACCAGCCATTGCATTACTCTATTGACACCCATACAAGTGGATTTGTAGGGATGTCTAGAACGTGGAAATGAGTACTTTTCAGTTTGGGACTACTAATGGGGAGTTTTCAGCGTTTGCATGGCTGCCCACCACTTCTACAAAGAATATACTATTGAATGCAGAATGGGTTTGTCATTTTTGTAGCTATTACATTATCTCTATATTGTTGGTTTTGATGATTTCAATCATTAATAGCTGCAATTCTGCACATTTGAAGGAAGTTTGCAAATTTCCAAGGTTGATTTGGGATCTTGGAATTTGCGGAATGGTTCAGGGATTGATCAAGGGCAAACAATTTTGGGAAGGGCAGACTATAATGGCTTCTTTTTTAGAATTAAATAAAATCAGGGGACCTTTAGCCTATCTTTGATTTTCTGTAGACAAAAGGGGTGGAAAAAAGAAATAATATAATAATAATGTTTTAAGTTGTCCTCAATGTCACTATATTTAATAACAAAAAAAAGACACTTATTATTATCAAGTGGGACTAAAAAGCATTATTAATTACATGGTAAAAAAAGTAATTATTATTATGAGGGAAAAAAAGAATATTTAATTAAAAAATGATTCTAATTATTTTAGGGTTAGGGTGAAATTGGGAAAGTGAGTTTTCTAAAAAGACAAATGGGCAATCATTATTCATTATGATCGATTATTCACTTTTACCCATTCTTGACAGAGTTCTAGAATTCTTTCGCTTTTGCTAGAGGACAAAAACATTCATTGCAGTCGGATAAGAGGACGAAACCCCTCTAATCTACAGGGGTAATTCCGTACATAGATTACAATTGAGCAACTCAATAGGTTATTAACAGGGAGTCTGAAAATCAGGGTTTGCAGGGAGCCACCATTTATTTTCAGATGTGAAGTTGTCGCGTTAAGGAAAAATTCCAGAATCAATTTCATAGGGTCTGCCCAAGCTGGATGTTATCCCCTTTTTCCCTAGTTTTGCTGTCCCGTCTTGCAAAAAATAGATCGTAGCTTTATGGGGGCTGCTGCTACAAAAAAGAAAGTGCAGATTTGTATGAATTTGTACATCTGTACCGTGGTCGTACTCTGTCAGACTGGGCAGAATTGTAGCATTCTAGGTCAGCCGTACTGTTTTGAGACATTTCACTTAGGGTTTCAAGGATTTTTATGCATTTCAAGCTGATTCCAGCATATTGTCATTTTTGTTTATGAAATTCCAATCTTGATTAGAATTGCAAAAATAAAAATTTCAGAATTTAATATTTAGCTTGAGTGGGATATTTCAATATGTACTCAAAAGGTACTTTTTTATGCCAACCATATGTTGTTTTAGCCCGTAAAATAGAAACTAACACTTTTGGCGTGTCGCGAATTACCCTTGTTTGACAGTCGATCATCTTATCAATTGAATTGGATGTTCTACATGATTCAAATTTCTGATCATACACCCAAAATTTGAAGGTTTTTGATCCCACAAAAACTATAAAAAGAAGATTTACTTCCTCTCTTCTCAAGTGAGATACCAAATTTATCATCCTCTTGGACTTTACCTTGTTTCTCTCTCTTGGAGAGTGTCCGTCCAACTGTGAAACTTGCAAACTTAGGTTGCTTAAAGGGTCCATAACTCCTTCCAATCTCTGCCAACTGACCTTGCACTCTTTAGTGTCTCAGCGTTTTTTGTGGCTATTCCTTGTAGCCCCTCTGTTATGATACACATACTTGTAGCCTAGGTTGAAGCTCTCTATGAGGAGATCCTCATACAACATCCTTCTGGCTGTTCACAATGATTTCAACAAGTGAAGAAAATATATTGCATTATATAGGTGGTGTTACAACAATTCACCACGTTTACAAATTGCCTTTATCTTGGGTCTTACAATTAAAAAATGCAATATATATGGATTGAAAACACACAATTCTATTTACAAAGTTGCCCTTATCTTGCATCTGAAAATTTGCATAAAAACAATGCATTATACATTGCAGGAAACATAAGCAATGACGGAAAATGGATGCCTCAACATACTTCCATTAAAACCAACAGTCTTCTTGTGGAGTGCTACTCACCATGGATGCACTTCTCACCATGTACTAATGCCCTGATGTCATGCCACTTCGTCTCCCTTCATGGGAGTACCAACTCAAGAGCAATTTTAATCAGCGTTGGAGTCCCATATAAAAGTGTCGCCGAAGTCTTACAGTTCGCTCCAGAGTCCCATATAAAAGTGGTGCCAGAGTCTTACAATGAGCTCCAAAGAAGATTGCAAATCTATTTTTTTTTGGAGAACTTGCTGCAACCTTATTCTATGTGTATACAACAATTCAAAAGCATGTACAAACTTGTCACAGCTGTTATGTGCATACCACAACCAACATAGGCATGCTATCATAGTTTTGATTTATGGAAACCAATGTATACCTCTATGCTACAATCATGTGAATTTTCAAATGCATGCTACAACATTGATAAACAACTAGACATGCTACAGATGATGTAATTCTGAATTTGCATGGAGAGGAAATGAAAATCAACATGCTGCCACCTTTGTGATTCTTTGGCCTTTAACATGTGCTTAGAGCTTTCTCTCAACATAGAGTGCCTCTTCTACCCATCTTGTCACATGCTACAACGACTTGAGAAGGAAAACATGTTAACTTTCCAATCAACATGAACATGAGAATGCTAAAAATGATACACCCTCTTTGATGCAATAGGCTGCTCATATATATGCTTCTCAAAAATGATTACATGGCTGCTCCATATTCACTCTTAATGAGTGACATTCCTCCATACTTCCTCATACAAAAGAGGTTAGCTTGCTTCTTTCAACAATGGAACATAACAAGCAATTCAAAGGTGCTTATATATGCAATGCCAAACAACATCTCAACTATGCAAATTCTCTATCCATAGAACCAATAATAAAAGCTTACCATTACCCACTTGCAATGGTGTGGAGAAATCCTTTATGGGCTGCTCTCTCTTGCTGGCTTCTATCTTAGATAGCTTTTAGATGCAAATCAAAATTTGAGTTTTGTAACTATTCTTCTAAGGATTGATCTCTTATCATGTTTACCTTTTGGTAGTGGTGATGGTTGCTCTTCAATGGGCTGCTCCTGCTTCATGAATTCTTCCTTAGATAGGTGGGCTTCTTCATTTGTTATCTCCTCTATTGGAGATGATTAAAAAGTTTCTTCATTGGCTACCTCTTGCTTTGTAGGTGCACAAACAACTTCCCTCTTGGTTGCAGATGCCTCTTCTTTCTTGGAATGCTCCCTGCAATTTTTTGGGTGAAGTTGTGGATGAAGCTCCCAACATTTTGCATGCCAATGCCCATTCATGTTGCAATGCATGCAGTGAATCTTGCCCATTCTCTTGGACAAAATGCCCTTCTTTCCCTTCACCACATTTTGATTTGGAGAGCAGTGTTTACATTTTTCAGCCTTCCTCTTGAAGGACATGGGCTTCTTTTGGATGGATTTCCTCTTCCAACACATGGCCGCACAGTGGTTATTCATTCCACAAAGAGAAACGGATATGTATACCAACAATTTTGTGTTATATGATCAGTTTTCTTACATTTGAAGCAAATAATGGAAGATTTGTTCTTTCCATACCTTCTTGGACTACCCTTTGTGTAAGCATGATGAAGTGTTAATGTATCACCTCCTTTGGGATGTTCACCTCTCTTTGGAGATGCTTTGCTTTCATCATTGATGCTTTTCCCATCATTGAAAGGCTGTCCCTTTCCTAATTCCAGCTTTTGTTCACTCACATGGTCATGGAGTGACAATGTGCTCTCTTTTTATTCATGGAGCTGCTGTCCTCTTCTTGGAGACTCTTGGTTGGCCTGTTGAGGTGGTTCAATGCTACCTTCCTCTTTATGAGAGATCTGCCCATTATTTTGAGAATCAAACTCCTCATTAGATTTGACAAAATAAATGATGCCATTATCTTGCATGGCCTATTTTTGTAGAGCTAGTGGCTTGGGCTATTTGTTTTTTGAAGCTTTCCTTACTCCAGCTATCTTGGAGAATTCTCCAACTTTTTTGCCACTAACATATGCCAAACTTGTGTATTGAGGCCTTTCCTCAACCATTATGGGATTACTGATTCCTTGGCCATTGATGCCAAGGCCTTTCCATTATAACTCATATTGGCTAACAACTTGGAGCCAAAATCCTTGGTATGCTTCTCAGATTTACCAAATGAAACATCTAGATCTTGATGGAAAGAAATAGTATATGGTTGAGTGCTTACTTTGCATACCTATGTCATGGTTTGTGCATCTTTGGTAGAGGATATTCTCCTTAGCATGGTAGACTCTTATCTCTCCTTCACTTCCTCGTGATTATCTTGGAACTTTGCCAACATCTCTTCCTTGGTTTGCAACTCATGTTGCAACTCTTCAATGATACTCATGAAGAATTCTCCATGGCTGGTCACTCTATCTTGCAGCGCTTGATTCTCATCTTCCAAGTGCCGTTACTTCTTTCTTAATTCGAAGTTTTCCTCTTGAATTTATCGTTTTATATCTTCAAACTCTTGAAGCCTTTCTCTCTTCAAAGCTTTGCCCATGGTTGAACTTTTGCAACCAAGAAACCTGCACTTCCTTGTCAACAAACACGAAAGAATATATAACACAATGCGAAAATGTGTTAGGAAAGCCCTTTCAAGGCAAAAAGAAAACCCACTCTAATACCAATTTGATTGATTCATAAATCAGGTGGATATTCCACTCTAAGTTTCACCAATATAGATTCTTTCAAGACAAGGAGTTGCTTTCAAGTTCTATGCTATAGAACTCCACCCAAAATGTTGTTTAAAGATGTATTTCAACTCTTATGATTGACATCTACAACACACAAGAGAATATGCAACCCTTAACATGCAATCTCTACATGCTACATCCATTGCCAACATTCCTCTACATTCTAAACATGTTACTACTCCATACATGATTGCAATTGAAATGCTTGCATAGAAGTGCAATACCAATGTGAAGTTCTTTAACCTTAAGGAAGACAAGTACTATGTTTGTAATAGACGAGTCTTGAGCTCTCTTAAGTGCTTGTTGTATTAGACTAGTTGTAAGAAATGGAAACATGTAGACAAATGAAACAAACATATCAACAATGAGAGATCACATAAGACATATCCTGGAGAAACTCAATATGAGAAAACTTCAACAAGAGTGAAGCTATGCTTCCTCATCTCCACTATGTTCTGTAGTTTACAAGTTTTTGATTTCTTGTGTTAGAAATAAGAGACACATTTTAATGTACTACAGTAATAAAATAAAAAAATATAGTATACAAGATATTACGTGAAAAATGTACAAATTGCAGGGAAAACCACGAGACAATAGCAACTCTCTTTTTATTGGATATGAATGATTTTGTACATCACAATAACAAGGTCGTATCCTTTAAATAAGAAAAACAAGGAAGATTTCAAAAATGCATTTTGGAAACTACATGAAATAGTACATGTGGGTCTTGTGTTGTACAACCATACCACGTCATATAAATGCTAAAAAACCGCTTGTATGGACACCAAATTTTTTTGGGGGCTCTGCCCCCTGAACCCCCGACCCCCTGCAACTTCCCTCATTCCAGATGGCTTGTCGTACCGCAAACAATATTGCCAAGGGAATTACAAGATGTCACACCATTATAGTTATTGGAGGTCTGGGTATTCACTTCACCTCCTAACATCTTGGGCTTATAAGGACACCAACCTCATAGACTCCTATGCTCGTAGTGATCTCTGCAATGTTCGGTGGAAGACTTGCTTTTTCAAGCAAGATACTATTGAACTCAACTATCTCAGCTGTGTAGTCTTCAACTCATTCACATATATGAAAACAATGAGCTGATGAAGGAACAAGTTAATGAATTCTTCAAATGCATCCCCACTTGAATGCTTTGTTGCCTGATATCCTTTGAATTGAATCTTGAATGAACTCTATAGATTCATATTTAAACACAAGAACACCCCTTAGGCTTGCATACGAAGCTCAAGAGTCGTAAACTGAATCCAAAATGCCTTCATGTCCTTTCAACTTCTCATGCGTGTAAAATAGCCATAACAAGTCCTCTAACTTCTAGAGGCCATAACTTTTGCATACAAGCTCAAAATCACAAGCTGTTTGTTTTGAACTTGCATATTTTTTTAAGAGGAACTCAAATATGTACTAAAAAGGTACTTTTCATGCCAACCATATGTTGTTTTAGCCCGTACAATAGAAACTACCACTTTTGGCGTATCACAAATTACCCTTGTTTGACAGTCAATTGTCTTACCAATTGAATTGGATGATTTACATGATTTAGATTTATGATCAATTGGTATTGTTCAGAGAATCTTCAATGATGGATAGTTGATTGGAGTTCTCTGTTACACTGCTAATATTCTACCTTCCTAAGTGTACTAAGGTTATGGGTGGTTGACTTGTGGCACGCTTAACCTTAATACTTTCATTTATTAGTTCTAAATGTTCCTTTAGGCTGACCTAATTAGGACGAAGTTGTGTAACCTTAATTATGTTTATAAATAAGGTAGAACAAGTCTCTCTTAAATCATCATAAGTTGTATTCTCAGATTCCTTTCATTATTAGTCTACATTTTGGAGGTTGCTTCCGTGAACTGGCCAATATATCCGCTTTTGTTCTTATTTTTCGTGTTCAAGTGGTTTTGCTATTGATACTTGAGCTTATTTTAAAGAAATATCCTAACAAGTGGTATCAAAGCTGCGATTTGGGCAAAGTGGGAGAATGTTTTTGGGGATGATGTTTAATATTGCAATTTTTTTTTGAGAAAGCGTCCATATTGTAGAGGCTCAATCTCCCTACTTAAATGTTTTGATTGAGTTGTTTCCTTCATTGTTAGAAGAAGAATTGCAAGAGCTTTCTGAAAAGTGGTCACAATAAAGATTTTGAGCAATATTGAAGGAAATATAGTCGTGTAAAGTTGACTGCAAATCTTTTTTGCCAAATTTTTAAAGTACAAAATCAGAGCATAGCTCTCCAAACTTCTATAAGGCTCATGCTTGTCAACAAAACGTAATTTTTTAATGGTTACCACTTGCATCAATTACTTTCCTCCCCATCCTCCCGACCTTTTGAACTAGATGACGTTTCTACAACCAGTGATCCCAATGATTCTCTTTCTTGTCCACCACAAGTTGAGGGAAATGTTTTGCCGTCTTGTGAAAAAATGGTAAATTTTATCACAGATAATCTTGTTTCCTTGTTTGCAATATCCTTAAACAAGGGTTTGGATCATAGTTACCAAGTTTAGAAATCTAGTTCCGTTCGAGGGGAAAAAATACGAATTTGGAATTCTTGAAAAAGTCCGGGAAAATCTGATCTGGAATATATACAAATATATATGTGAGCATAGTTTTATAATATGCAAAACTGACAAATACAATTAAAAAAAATAATAAAATAATATAAAATATTAATATTATATCATATTTATGGTTTTTTGGCTTTTTTTGCCATGTTTAAACCTATCCAAACCATAGTTACCAAATCCAACCGGATCGGGATTTTTGGCCGGCCCAGATAAATTCATCTTGGTTGGCCCTATATATATATATATACATGTTTAAACCTATCCAAACCATAGTTACCAAATCCAATCGGATCTGGGTTTTTGGCCAGCCCAGATAAATTCGTCCTGGTCGGCCCTATTTTTTTCAAATATATATATATATATATATATATATATATATATAATGTTTAAACCTATCCAAACCATAGTTACCAAATCCGGTTGGATCTGGATTTTTGGCCGACCCAGATAAATTTGCCCTGATTGGCCCTATTTTTTTCAAATATATATATATATATATATATATATAAATAATGTTTAAACCTATCCAAACCATAGTTCCTGGTCGGCCCTACTAGGACGAATTTATCTGGGCTGGCCAAAAATCCAAATCCTGCCGGATTTGGTAACTATGGTTTGGATGGGTTTAAACATTATATATATATTTTTGAAAAATTAAGGCCAACCGGGACGAATTTATCTGGGCCGGCCAAAAATTCAGATTCGGTCAGATTTGGTAACTATGGTTTGGTTAGGTTTAAACACACACACACACATATATATTTGAAAAAAATAAGGCCGACCAAAAAGCCAGATCTGACGGGATTTGGTAACTATGGTTTGGATAGGTTTAAACATGAACTATTGTCTGAATTGAAGCCCCAAAATAATCAGAATAATCAGCTTCAAGGATTTGGGCCAATGGCAACCATTCATACATAGTGGAACAACCTTGGAGGGTACAATCTGAACAGACAAAACCAAGGGACGTGGCGGCCTTTCCAAGGACCAAATTAAACCTACCGAAAATAGACATCCACAAGTTTGATGGTATGGATGTAATTCGTGGATAAGTCTTATGGAGCAATAGTTTAAGCTTCATAATATACCATAGACTGCAATGGTTGACACAACCTCTTTACATTTAGAATATGAACTTTATTAGTGGTATGGATCGATGATGAGTTACAAGCAAGGATATGCATTTAGTTGGTAAGAATTTACTGACGACTTAGCAACCCACTCTGAACAATTATGGAAGGAAAGCTATTTAACCCAATTTACAAATCTGAAACAAACTAGATCAATGGCCAAATATAATGTTGAGCATATGAGATTGGCAATCCGAGCTTAGGACGCAACACCTAATAAGAGGATGCAATTCTACATTAGTGAATTTAATGACTGAATTAATAACGATGTTCATTTGTTGGAACCTTGTACAATTATAAAATCTATGAAACAAGCATTGCACATTGAGAAACGAAATTCTGCTACTAGATGATTCGCACTAGATCACACAGTGAGATGGCGAGATAGAAATGTGAGCAACGTTGCTGAGAAAAATGCAGCCAACTCTTTTAACCCAAGGCAAATTACAAAGCTCTCTTCTCAACTTGAGGCAAAGAAAATAGAAGAGGGCATGGTTGCCAGGAGATGGGTACGGGTACCAATATGCCATTATCTTGAATAAATAGATGTGTACGGGGAGATGACACTATATATTTATTATTTATTATTATAAATTTATATATTATATATATAATATATACTATGAAAAATTTAAAGAAATATATACTATTGCACTAAATGTGAATGAAATATATACTATGCAATATTAACAATATACAAGCCGACCAGAGAGCTTGAGTGAACAAATATCCTATCATATTAAGGGTCAAAAGTAAATTGTAACACATTGAAATGCCTACAAATAGGCATGCAAAAAACAAAAAACATAGATGTGAACTTCAATTATATCTCATTTGATACAATAAGGTCAATTGTCACATCAATTATATCCTCTAGGTCCTTTGCCAAGATGCTCTCTAGATAGGTATCACTCTTAAGCTGTGGCTCTTTTGCAAGCAATATAATAGAGGGAAAATTGGTGAGGCCATTTGCCTCAAGCACAACATCCTCCAAGGAAGTCTGCTGCTCCATTAGGTGGAATTTGGTCTCATTTTGCCAAAGGACCCCCCTTGTACCCTGGATTTACACGAGAAAGAAGATGAAGTGTGCTATGAATGTACACTAGGTTCTTTACCTTCTTTGACCCTACTCAGTTCCTCTTCAATGAATGAATGAAACCGTAAGTGTTCCAATTTCTCTCACAAGATGATGAACTAGCTACTTGTGAGAGTAATCGTATTGCAAATGATTGCAATTGAGGGGCTTCACTGTTATGATTCCACCACCACTCTATTGGGTCCTTTGCACGCTTATCATAAAGAACCTTCACTATCAAAAATTGTCTGCGGCCATGTGAAAACGTGTTCCACTGAGCCCTGATAGAAGAAGCCTCCTCTCCTCGACCATAAACCTTTTTCACCGCAACTCAAATTTCCTTCACTACTTTGCTGTCCTCACATGGAGCCCTCTTCTTTGTGACTTCTATATCATACCACTTTGGATTCAAAGCGTAAGCAACACAATGTAAAGGTGTGTTAAGTTAGTTCCATCTAGTTCGATCTTTCATGTAACTTTTTCTTAATCAAAAGATATAGAGAATGATCTCTTAAGTCTATGATTTTTCTTATTCTTTCACACATAGAATCAATTTCTTCGTACACCTCCTCCAGACATGGCTTGTCTGAATCAATAAAACGAATTACCTCACAAATGCACTAAATGAAGTCAACAACAAATTTCACATCAACCCAAAAAAATGTCATCAAAGAGCATCAACCTTACCTCAACCACAATCTTTGATGTAGATTGTCTCCAAGATGCCCATGCATCACTAACCACAGTGGAACATAAGGCCCCTTCAATAGCTTAAAGATGGTCAAGAAGTATGAAAAAAGAAGCAACTTGTGTATCTATAAGTTTGAGAAGTTCTACCTTGAAAAATATTCAATAAATATCCTGCATGTGGTGATGATTGCATATGAACGTTTATCTTTTTTTGCCCTTTTCAATAAGCTCATAAATCCACTGAAAGTTGCCAATGTCTTTGAATGCATGCATGCAACATGGTGTTTAAAATACATGTTTATCCTTTTTTTGCACCAACAAGCCAGATGCTTTACAAACCGAGGTTGCGTCTGTAATAACTTAGATGTGTGATGTCCCCACCTCATCAATTACATCACATAGATGGATTGAAGGAACTTTGCATTTTTCTTTTGTCTTGAACAGTAAATTGCCTTCAAAAAATAAGGGGCCTTTGGAGTAAGTTACCATAATGTTCAGAAGATGACAGTTTCTAATATCAGTCATGTGAACAAAGAATACAATAGAGGAGAGGTTAGTCTTGTGTTAGTCTCATAAAACAAATGAAATAAACACATTAAAATCCTAACACCTCTAACCTAGACACTAAGGAGAGCTTAGGTAACAAGCTATCATATTAAAACACAACATAAAAAAATACACTTTTTTTACCTTCCTTGGAACTCCAAATGGCTTGTTGAATGGCTTGCTCGGCTTGTGCATCAAGAAGTCTTTGACAATGAAGCTTGCTTGGTTCCTTTTCTCCTTGGCACCTTGGTTTTGATGTTGCTTGGCTTAAGATTTGGGCATGGTAACATTACTTGCATGAGACTTATGGAGGAAATCCTGCATAATAACTCTACAATATCCAAGCTTTGAAATGAAAGGGTATGGCCTTGTATTTATAGTCTTAGGAATAAACTCTCACTCGAGGTGAGTTAAGGTCGAATTTAGGCTTGGAATGGATTCAAATTAAATCTAGGTGAGTTAAAACTAATACCAGTTGAATTAATAGTTGTCATGTAATTATGATTTTCAATTATTAGGCATGGCTCTCAAATTAGATATTTTAGGATATTTTCAAAGAGCTTGACAACTCATAAAGACAATGATGAAAGATTGGATATTTTGAATTTTGAATTTTTTTTTAGATATTTATTAATTGCAAATAGATAACTAGGAATTTAAATCTTGTTTAGCTAGTTAATTGATTTTAATTAACATTTTAGCTCTTTCAAGATTTGATATTTGTTCAAGTGCCCCGCTTAATAGGTTCATAGGTCAAATTGACAGTTGTGATGCTGCAAGGTGATTAGGGATGAATCCATGAGAGGTTATTGTTGCATATGATAGAATATCTTAATTAGGGATATCTCAACATGATTTTGAGCATTGATGAATGATGCACAAACAAATTTGGGATGTTTAGTAATTCTTAGACTTAATTTGCAATGGTTGGTAGGAATTTGTGTGAAGTCTGGTCGGAACCCAGTTGTAGCCAGTTTTAGGTGTCTACAGTTTGCCTGTTTGAGAAGACGTTGCAAGCTATAGACACAATAACGTCTTTTCAAAGAATGAAAAGGTTTTGTATGCCTATGACTTCAACGACAATAGATGAGCTCTGGATGCCCTCAAAAGAAGGAAACAATGGGATCAAAAAGATAAAATGGGGTGGAAAAGATTGATTTGCCCCCATGCGTTTATAATCAGTGGCATGGTGAGTTGTTCTGGTTGGGTAGATAAACATGATGATTTACCCATAGGTGGTTATAATCATCGGCACAGGTAAGATAAAAAAGGTAATGATTTACCCACAGAGGGTTATAATCATTGAAAAAAGAAGGGTAACAAGAGAATGATTTGCTCAAAGGCGGTTACAATCGTTAAAAGAGAAAACAATGATTTGCCCATAGGTGGTTATAATCATTAACAAGATAAAAACATGCCCCAATTGGATGGAATGGAGATAATGGTTTGCCCGAAGGTGGTTATAAGCATTATCACAATGAAGACATGTCCCAGTTGGGCAAAAAATAATAAGGATTTGCCCATAGGTGGTTATAATTGATAACATCCAAATAGATCGAAACACAATGATTTGATCAAAGACGGTTATAATCATTGGCTTTGCAGGTGGGACGCTACACACTGATTTGTCCAAAGGCGGTTATAATCATTGGTAGAATGATGGGAGTAATATGACAAATTGGAAGTGGGGGCTTATGAATTGAATCCGTACTCACAGAGTAAGAGTACGCTGGTACAAAGGAGAATGATGAATTTGGGCAACCTGCTAGTATGGAGATGCACATCCTAACTAGCAAGGGTTAAAAATTCGTTCGTGATTTAATTACTTTGTATGTGGGAATTGATTTGGGTAGATCGGGAATTGTTCAGGTGCCAAGGAGAAGTACGGCGGTCTCATTGCTTGTAAGATGTCTCGAGCTGATTTTTGTTGTAGCATGTGACGGTATGCATCATGATATGAAACATCATGAGAACTTAGCTGAAATATGCATAAGGACTGACACACGATCCAATAAATATGCAAAAACAATGCAACAATGATAAAAACCATGATGACAAGGTTGATGTATGAATATGGACTTAAGTATAATGCACAAGGAATCACCTAATGAATGTGGATTTACTAAGTCAAGGCACAACAAGAAAGCAAACACACAAGTAAACAAACAAACAAACAAACAGACAAATAAAAAGACACAAATACCAAGAAACAAAAAGCACAAACAAAACAAAACAACGAGAACAAAAAAGAAACAAACACATGAATGGTTAATCACTATGTGAGTGCAAATAACAAATAAACAAGACAATGGACATTGCCACTAGGCTAGAGGAGACAACGAAACAAATAGAATGAAGGAATGGAAGAAAAGGAAGGGGTAGTCGAGCTGACCCCAGATGCACTAGACAAGTGGACGTTGCCTACATAGTTCCATGGACGCAAGGTCCAACATAATTTCATGGCAAATGTAGTTCTTCCAAGATATGGGGATAGAAAAAAATGATGATCAAGAAAACATAATTGATGTTATAGAGAAATAATGGGAATGGTCTCACAAAACGGTGAGAGCGTGGGATGTTGGGTCCGTAAGGATGGGAAAACTAAATGACAAATGGTTTCTTGTTAAATAGCTAGGGTTTCCAGAATCTTTAAGGCAAAAAAGTGGTCATTGTGGAATATTGTTTAGGATTTTCTATAGAGCTTTAAAATGTTTTTGGATTTTCGGAGCATCTCAACTCAATTGAGTATGACGAGATACTAAACGGTCTAACTCACAAAACTATGAGAGCGTTCAAACTTAAATTGCTCGCAAAACGGCGAGAGCGTGGGTAAAAGGTGACTTAGCTGACCTCAACGTGAATGAGCGCTGTCTACATAGTCCCAGGATGGGACCTCAAGTCACTGTAGTTCCACCTTACAGTGGAGGAATCCGACTAGGTAGCAACAAGTTTGTAAAATAGACAAAGTAGGCAAATGACACATTACGCCATAAGACTGGCAAGATAAGACTTCAAGGCATGATAAATGTGTTGTTCCTAATTTGCCCATAGGCAGTTATACTTAGGAAACAATGACATAGGACAATGATACTAATTTGACCACAAGCGGATATAATTAGTAGCACGACGGGGGTACTCTGATTTGCCCAAAGGCGGTTATAATTAAGAGCACGCGGAATGAAACGAAACAAGAAATGAAAGATGTAACTGCCAAACCACTGTCATACTGCTCCAAAATACGGCCTCTGTCCAGAATACAAAATCAACTGCTAAAACTTGATCTGAATCGCTTCGTTGAAGGTGTCCGAAGAACCAATGGAACCAAAGTCAAAAGGGGTAGGTAAGGTGGGTCAAAAATAATCTTTGGTTGATAGGAAAGGTATGGTAGAATGGGTACGATATGGCATTGTTTAACGACTATGAGGTTATGACAATTGGATAAAATGGTAATAGGGTTGCTCCCAAGTGATAAGGTAAGGTAAATGGTAGGGTATGAAACAACGGCAAGGCAAATGACAAATGAAAAAGGCAAGGTAAATAGTTCTGGCAAGGTAAATGTTTCTGGTGTTCCTGTTGATGTGGAGATGTATGTCCTGATCAACATATGATACAACTAGAATAGTCAATCATGTAAAGTGCTAGCCCACACCCCTTCTGAATAACTGCTTTGTCAAGAACCTGTTGCAGATTTGGACTCCAATAATGTTGTTGTGATCTTCGTTGGTCTTTGATTCTATTTCCTTCAAACTTTGAGACAAGATGTCTTCGTAATCTCTACAAAGGAAAGTGCGGTCAGGGAGGGTAAATACGGATAAATAATGGCTGATAGGTTTGATTTGGCAATGAAATATAGGTCTAGAATGGATAAATGGATTATAATGGTTGGGCAACAAATGAAGATTGGGATTCTTAGACACACACAATGTTGATTCTGGATTCGACATAACTTTGGTTGTGGCGGGGCGGAAGACTTATGAATATGCTTTCGATAGGACCATCAGATTTTCTGTTGTTTGGGCCTGAGAGTAGTTACCATCTGATTATGCTGTAAATTGAGCGCTAAATTGATGTTATCTTTGATGTCTTCATCAAGTAGTGAAGAACTATTGTACTTAGCTATTGGTGCCTCGATGAGGTTTTCACCAATGAATTTGTCTTGATTGCCCCATAGCGGTTTCAAGAAAGTTTCATTGAGGAACGTTGACTTTTGACTTTGATTGTCTTCTAGCGTCTCAAACAAGGTTTCACTAGAAGATGTCGAGTTTGGACTTTGATTGTCCCCTATTGCCTCCGAAAAAGTTTCACTAGGAGATTGTTTTTCTTCTGCATGAATGTGGTCTTGGTCCCCTTGATATTCTTCAACTGATATGTTGCCATGGATGCAGTTCAACAAGGTGTGTGTTTCTATTTAATTTTTTACTTTTTCTCGAGTGTGAAAAGAAGACACTAGTGGAGAAGGGTGTGTAGAAGAATACCTGTTGAAGGCGCGCATGTTGAATCCAGACTTTGTGAGAACTCCTCTTTGGCTAAAGAAGAATGACCTGCAATAAGAAAGCATTACCACAAAATCTGTTGGTTAGACAAGTAGTTGGGTGGATTGCCTAGCGTGAGCTAGATCCTAGAAGCGAAAGCTTTCCAGGAGGTTGTCAATCCACTTTCTTCAAACACTTAAATTGGTAAATGAAAACAAAAATATTTGCATAAAATGACAACAAACTGAAACTAAGAACATCAAATAACAACAAATTAAGAAAACTAAATGCTTTGCTTAGATGGCTAAACTAAAGCAGTTAGTTTAAATAATGCTAATGCTGAAAATTGGTTAAAACAAAGTTGTGGTTTTTGGTTTGGATTGATTTAATAAAGGTCAAAAGAATGATTTGGTTGGGGTTGGGAAATGGTTGGGATGGTGAAAAGGGAAATATGTTCAAGAAAACAAGAGGGATAAATGGTCAAAAAGAGGGCCAAGAAGGCAAAGGGGCAAATGGTCAAAATGAGGCCAAGAAGGCAAAGGGGTAAAGGGTGATCAAGAGGGCAAAGAGATATGGGTAAGAGGATAAAATGACAAGAGGGTAAGGAAGGAAGCAAGTGAAAGAAGAAGGCCAAAGGGAAAGGAATAAAAAAATTAAGATAGCTAAACAACAAGATTACTTCAATGTATGGAGACGTTTGTTGATGAAGATTGGCTTGTTGAAGATCCTTGATGATTTTGGTAGAGTTTCGTTGCTTTGTGCTCTTTTCCTTCAAGATGTGGATGACTTCAAAAATGATCACTTCCTTCAAAACCCTGTAACAAGATCTTAATAACAAAAGACTAACTTCCCCCTTAACCTTGGGTGAAGGAGAGGGAGGTATTTATAGCATTTGTTGTGAAGAATCATGCCAAAAGAGGAATAGTAGAAGTATGGCGCCATTTTTCATGTGGTGCATGAATGAGTCAAAGATGGGGTTGGTGGGGATTCCTATTTGGGTTGGCGAGTCTCCCACTTTGCACATGAATCCAATTTTTAATGAGAATCATGCACATGGGTTTAAATGAGACCAAAGACTTTTCACCACCCTTGTCTTCATTTAAGCACTTAAAGAGATGGCACACAAAATGTGGCGTCATTTTCCATGTGGTGCATGAAGTAGTCAAAAAGAGGTTGGTGGGGATTTCTATTTGGGTTCGTAAGTCTCTCTTTTGGGTTAAAAAGTCAAAAATGGGTGCCCTTTGTCTTTTTCAAAGCACTAAAGAAGTAGGTATCTTATTTTGAAGGCAAAATACATGTTGAATGATGGCCCTTTAAGGGGAAACTCGCCATATTTCAAGGGGCCCCCTTGTGATGCTTAAATGATGTCATTAAACACTTTGGGAAAGGGTCCTTGGTGGGGTATGATGTTCCACATCAAGCCACCTCACTTCTAAGCCATGCCACTTGCCATTTCACCTTCCATGCCACTTGCCATTTCACCTTCCATGCCACTTGCCATGCCACTTGCCATGTCACATGCCATGCCATTTGCCATGTCACATGCCATGTCACTTGCCATGTCACATGCCATGTCATCATGAATAGTGATAGTGGGTCCCACAGTGAATAGCGAATAGTACTTTTGAATAATACTTTCAAATAGTATTTTTGAATAGGAGAATAGTGATTTGGTTAGGTTAAGAAGAGTTGGTTAAGGGTTAAGAAGGTTAAGGGGGTCTTTAGTGGGTCTTGAGACATTTAATCATTGACAACTATAAGTGTGTATTTTTCTAGTGTCTACAGTGTGATTCTATTGGTCCCAATCGACACTTGTGGGAGATGGAATATCAATATAATGGCTATGATAGGTGGTGGTAATGGCATGTGGAACGACAATGGAATGGAAAAAGGTAGCACAATCCTCGTAGAAGATACTAGAACTTGTGTCGATGCTGAAGTAATCATCTTCAAAAACCGTGGAAGGATCACAAATGTATTAAAATTGATCTACAAGGCATGCGTAACCAATATTGTAACAACCACAAACGGATTTTGATTTTGGAGCTGATTCCGACTCGAGGGACTTTGAATCCAATGTTGAGACCGATGTTGATTCGGCTTCTGATGCTAAATTTGATGTTGGTTCAAGAATAGAACCTAACTTCAATGTTGATTCTTCATTTGGTGTGGATGCTGCTTTGATGATGTCTTGTTGAATGTTTGGTATTGGACAAGTAATGGTTTGTGATGACACAATGGGATCTTTAGAAATAGGCTTAGCTAAGGACTTTATAGAGACTAGCTTGTCAAAGTGAGACTCCTCAATGAGGGGAAATTGGTCAAGAGACAACTCCATAGAGACTAGCTTGTCAAAGGAAGGCTCTTTAAAAATAGGACAATGGTCGAGATAATGATTTGCCCAAAGGCGGTTATAATCATTAAGAAGTGACTTAACAAACACTGACTTGTCAAAGTGAGACTCCTCGACAACAGGGATAGTATCAAAAGGTGATTTATTATAGGTTGACTCGTCACAAATAGGCGCGCCAACAAAAACATCGTGGATTGGTTGGCTCTCTTGGCCTTGGTTTACAAGTAGTTGCAAAATATCAGTTTTGAACACATCTTGGTCTATGAATGATTGTCTCTGTTGGAGAGGTACTAATTGGCTTTGTTGTGGCTCTAAGACTAGAATCGGTTTTCTAAAGTGGGGGAAGGTAGGTAATGAAGGAAGAATGGCCGGTGGTTGGGTAATGATCTCTTTGTAAATAGGCTTATCTAAGATGGGCTTAACAAACATTGGTTGCCGGTCTAGGATAGTCACTGTGATTTGTCTAGTTGTAATTGCACAACCTTGTTGGGATAACGAGCTATCACACTTGGAAGGGCCTGGAATGGCAATGATAGGGCGTTGTGAAGCTTGGTTGCTATCGTGAGCCAAAGGACGAGGTCCTGGAATGGTAATGGTAGGGCGTTACGAAGCTTGGTTACTATCATGAGCCAAAGGACGAGGTCCTGGAATAGTAACGGTAGGGCTCTGTGAAGTTTGGTTGCTGTCATGAGCCAAATGACGAGGTCCTGGAATGATAATGGTAGGGTGTTGTGAAGCTTGGTTGTTGTCGCGAGTCAAAGGACGAGGTCCTATAATGATAATGGTATGGCGTTGCAAAGCTTGGTTGTTGTCACAAACTAAAGGACGAGGTCCTAAAATGGCAATGGTAGGGCATCACAAAGCTTGGTTGCTATCGCGAGCTAAAGGACAAGGTCCTGCAATGGCAATCCTTGGACGTTGTGGTGCTTGGTTGCTTGCACAATCCGAAGGGGGGTTAATGGTATAGGTGGGGGATTGGGTACCGTTAGCTATGAAAGGGCGAACTTGGTACGTTAATCGGCCCAAAGAAGGTATCACCGCATACTGCGCTTGAGGATCTTGGCTTTGTTCCCCAGATTGAGTATTGTAAGGGGGATAGGGATCCGTCTCACAAACCACATCATCATCATAGGGGTCTTGAACAAAGTCATCTTGTGTGAACACGTTATCATAACTTGGATTGTATATGGCTCGACTATGAGTGTAACGAGACATATCCAAACCAATGATGAACGTTTTGCAAAAAGGCCTAGAGTTCTACAAACTCTAAAAAACAAGTTCCAAAGGACAAATGGTCCAAACATAGTCAAACTTGGTCTAAAAGTGGAGTTGTATCTCCAAAAGGTTTATGCTAAAACTTGGTCTAAAACAGTTTAACGTCAAATGTCTGACACAAAAAGGTCAAGTGGATGAATAAAAACCAAAATGCCAAACTCTAGGTACAAAGTGTTTCAAACAAGTCTAATTTAGGTTTAAAGAAATAAAAGTTGCTAGGTTTTTTGGAAAACAAGACACAAAAGTTAGGCTCAAAACAAGTAGTGTTAGGTCTTTTCGAAAAGGCACAAAATTTAGACTTTAAACAAAACAAGGTAAGAGAATTAATCTAACAAATTTGAAACACTTTGGCATAAAGTAGGCATTCGGATTTAAACACAAACTTGGTCATTTGGCAAAAGACATGGAACTGTAGGCATACGGAAGATGGACGACTTCCCCAAATCTAGGTACAAATAGTTTTCAAATTGAATAAAGAATTAACTTAAGTTACACAACCCAAAAGTGAAAGATTGATGCCTAGGTCAAAATTACACAAGGAATAGGCAAATATCAATCAATGTTTGGATTTGAACTTGTCAAGGTTAATTTCAAACTCAACTTAGAAAAATAGTCTCTGTGAAATAGACAAGCTAAACAAGAATAAAGGGCATGACAATACTAGGTATAGATCCAAAAGGCACACGTGGTTTCACAATTGTAATTTGGACACAATGCAACAAGTCTTTGAAACGATTCGAGCAGCGTAATGACGTTATCGTGCTCTAAAGGTATGACAAAAGGTTGTTTCAAGACTCAAAGGCACAACACTTGGAATGAATTGGACAGCGTAATGACACCCTTCCCAATCAAGTGACACACAAACAAGTTTGTCAAAAGACTAAGGCATAGGTGTGGTGTCAAATGGGTGGTGTAACGCCTCAAACAAATGAGTGATGTATAAATGACTCGTTTTGACATGGTATATCAAAAAAATAGTTTAGACTTAAAAGCAAGTAAGAAATGATAAAATGACAAAAACACTTAAGTGTAACGCCGTAAATCTTAAAATTGACAAAGTTGCATAGTACTGTCGAATTTTGTCTATATACTTGCTCTTGAGAGGATTTTAATTGTTAATCCAAAAAGTAAAAACGCATGAAAAATAGAATTTTTAAGCTCCCTCTTCTCTCAAGAGTTTATATTGCGCCATGGAGCTTCGAGCTACTCGCCCTACATCAACAATATGTCTGCAACAAGTGGGGTTGTTCTAAACTATCAATTTTTACGCATTTCTAGATGGTCCCAAGTGTGGCAAACACTAAAGATGCAATCACATCATTTGGATCCGCATCAACCGGCTTGTGAAAATGTCTTTTTTTTTCACAACCACTACATCCATCGCTTGTTCACTAGAGTGCAATGTCCAAGTTGCCCCTAAGTTTTGAGGCCGAGTACCACTAACGGAGCTTGTTTTAACCGCTCAAAACGAGCATCTCAGCGAGTCACCCTCAATTTATATACCCCACCATGGAGGGGTTGAAACGATGCCGTGAGATGAATTCTCGAGTCAACGTTTCTCTAGAGAACTCGTGAGGAGGCGATGAACTTCCACTCACAAGCCAAAATGCATGAAAATAAAGATAAGTGAAAAGACTTTATGGTCGTTTTGGGGTCACCCAAATCATGCAGATTTGGGGAGGGCCTTAGCGATTTTCCTTCCATGCTTTTGGCCTAAAGCAACAAAGGCAAAGAGTGGGCGTTTTTGGTCACCCAAGTTCGTTAAAGGGGATAGGGGTAGAGCATACACATGTTACTCGTCTTGCTTAAACAAACACCTCAATAAACAAGAATGAAAGTGAAACTCTTATGAGTATGTAATAGCGTGAAAGTTCATTTTATTGCACCAAAACGAAATGTGCTATGAAGTTTGAGCCCCTTGGCATGAGTTGTTTGAAAAACTTGCAAAAATTTAAAAAACAACTAAAGCATGAAAAGAACTAAGTTCGTTTTAAGCACCAAAGACAAAGTGTGTAAGATTTAACCATGTTTAAACTTTGTCTTTTTCCATCTCAAGTCTTGCAATTTGTTAGAGGGTTTGCCTGCTTAGATGCTCAAAGTTAAGTGAGAAAACAACATTTCAAAATTAGCTCTCGGGTTTTTTGTTTTCTATTTCAGAGACGGATCGTCGTTGATCTACATAGGGATCGATGTCGATCCATAGAGATCAACGTCAATTTGGTAGATTGTTGACGTTTTTGCAAAAAAAAAAGAAAAACATAGGATGTTTGGACAGAAAAATGGTTAGCAAAACAAGCCTAAAAACCAAATATTCATTGGATCCTGCAAGAAAATGGTTAGACAAACAATATGTAAGCTCGTTAAACACATAATGAAGACAGAAAGATCAAGAAAAACTTGTGTTAGTTATGTTTCTGTTGTGCTTTGTTTTTCACACAGAGATCGTGGTCGATCTTGGGAATCGACGTTGATCTATAAAATCGACATTGATCCCTGCAACCTGCGACTTGCTTAAAACAAAAGACGTGAAAAACGAAATTAAAACTCGAATTTTGAAGATTTTAAAGCATTCCCGAGAAAAACTAAAAGTAGCATATCACTATCCTTGGTTATATGGGATGTTTGAGTTCCACCGGACGTACCAACATGTGAACAAGGAATACAATAGAGGGGAGGTTAGTCTTGTGTTAGTCTCATAAAACAAATGAAATGAACACACTAAAATCCTAACAACTCTAGCCTAGACACTAGGGAGAACTTAGATAACAAGCTATCATATGAAAACACAACAAAAATATAAAAGATTACACTCTTTTACCTTTCTTAGACCTCTAAATGGATTGTTGAATGGCTTGCTTGGCTTGTGCATCAAGAAGTCTTTGACAATGAAGCTTGCTTGGCTCCTTTTCTCTTTGGCATCTTGGCTTTGATGTTGCTTGGCTTAAGATTTGGGAATGGTAACATTACTTGCATGAGGCTTATGGAGGAAATCTTGCATAATAACTCTACAATATCCAAGCTTTGAAATGAAGGGGTATAGCTTTGTATTTATAGCTTTAGGAATTAACTCTCACCCAAGGTGAGTTAAGGTTGAGTTTAAGTTTGGAATGGGTTCAAACTAAACCTAGGTGAGTTAAAATTAACTTCAGTTGAGTTAATAGTTGTCATGTAATTATGATTTTCATTACTAGGCATGGCTTTCAAATTAGATATTTTAGAATATTTTCAAAGAGCTTGACAACTCATAAAGGCAATAATGAAAGGCTTGGATATTTTAAATTTTGGAATTTCCTTTCTTAGATATTCATTAGTTGCAAATTGATAATTCAACTAGGCATTTAATCTTGTTTAGCTAGTTAATTGATTTTGATTAACATTTTAGCTCTTTTAAGATTTGATATTTGTTCAAGTGCCCTACTTAATAGGTCCATAGGCCAAATTGATAGTTGTGATGCCGCAAGGTGAGTAGGGATGAATCCATGAGAGATTATTGTTGCATATGATAGAATACCCTAATTAGGGATGTTTCAACGCGATTTTGAGCATTGATGAATGATGCACAAACAAATTTTGGATGTTTAGTGATTTTTAGGATTAATTTGCAATGGTTGGTAGGAATTGGTTTGAAGTTCGATCGAGAGCCAGTTGTGGCCAGTTTTAGGTGTCTACAAGTCCAATCGTCCATTACAATGCTGGATACTTTTGTATAACACACTCTTTTGATTGGTGTGGTTTGTTGTTCTATCATTGTTTTTTCTTTGTTAATAAGAGTCGTGCGAAGCTTTTCATATCCAGAGGGTTTATACTCTGCCAACCCATGTTGATAGTACAAACCATCTCATAGTAAGGTGATCGAACAACATTGAATGGTATTACATTTGCATAGAAGAAGCATGCAATCGATGCATCCACTGCATCTTGGCCATACACATCGAGCATGCTTCCACTCGGCTTCAAATTGCGAATGTGTGATCTTTTACGAGAATACTCCACATCCTTTGTCGCATATACAAAAGACACATCTAGCTCTGATTTTGTTCTCACAATTGACTGTCATGACTCTGAGTTCGATGTGGTTGAAGTGCGAGAGCTTAAATGAGTCACTTTGCCTTTAGCTTTTTCTTGTTCTCTCATTGGTTCATACTATGCTTTCTCGTTCGAGCAAGGTTCAACTCATTTTCCCGCTGTTCGAAAAAAATGAGTCTTCACCTTTTTGTAAGTGCCCTAAAAAGCCTTCGTACAAAGTTTACAGGTGATCTCTGTTGTTCTGTCATTCCCTTTGCGAGTACAATTGTAAAACTTCTGGAGTGGATACAAAGCTTCTTTCCTTCCATCTGACTTTTTGACAAAAATAAAACAAAATTACTATTATTGATTATAATTTAAAATTTAAAAAAAAAAAATTTAAAACCTAATCTAAAATTAAATATGAATTTATAAATTATATAATAAATTAAAATTAAAAACATTTAAAAAAACCTAAAAGTAAAATTAAATCATAAAATTATTATTTTTAAATATTAAAAACTTAAAATAATAAATATTAAAATGTGAAAACTTAAAAACTTAAAATATTAAAAATAATAAATAAATATTTTATAAATATTAAAGACCTAAGCTATGTAGCTAACTCAAGTCTCTAAGTTATATTAAAATCTTAAAAAAAAATTGAACTAAAACCTAAATGTATTACAACTCTGATTTTACTATTACCTTGCATTAGCCGTTCATGAACTCCATTGCCGTTCACGACGATGCCTTGCCTGCATTGCTATGAATGGCAATGCATTGTTTTTTAAACACTGTAAAAATTGAAAAGAAAAAAAATAGCGTTTTAAAAGATTTAAAGTTAAAACTTCTAAATAGGTACCTTGCGTATTCGACAAATATCTCTTGGAATCTCGACTGCAACTTCAAATCTTGATTGGTTGTGGTAAAAAGTGTTGTATGATGTCTTTTATATTTTTTTACGTGTTTAGGGTTTTGAATATTTAGGGTACATGTTTTTTCTGCGAGGCAACGATCGGGAGATGTCATACGTCTCCAACAAATGTCTCTGGGTACGAGAGACGTTTCTATACCTTTCTCCCATACAGGGGATGCGTCCTAGGGGGTGGAGGATGCGTCTCCCTGCAACATTGGAAAAGGGACTATGTTAGCATTGTGGCAACATATGGTCTAGAGTTTGTAAGTGTGCCAATGATGAGAAAAGACTAATGATTATTGAGAGTGTGGTAGCAAAAGAGAAAGTAGTTGTAGAGGAACTAGCTGTAGAGCACAAGTATGAGCGTTTCGAGGAGGAAGAAAGCCCCACCATCTCCCTACATACATCGAATGGGATAAGCACACCACAAACACAAGTAGTTGGTTATATCAAGAAGAGGAAGGTGACAATTTTGGTTGATACAGGTAGTATACGCAACTTCATTAACAGAAGATTAGCTAATGAGTTCAATTGCTTTGTGTATCCAATGTCTAGTTTTTAGATCATGATAGCCGATGGGAAGCAACTCTCTTCTGGGGGGTTAAATGTCATTATATCAAACTCCCAATGGGGAACTATCAACTAGATTTAGAAATGTTTCCTAGCTCAATTGGGGGAGTAGATGTACTTTTGGGTGTACAATGGATTATATAGTTGGGAACATTGTTGCTGAATTTTCAGGACTTATCCATGGCTTTGAGTGCAAATGGACAAAAGTACAAACTTATTAGGATGCAACCACCACCAAGACAAATAATCAACTCTTATAGGATGGATAAATTGCTCGAAAATAGGATCTTATGACATAGTGGCACTACTTTTCTTAGAAGCACAGGACAGGGATACTTAGAATCCCCCAGAACTTCAAGAGCTCAATTAACATCATCAATAGGTTTTTCAAGAGCCCAAGGGCCTACCTCCGATCATAGATAATGACCATGCCATTGAATTGAGTTTGGGAAGTATTGCTCCTAATATCAGGGCCTTCCACTATCCCTATATAGAAGTCTGAAATTGAAAAATTATTCCAGGGAATGTTGGACTTGGGAATCATTCAACCCAGCTAAAATGCCTATTCATCTTTAGTGGTCATGCTTAAGAAGGATGGTTCATGGAGAAAATGTCAAGAGTACATGGCACTCAACAAGCTCACTCTCAAAGAGAAGTTATCTATTTTTGTTACTGATGAATTATTGGACGAGTTACATGGTCAGATTTCCTTACTAAGTTTGATCTACATCCAGGCTATCATCAAATCCGAGTGAAGGATGAGGATGTCCATAAGACGAAATTCAGGACACATGAGGGTCATTATGAATTCTTAGTTATGCTGTTTGGTCTCATGAATTCCCCCTCTACCTTTAAGAATCTCATGAATTTAGTATTGCTTCCATTTCTTTGGAAACTTGTGTTGGTTTTCTTTGAATACATCTTTATCTATAGTAAGACATGGGAGAAACACTTGCAGCATGTGGAGAAGGTATTGCAAGTTTTAGAAAACAATCAAATCTATGCAAAAAAATTCAAATGTGCATTTAGAATAAAAGAAGTGGAGTACCTAGGTTGTGTAGTATTGCATGAGGGTGTTTAGGTAGGCCTGGAAAAGATTGCAGTTGTCAGAGATTGATCTCTGCCTAAAAACATCGAGGGTTTTGAGAGGATTCTTAGGTTTGACTGGCTACTACAGAGTATATCGCAATATGCTCGTATAGCAGCACCTTGAACAACATTATTGACGAAGGATTCCTTTTCATGGTCAAACGCAGCCGCACAATCATTCGAGCAACTGAAAGAAGCTTTTATTTTCACTACCAATTTCTTTAAGACTTTTGTCGTAGAATGTTATGCTTCAGGGCATGGCATTGCTGCAATACTGATTCCAGAAAGGCGCTCCTTGGCATTTGAGAGTTGACAACTCAAAGGCAAGAATTTGGTAAAACTCACATGTGAAAAGGAAACATTAGCTATCATTCACGCAATAAAAAAACCCTGCCAATATCTTATGAGCTGGCATTTCAAAGTCAAAACGTACCACGAGAGTCTTAAGTATTTCTTGGAACAACGATTATCATCAGACTAGTAGTAGAATTGGGTCACCAAGGTGCTTGGGTGTGACTTCAAAAATGATTTACAAAAAAGGAAGGGAGAATATAGCCTTCGACGCTCTCTCGTGACAGGAGGTCAAGAAAGCAACAATATATGCCATCTCATTACTGCGACTAGAATGGGTAGAAGCAAGAAGGATAGAATGGCAAAATGACTCTGCAAGAAGGAAGCTCATTCATCAACTTCAGCTAAATCTTTATTCTTTAGATAAGTATGCTTGGAAGGGAGATTCTTTATGGTATAAAGACATGCTCGTTCTTTGCAAAAAACCTTGATTGAAAGCTAGTATTTTATCTCAAATGCATGACTCACCAAAAGGACATTCTAGCTTCATGAAGACCCATCATTGCACAAAAGGATTTTTTTTTGGAAGGCCTTAAGGGTGATGTAAAAAAATTTGTGGTTGAATGTTTGGTATGTCAACAACATAAAGGGGAAATCGCCAAAACACTAGGCTTCTTGTAACCATTAGCCATCCCAGTGCAACATTGGGAGGAAATCTCAACTGATCTTATTACAAGATTGCTAAAATCAAATCATTTGGATGTGATCTTGGTAGTAGTGGATCGACTCACTAAATATATGCACATTTCTATGGACCCTCTTATCCCTTGTTGGTATGGTGGGAAAAGTCTTCATGGACAAGGCCCAAAAACTCCATGGAATGCCCAAAATCATCATGAGTGATTGTAACCCTATCTTCACTAGCATATTTTGGACAAACCTCTTTGTAGTGTAGTGTGAGGCACAAAACTATCACATAATTCATCTTATCATCCGCAATCAGATGGACAAACAAAAATGTTGAAGGGTATCTATGTTGCTTTGCCTCAGAGAAGCAAGCACAATGGTCTAATGGATTTCACTAGTAGAATGGTGGTATAAGACTTTGTTTCACACAACAACAAAGATGACTCCATTTGAGGCTCTTTATAATTACCCCCCATGATCGACTACTTATTTGCAAGATCATCTCGAAGCCCGGGTTGTGGAAGATCATATCCAACACTAGCAGGAAATGCTCCAAGTCCTTGAGGAGAATTTGGTCGTGGCTTATAACTAGATGAAACAAGTAGTAGATCAACACCGAAGTGAGAGGCATTTTGGGGAAGGAGATTGGGTATTCCTTCACTTGCAACCCTACAAACAAATGTCACTTAAGCAAGATAAGAACCTCAAGCTTGCACAAAAATTTTATGGGGCCCTATAAAATTTTCCACTGGATTGATAGTGTAGCTTACAATTGGCCATCCTCTTCTAAAATTCATTTTTTTTTTGATTTCTCCTCCTTGAAGAAAGTCATTAGTATCAAACTTCTACCACAGTCAAAATTCCTTGAGTTGGATAAAGAAGGGAAATTTATTATCGAACCAAAGGTAGTCATAAAAAAATGAGTGAAGCAGTTGCGAAACCGAGCCATTTATAAATTTCTAATCAAGTTGAAGAATCTGCCAGCTGAAGATTGAACATGGGAAGACAAACAAACTATGCACCAGCATCCAGAGTTGCTAAGTGTTGAGGGTGACGCTTGTGTGAAGGGGAAGGGCATGTTATGCTCCTAATATTCTATCTTCTTGAGTGCACTAAGGTTATGTGTGGTCGACTTTTAGCATGCCTAACCTTAATATTTTCATTTATTAGTTCTGGATGTTTATTTAGGCCAACCTAATTAGGACGAACAGGTGACCCTACCTAATTATGCCTATAAATAAAGGGGGGAAGGCCTCTCCCAAATCATCATAAGTTTTATTCTCAAATTTCTATCATTATTACCTTGCATATTGGAGATTTCTCCTTTGAAGTGGCCAATATATCTGATTCTGTTCTTATTTTTCACATTCAAGTAGATCTGCTATTGCTACTGGAGTTTATTTAAAAAAATATATCCTAACATTCTCATCTTATGCTAAAATTAAAATCTAAAAATTACTAATTAAATAGGTTCAATAATTAATTGACGTAATTGATTAACTAAAAAATACACCAACATCCCCCCGTAAGATTAATTGGGAGAGGGGAAGGAAGGAGGGATTTCAAGATATCCCACTTAAAGAACAACTTCCTTACAAAATCACAAATGAAGTCTACCATCAACTCTTTGAAGCTAGTGCGAGCTGAAACTTGATACAATTGATGATGAAGCTAGTGGTTTTGATGAAGAATATCTTAAAGGTCGTCACTGAAGGAAGAAGGGCCAGGATTAACTGAAGTGGCACGCGCACAAAATCATGTGAAGGAATCAAACACTAGACACAGGCTGCACAATTAAACAATCCTCGTCAAAAGAGGAATAAACTTTTTGAGAAAGCTTATGAAGTCGAGGGAGGCTGACAAAAGTGTCTGGAATCTAGAGGTGCTCCAAGCAATGAACAAGTTTTGAAAAAGTGCTCTACGAATCATGCATTTTGGGAATATTTCATAAGAGGCCCAAAAAAAAAAAAAAAAGTAGAACTAATGTTAGATGTAGTGAATCAAGTCAAAAGTTGTAGAACATGCACTAAAAAGATGCAATCACTAGATAGCAAGATCACCAATGAAAATATGTGACGTTACAATCAAGCCCCATGAGCCAAAAGTCCATTCATTGGATGGAAGAGGTAGTTATTACAAGGTTTTGTCAGTGACTGGGCAGTGGATTCCACAAGTCAAAAATCTGCCACCTCTTTTATTAGATTAACAATTACAGAGATGTTTTTTTTAAATTCTAAAAGCCAAAAAATAAAACATAATTATGGTGGAGGGCAATGAATTGTCAAAGTAAAACTTTTAGATTGGGAATGTTATTTTGCAACTGCTAGCCCTAAGAAAATCAGGCAGAGTGGGTGACAACATTTGGGAAAATGCCAGAAACTTCGAACCACATGCTGCAATGTTGACAGATGGACTCAAAATGGGGTTTCCATGTCCATAAAGGCATCTGTTGCCCGTACTTTTATTCCATAGCCATTGTGGATTTTCTATAATTAAGAAACTCCTCCATTGAAAACTTTCCAAAAACGACGTTTTTTTGATTATTTTCCTTTTTGGCAAATAATTAGTGCAGGGATATGTAGAATTTACAAGCATACCAAAAAAAAAAAAATCTCACAAAAAGAACAAAATAGATTAAGTTTACCAAGGAGGCCAAATTAGCAAAACCCATATGTTGGATTTGGAGTGTCTGGAGGATATTTGAGCAAAACAAGAGGCTATTCTGGGTATCTCAGCAACTCTGGATCTGATGGTGCCGTCAATTTTTTTTCACGAGTTGCTTGGAGCTAGTTATTCACAGTTTTGACACCATAGTGGAATTTAAAATCTTTTTGGATGAACATGATTCAAACAATCACCTATAAACCAGCTCACAAAGACATGGATCTAGTACAAAATTGCAATGTCTTTTTTTCATGAAAAATCTCAGGGAAAAAATACTGCTTTAATGTGTTTCCTTTGATAACATAGTGTATTTTTATGGAGAAGTGCATGAGAAGGCTTAGTAGAATATGTCCAAAATAAAATACTCAAGTAAGCTTAAATTTGAAATGGCGATCCAATCATTTTACGTAGGTGAAGGTGATAATTATGATAGAGATGAGAGCTATTCCAATCGATGGGTGCATGAATTAATCAACATAAATGAATAATTAAAAATTACACCAACGGTTATAACAGCAGACTCATCATTAGTTATTGAATTAAAACCATGAAGAATCAGTACAGGGTAAATACTCTGTAGAACCAGTATGTCTTCGAAATCTTAGGCTTAATGGAACCTTTCTTTAAATGCATTTTAATTTTTAACTGTTTTTGTATTCATTTGGAAACGATTTTATCAAATATAGTATGAGAAGTACAAAGCTTCATAGCCTAGCCGCCATGTTATTTGGTCAATAAATGTTTTGGCAACGACCATATTCATATTTTGAGGATTGGATGACCAAACATTTGGACTTGCAGACCCTTTAGTTTTGTAAGCATTCATTTCCCATTATCGTGATGATCACTGGTACCATGAATTATCTCCATTTCTTATGCATGATTATTGAAGGATTACTTGTGAGAAATAATTCCATAGGGAACTTAAATATATATATTATAGATCTAATATTTTGTGATTACATCTTTCACTAAAGCATATAATTTATGATGTAATGTTGGGAAGGTTTTAACATGTAACACCCTGTTTCTAGTGAGCTGAGTGAGAGTGCTAGAACCGTTGGATCTGGAGCTGCTGTTCCTGCAGAAGCTGTTGGTTGCATGCCTGTTATGGAAGCTTTCAGATTATGCCTTGCAACATTCAAAATTCACAACTGGGGTCTATTTGGATCTTGAAGGAGTTATTTTAGAAATCTATTTTTGAATTTTATGTGATTTCCTATTTGCAGCGGTTGTATACATTACTCTGATAACTTGCAGTTTAAATTCAAGCATACTGTAAAGAAGGAATTGGCATTGTTTTGTTCTGAATTCCCTTTCTTTGAGATGAAGATATGTTTGTCTCTGTGTCACGTGGCTGCACAGAACATATTGTCTGTAATATTGTGTCACCTGATTGGCATAAGCTGCATGTTGAGTAATGATTGCCTTTTCTCAGTGGTAACTCGTGTGTTCAATATTTAATGTCCTAAGGTTTGTGACTGTTAGGTTAAAGTGTTTCACGAATGTTACAAAATTAGGTAACAGGCACAAAGTTATGGGAATAATTGCCATGATAATACCCATCTAATTAAAATGGTATAGACTGATCTTTTTTCTAACAGAGATCTAACTTTGTTAAATTGGTGGCTTTACCTTGACTAGGTGTTGGTTTGCAATTTTAATTTAACTGGTAATGGAGTTTCTTTGCAGATAGATTGGGACAAACATCTAGCAAATAATTGCAGAATGCACACACTCTCTCTCTCTCACACACACCCCACACACGTGTTCAAACACACAGGTACCAGTTATTTAGAAGAGTTTATTTGTACTTGTCCATCCACATTTTCCAAGACATGATTTGATTTCCATATTGGGTTAGCTGGCAACATTATCAATGGTACTTGTTGATACATATAATGAAACGGATACAAAATTCTTCCACCAATCTGCTTAGCACCTCAAAATTTCAATAGAATTGTTAATCTTGTTAAACACAATTGTGTTAGAACTGATAACATTAAAGATATTAAAGAGGAAACTATTTTCATTTTCAGGGATCTGCTTTTAAGTTCTCCGAACTGTGATTTAGAATAGGGGGCTTTTATTGATCTTATTCCTAATATAGTTTCTGATCTTCAGAATGAGGATCTTATGAAGTTTATTTCGGAAGAAAAAATTCAGACTGCTCTATGGAGTATGGGAAGTGATAATCTCTGGGAGCAGATGGTTTTCACCTTGAGTTCTTTAAGCAGTTTCGGGAGGTTATTAAGAAAGATGTTTGCAAAGTTGTTAATGAATCTAGATATTCTAAAAAAATGCAAGTGCAATTGTACTTTTCTAGCACTCACCCCTAAGATGGCTAATGCTGATTCGCTTTCGAATTTCAGAGCAGTTGCACTTTGCAACACGATTTATCAGATTATTTCTAAGGTAATGGCCAACTGTTTGCAAATCTTTTTTCCTCATATCATTTCTAAGCAGCAGGGTGGCTTGTTTGGGAAAGATAAATTTTGATGGGATGGTGATCATGCATGAGCTGCTGAATTCGGTGAAATTGAAAAAAGCAGCAGCCATGGTTATTACACTGGATATTAGTAAAGCTTATGATAGGTTAAGTTGGAGTATCTTATCTAAAGTTTTGAAGAAATTTGGTTTCGTTGAAGATCGGTGAAGTTGGCTTTATGCTTGTGTGCCGTATCCTTAGTTTTCAGTCCTTATTAATGGGGTGCCAGCTGGTTCTAGGGGATTAAGACAACGAGAAGCAATTTCTCCGTATTTGTTTATCATACTGGCTGAATCTTTGGGCAAAGCCTTGTTTAAAACAAAAAACCTTAATAAGATTACAGGCATCACAATCACTGATGATATTTCTTTTTCCCATGGTTAATTTGTCGATGACACTATCTTGGCTAGCCTTGCTAAGCTTCATGAAGCAAGGATGTTTAAAAGAAATCTTGGATTGGTACCAGCTTGCTTTTGGTCAGAGTTTTAACCATGTTATATATATATATATATATATATATATATATATATATATATTTCCTTCAATTGCTCCCTTACAAGACTAAGACACATTAAGACTGTTTTGAGTTTTTCAAGTGGGTCTCTTAGTAGAAGGTATTTGGGGGTAGCGCTTTTTGAAGGATGCTCTAAGAAAGAATATTGGAAAACCTTGACTTCCTTGTTCCAAAATAGATTGGCTTCTTGGAAGTGAAGATGACTCTCATGGGTTGGCAAAACTCAACTTATTCAAGCTGTTCTTCAAGTTATTTCCATCTACTTCATGTCGGTTTCTCTAGCTCTGGGATGTGTTAAGGAGAAACTTACTTTTATTATGAATATTTTTCTATTGATTGGAGCTAATGACTGAAAAAATAGCTCTCTAATGAAATGGAAGGAAGTTTGTAAGCCCAAATCAAAAGGTGGAGTGGTAATGGAAACTTGTTCTCCCTTATTTTGGCATTTGGGAGAAAAGTTGGTTTGGTGAGCTTTTAAGAGTACATGATGGTATTTGGAGTTTGATACTTAGAATATATATTTTTTTGGATGTTGATGATCCAAATAGATTCTTTACTGTGGAACATTAGATGAAGGGTTCTCATATTTGGAATTTTTTGTTGTAAGATTTTTTCTTGCTGATTCTCTTTCTTAGGATGTTCATAATGGTGAGAAGACCTTTTTTTTTTGAGAGATGTTTGGTCTTCCTTAGGACCCCTTTTCCTTTGTTCTTCTTTCAAGGTTTTGGAACATTAATTTTCTAATGTTTGGGGTGTGTTTGTGAGAGACTATTGGATGGAAACTCATTAGTGTTGGAGTTTGCAAAGCTCTTGGAAATACAAATTTTTTGGGGCTCCTTTTGCTTCTTTTCCCCTGATTGCCTTTTTCCACAACTTTATTCTTCCCCGACCTCATGGTTTCTCTAATCATGAGGACTCTTTGAAATGGAAAGATCACTCTTCTAGAGAGTATTCAGTTAAACGAGGTTATTTGAAGCTTGCTGGGAATCTCAAGGCTCCTTAGCCAATAAATAGAGTTTGTTTCTCAATGAGTATTCCAAAAACTAATACTTTTCATTGGTTTTTCCTTGAAAAAATCCCCTTTTTGGGATAGAATACAAAGAATTAGGTGTCAAGGACCTACGAAGTGTGTTTTTTGTCATTTGGCATTGGAGTTCGCAAATCATATTATTTTTCATTGCTCATTTTCTTGGTGTGTGTGGATGTGGTTTTTCAATAAAATGAAGTGTTCATGATTGTTTCGGGTTGTATTCAAGAGATTTTGAGTAGTTGGTTTGAAGGGGATGGAGAACAAATTTGTAATTTGTGGGCAATGGTGCCTTCATTGATTGCTTGGAGTTTGTGGAGGGGAAAAAATAACAAGAGTTATTAAAGGCATCAACATTCTTGAAGACCATTTTTTGAGGAATTTGAAAATTTATCTTCAAGAGGTTTTTAGAGCATAATTTCCTTTGCTAAAAAAAAAAAAGATTGTGGGTGCGCAAAGACATCTTATTAAATGGATTTTTCTTGGAAACAATTCTCTTCCTTCTCAACTGATTGGTAACACGAGATTTGAAGCTATTTGGTAGGTTTCAAAAGAGAATTTCTTGACATTGAATTTTGATGGGGCATCAAAATGTAATCCAACTATTTTTGGAGCTTGTAGTCGTATAAAAAATTGTGAGGGTGATGTTATTTCTTGTTTTATGTTTATTATTCCTTGAGCTTATAATAATATTGCAGTAGTCTTTGCACTTCTTTGAGGTCTCAAGCTTGCAGTTGAAGTTAATACTCAAAATTTGGAGGGTGAGGATGACTCAATATTTTTTTGTTTAAGACAACTAGGGATAGGCCCAAGACCAACAAGAAGTAAAATAAAAATCTGTCCGAAAAAATCACGGAACCAAAAGTGAAGAAGGCATAAAGCTAGATGTTGTTGTCACACATATTTAGCTCACTCGGTAGAATTATCCAAAATGAGGAATTTTGGACTTGAATTTGAGGACCCACTAAATCACAAACATGGTTTCTGAAAAAAACCAGGGAATCTTAATATTGCCCAACTTAGAATAAGACAATCATTGTTTTATATTACATTGAGTAGTTAAAAAAAATATTTTTTATCGTATCAAAACAATCTAGGAAAAAAAATTATGCAGGGCCTTCTAGCCACCCTACATTTACAAACTTATAAAAAAAGAGATACAAAAAACTAGAGAACTAGTCATCAACAAGAATTGCATCCACAAGATCTTCTCTCAGTGCAAAACCCTCATTAGGTCCAACAACATGTCTTTAGGAGTGAAGGAAGGTAATATTGCGGTGGTGTGGAAGTAGCCTCATTAGACAAATGACTACCCAAGTGCTTTATAATCTCTACTTGTCTTTGATTGAGAGCCTGAAACACCTTCAAGATGAGGTGGTGATGATGGAGTAGATCTACTCCCAAACAACCCACAACATAGTCAAAATCGGTAATATCCTCATGTAGGGAGAAGGAAGCAATAACATTGGCAAGCATATTTGCATAAGTGAGAGTTTGGGCCAAATCAAACACATTTTGCTTACCAATTGTGTGCCTTGGGTCTCACAACATGAATGAGTATCTTTAGCAATTCATCCTCTTCAAAAATTTCTCCATGCGCCGCCACTATTATTAGTCTCTTAACTCATTGTTGCAAGCGGGGGGGGGGGGGAAGTACTTCAATTTGTGTGCCAACACACTTATAAACCTTTCACCAAGTCTCAATCGTCTCTCGAAGGCCTTGCCTCATGAAGGCTTGGCTTGTCTACTAGAGCCCGCCTTATCACCCATCTTTTCTGCACAAATATAGGGGGTGGGGATGCAATGAACCATCGTCCGTTTGAGAATCATCTTAGAAAAACCAAGGGAAAACTTTTCTATCCATCCTTCACCCCTTGCATCATATGTCACATGCGAAAAGGCAGGATGGAGGGAAACCTACCCTTTCAAAATATGAAAGTGATGGAGAAATCAAATACACAGTCCTTCAAAATATGAAATGGGGACCAAAATTTGTGGGCCTCCTGAGAATTGAAACCATTATCCTCCAAGACAAAAAGCCATTCTTGAAAGACACCTAGCTCTGCAACGTGTCGTCTCCTCACCTCACTGCTTGCACAACTTATACTCGCTCCACCACTTAGCTTGCAAAAATGCAATTAATTTGCATTAAGGGATTAAGGTGAGGGAAATGACTATTTAGATGCGTTGGCACGTGCAGAGAGAGGCCGCATAAAAGAAATAATTACTTGATAATCTATAACTGCATAGGCTAAACAAGAGCAAGGGATGATATCATTATATTTTATCAATGCATTTTATCTCATGAATGTGCATGAATTTTGGAAATTAATAGATGTTAGACTACCATGTTTAATGAGGGAGCCTCAAATATTACTCAGGTGCTTCATTATAAGCACCTAAGCATAAGACTCCTTCACTAAGTCCATAGTTATTATCTTTTGAAGATCATTGGGAAGAGGGGAGTACCATATTTTTTCAACATTGCATAACAAGGATTGAAGTCCACCCCCTTGGTTGGCAACCCAATCCATACCTTGCTTTCCATCTCTCTGAATATAGATTCATTTTACCTCTTCCAGTTTGTTTATTTGCCATATGATTTCCTCAACTACCATGCCTATACGCCAGGAAATCAAACCATTGCCCTCAATTGCTTTGCGAATTACCTGTGAGTCTCCTATTGTCAATCTTGGCCATCCTCGTGCAACTGCTATTTACAACCCCTTTAGGAGAGCTTTCACTTCAGCAATATTGTTGGTATCTTGGTCAAAATCTTGAGAGAAAACCAAAATATTGACCATTCTCATCTATGAAAATTCCTCTGCCTCCAATCGGTCCATGATTTCTTTTTGCTACGCCATCAAAATTCAATTTAATCCATTCCGACTTAAGAGGTCTCCATAGGGAGGGAGGTGAAGGTTTTAACACCAAACTAATCCCTTTATCAAGAAAGGGGAGTCTAGCCCAATTTTGAACAATGAGTTTTTCATTTGAAATTCATTCCAAACAAGAGGTGATTTGATTGGATAACAATTTTGAGAAGGATTTGGTATTTTTTCCCCATACCCATTCCTTTGAGTGAGTGTCATTCTGAAAGATTTTTCTATTTCTTTCAAGCCACATATTCCAACAAATAACATAGAAGCCAATCCTCCACAACAGGGGCAACCCTTCAGATTGAAGGGGGCTCTTCGAAGATTTTAGAGCATCCGCCACTGATCCATGAAAAACCCAATCATAATTGAATTTAGCAAAGAAGACACCCCAAACCTTCCAAGCATACTTACAATGCAAGGGGATATGATCCACATATTCCTTGTTTTCTTGACATATGAAATGTTGGCTAATTTAGCCACCCTTGATCATGGTATTTGCAAACAATGTTTTGAGTTGTCTAACCTTGCGAATGGTCATCTTTGAAGACTTTAGCATTGTTTAAGGTACTTTAGCATTGTTTAATGTACTTTAGCATAGTTTAAGGTATTTGTAAATGTTAAGGTTTAATATTTGTGCTTGCGTAAGTCATTCTTATATCAAGTCCAAGGTGCTTTAAGTTGGGTAGAGGTCAAAGAAGTCCTAAAAAGAGCCATTGACATTTAATAAAGATCATGTGGTGCCTTATTATGCACGCACATTCAACCAAAATGCCAACTCCATACATTTCCAACGTTACTCACATTTAAAAAATTGTTTTGTTCATTGTTTTAATGTCCAAACTTGGCATAATGTGAGAAAACGCAGGAAAGGAAGGTAAAGAGACTCTTGGTACATTACGATATCATTGAATGACTCCATTTGACATCAAATACGCAACTTCAGTAGGACATATTTCCAAATGAAGGCATGTTTGGATGAGATTTTGCAAGTTTCTACGTTGGCTCAGGTGTCTCCAACCAAGTGAATCATGGCACAAGGTGGTAAATCCCTACCACAACCTCATCCAGCGTTCTCAAGCCCTAAACCATGCTTAGGTAGAAGGTGCAGGTCCAAAAAATGCAAAAAATTGCTCAAGAACTCCATCGGGTCATTCACAAGCAAAGAAACGTAATTTTAATAACGTTGTTTCATAAAGGAGGAGATGTACTAGGGAAAATACTCTTAGGGGTTGAAGGGCACCCCTATGCCCTAAATGTTTTTGGCAGAGGTTCAGTGTTAGAGGGCCTGTTCTTAATAAACTATTGTTAACAAGTTAGCAACGCCTAAAACCCTTAAAAATCCTAGGTGCTCAGTTTTGGAAAATTTGAATGCATTTTGAAACTTGTTGAATGTAGGGTAATAGTTGAAGAACGTTCTCAAGACGTCTAAGAACCCCAACAACATCAAATTTACGACAAACTTCCATGGTTAGTCATCTAATGCCAAGAAATCTTATGTTTTGATGGTTTTATGACACGACATGTAGGGTTCTTAAAGGTGTACTGTATTTTCAGTCATGAAAATGGTTGTACTGTGGTGGAAGATATTATACTCAACCTTATCAAGACCTCATCAATCCCCCTCATGCTTCTAACAAGCAGCTATAGGTCCAAATTGCCAAGAGACAACTGGGTATGCATGCCCAACTTGACTATGTCTATGCTGCAGGTTTTAAAAGAGTGTTTTTGGGAGGTTTTATTGAATGATTGAATGCATCTAGTGATTGGAAGATAGAGAGGGGTCTCTCCAGGTCCTATCAAAAAATGAATGCGGTCTTTAGACCCCACAAAACTCAAGTTATGCCAATTTCTCTCTTTAGCTCCATTGTTCTTGATTTCCGAATTGTTGCAGCCCTGAAAATGAGTGTTTTTGATATTTTTTATACTTGATCATGATCAAATAATTATTGGAATAGTTAGAGGGGTTCATCCAAGTTCAAACCCAAAAAGATCAACGCTTGAGACCCTTTGGAGCTCAAAATATATGTTTTTTAGCAAACTACCCTGTTTGTTGCCGTACTAGCCTAGTTTGCACAAAAAAGTCCATATTTTGAGTTCTACTCAATGAAACCTCTTGAAAATTGACATGGAAGTCTATTTTGATGTCCTTGAAGTTATAGAATAGGTCTCAAGTTTGTACAATTCTTGAGGATGGATAAAAAACTAAAGCACATGTGTATACCATGAGGAAAATTAAGGTACTTGAGCTTGTTTGCATGGAATCAAGGGTGACAGAGACTCCAAGGAGGTTTCAACGACAAGATGGGGTTGCACCACTCTCTAAAATCCTATTTACACCTGATCAAAACCATACTTTTGCCCTCCACGGCTTTGAGCCATTGGCATGGTGAACTAAGGCCACTAGACAAGCCAAAACAAGGTTTTCTTAAGATGTTTTGAACTAGAATGAGGAATTGCAGGTATATGCCAAGAAATCAAGTCAAAAAACATGGAGTTTCAGGTCTAATTAGACCTCTCTCATGGTGTTCAACACATTTTAGACCCTTCACCTGTTTGATGAGTTCAACATAGGTCCTAGCCATGTGTCAAAAGGTGTTGAGAATGGAGCAAATCATGTGACAAGTTTCAAACAAGACACTTGTTACAATCATGTGACTTGTTTGAGTAAGGTTGCAGGTCTAAAGGGCAGTTAGGGACATGATTTCTCCATCAAGACACTCGATCTATGTTGGTAACTTCTTCAAGGCCAAGAATAAACCTTTTCTATGCCACATGGGGCTAATGATTGATCATGGTCATGAGGAGCAATGAATGAAGAAGTGTAACTCCTCCCAAAGAGTGGAAGCTTGCAAGAACCATGTGTTATAGGTGGATTATGACCTGAATGTAGTTTCTATTTTTGATTTACATGAGGATACATGTGGTGGCATTGATGACCAACATTGAGGACATTTTTATCTCACCTCCTCTTCTCGTGCTTCTTCCTTCTCCTTCTTCTATATATACTTCATATTTTGAATGTAAAAGGGATCCTCCATGGTAGTATGATGAAGCCCTACTAAAATTGATACTTGTTGCTTTTGAAGTGATTGCAAATTGTTTATACCTTCATTTCACATTTAGTGTGTTCATGGTGAATTGCTGATGAATGGTAGTGTTGATGTTCAATCTCCTCACATTTGTTCTCTTCATTCTTACCTATTTGTGAGTAAGTTATCTTTTTGCAGGTCATATGATGTGTGTCAAGTGGTTTTGTAAATGTTAAGTGTGAAAAACCTTCATTAGTGCCTCATTCTAGGCCTCTTGATTGTCCCTCTTAATTGATGTATCGGCTATAACCTCCATATTAAAATACTTATGTTAGAAAGATTGTTTGAAGTTGTGTGATCATAGTCAACTTTGTCTTAGTTTTGTTATAACTCATAGACAATAGGAGACTTATAACTTGGTGCATCACATTTTTTTCCTTTGCTTTTAGTTTTTTCTTTCCCTTTTCCTTGAAATTTGAGTAGGTGTAGAGATAATATAGGGGTAGTATCAAGGGAGCCAGCCCTCTCTGGAGGTTCTCTATAGTCATAGGCCACCCACAACGTTAGAGAGTTCCCATTATGTCAATTGAGTGAGGAGACCTGAAACACCTCCTCAAAGGGTGCACCTCAAAGTGACAACAATTTTTGACATGCCTGGTGGGACAAGTACTCAGAGTACCTCATCTATTGAAGGATTGTTAGTGTTGTCCTTCAATACATTAGCATTTGGAGGTATTTCTAGAAGCATCAATGGCGACTCTGAGTTCATTCAGCTGGTTTTAGTAGCTTAGGTATTCTTTCCAAGTAATTACCCTTTGTTTTTACTTTCCACATGAAGTTTCATCGATGTGAGTTTGAATTAGGTTTCAACTTGGTGCAAGTTTTTGATCCATATCAACTCTATGAAGAGCCATATCAGCCCTATAATTATCCCACTTTCCCCTCATATGGCTCTAATTATGCATCTAACCAGTCTTACCTCCAAGGATGCTATCCTTCATTTCCTCTTCAACAACCTTACCAAGCTTGTCAACCTTCATACCAACCTTTCCAAGCATGCCATTAGTCCTATATACCCTCTTTTGCTCCAAGTGAGCTTTCTCATGATCTTAGCCTATCCAAAATTGTTAGTGATATCAAGGCCAAGCTTGCAACAATTGATCAAGAAGAGCAATATTTTGAAAACTTGTTTTCTCAAGTTCCTCAACCAAAGACGTTTCCAAGCTTCTCACCCACTTCTCATATGCCAATCCAAAATCAAGAGAGGGAGAAAGTTGTAGAAACCAAACCAAGAAAGTTTTCAAGTTTCTTGAGCCCTTCATCCACTCCTCAAGTTGGAATTGTTCATAAAGATCAAGGTATATAAGAATTTGATAGGATGATTGCTAAATGGAAAGAGGAGAATAAAGAAACTTTATCACAATCCTCTTTTCCTTTTCCCCAAGAGCTTCTAAATGAGTCCATTAACCCCAAGTTTCCAAGTTGGAAGAGTACTTCTTCAAACCCCAAGCCAACTCATGAGCATATTCATCGCACTCTACAAAATGATCCATTTTGACCTCCACCATCTCCCTTTCTGAAGGAGGATCCGTTGTATGGAATGCAAGTGAAGGAGAGCCCTTAATGACTCACTTTCCATTTGACAATGAGTATCATACCTATGTTCCACCAGTTGGAACCCCTTGCCCTCCCACCATCTCCCTTTGCATTAGAGGTCCTGTTGTATGGAGAGCAGATGAGGAGCATTCAAGTGAACATGATGAAGAGCTTCAATTTTCAGTTGCATTTGCAAATGAACCTTAAGAAGGCTATGATGAAGATGTTCAAGTGGTGTCTGTAGTAGAGGTGAAATTGAACATTCCTCAAGATGTATCAAGTGGCCAAGAACTGAAGGAGTATCTAGATGACGAGAATTCAATCTTTCTTAGTTAAGAGTGCATTCAGTGGTATGAACAAGAGTTTTATTAGACAAATGAGCTTCCATTCAGCATGGAAGAAGAAGAAGAGTAGATTGTAGTAGTCATTTCACAAAGTAATAGTCATAAACATGAACTAAGTAAAGACACAAAATAAGATGTAGTGATTCTTAGTGAACCTCAAGAAGCTCAAAGTGGGATCAAGAAGGTTTTGATGGCATGTGGCAGTCATACTTTAACATTTGCAAAGAATTTGAAGATCTTGACAGGTCTGCAACTCATGGGGAGAGAAATGAGGGTGTCATAGAGGTTGTTTCCCTCCCAAATGGGCAAGAGGATGATCATAACAAGTTAGGACATCAACACCATGATTTCATTGCAAAATTTGAGGTCCATAGTGGACCTACATTACCTGAAGGGCAGAATGAAAACACAAATTAGAATACACCAGTCGACTTGCAAATAAAATTGCCTCAATTTGTTATGGCCGATCAGGGGCAACCTTTGAGTAAGGTAGATATTGCATTGTTTTCATACAATCAAGCGGTATGACATTGTGCTTAACTTGCATGATCTGTCCATAGGTAAAGAAATGAATGAGATAGGCCTAATTGTCAATCAAGAAGATCATGAGCTGCTAACATCTGAAGAGGTAAGGCATACCTCTCACCTCACCTCACAAGCTTGCAATAGACTCTATCCATCAAGTGTCAATTTGCTAATATGGAGTCAAGAAGATTCCAAAAGTTTTTCTTTTGATTCAGGTGGAGTAGGCCTTTGAGGTCTTACACATAGTAAGCTAGTTTTTTATTTTTTCCAAGTGTTTGTAGTACAATGTTTGCCTAGTTGTTTGTTGCTCTCTTTTCCCTAAATGGATTTGGGCATAGTGTGTTGTCTTGCTTTGTGTGTGTCTTATTTTGTTGTTTCTTGAAGGTGATATCAGCTGTCTCAACTTGTTTTAAGGGCTTGCATTCAATTTTCAAGGTCTACATCATGTTTATTGTTGGGTGATAGGTGACTTCATAGCTCAATGGACTTCTAAGGCTATTAGTCTAGATGTTTAGCAAACAAATTATCTCTAGAGGTCGCTAAATGGCTAGTTTAGCCACCCTTGATTATGCTATTTGTAAACGATGTTTTGAGTTGTCTAACCTTGCAAATGGTCATCTTTGAAGACTTTAGCATTGTTTAAGGTACATTAAGGTTTAATGTTTGTGCTTGCCTAAGTCATTCTTATATCAAGTCCAAAGTGCTTCAAGTTTGGTAGAGGTCAAAGAAGTCCTAAAAAGAACCATTGACATTTGATAAAGATCATGTGGTGCCTTATGATACTCATACATTCATCCAAAATGCCAACTCCATGCATTTTCAACGTTACTCACATTTAAAAATTGTTTTGTTCATTGTTTTAATGTTCAAACTTGGCATAATCTGAGAAAGGCAGGAAAGGAAGGTAAAGAGACTCTTGGTACATTACAATATCATTGAATGACTCCATTTGACATTTGGTACACAACTTCAACATGACATATTTCTAAATGAACAAGGTTCATAACAAAAGAAGGCATGTTTGGATGAGATTTTACAAGTTTCTACGTTGGATCATGTCTCCAGCCAAGTGGATCATGGCACAAGGTGTTAAATCCCTACCACAACCTCCTCCAGCCTTATTAGGCACAAAACCATGCTCAAGCATAAGGTGCAGGTCTAGAAAATGTAAAAAATTGCTCAAGAAATCCATCGGGTCATTCACAAGCAAAGAAAGATCATTTTCACAACGTTGTTTCATGAAGGAGATGTACTAGGAAAAATATTATTAGGGTTTGAAGGGCACCCCTATGTCCTAAAAATTTTTGGTAGAGATTCAGGGTTAGAGGGCCTGTGCTTTATGAACCATCGTTAACAAGTTAACAACCTATAAAACCCTTCAAAACCATAGATGCTCAGTTTTAGAAATTTGAATGCATTTTTAAACTTGTTGAATGCAGGATAATAGTCAAAGAGCATTTTCAAGACCTCTAAGAACCCCTGCAACATCAAACTCAAGACAAACTTCCATGGTTAGTCATCTAATGCCAATAAATCTCATGTTTTGATGGTTTTATGACATGATAGGTAGGGTTCTTAAAGGTGTACTATATTTTCAGTCATGAAAGTGGTTGTACTGAAGTGGAAGATACTATAATCAACCTTATCAAGACCTCATCAATCCTCCTCAAGCTTTTAACAAGCAAATACAGGGCCAAATTGCCAAGAGACAATTGAGTATGCATGCCCAACTTGATCGTGTTAATGCTACAGGGTTGAAAGTAGTGTTTTTGGAAGGTTTTCTTGATTGATTGAATGCATCTAGTGATTGGAGGATATAGAGAGGTCTCTCTAGGTCCTATAAAAATAATAATTAGGTCTTTAGACCCCCAAAAATATCAAGTTATGCTCATTTCTCTCTCTCTAGGTCTATTATTCTTGATTTCTGAGTTGTTGCAAACCTAAAAACAAGTGTTTTTTATATTTTTTGTGTCTGATCATGATCAAATAATGATTTGAATAGGTAGAGGGGTTCATCCAGGTTCAAAACCAAAAAGAATCAACTCTTGAGACCCTATGGAGTTCAATTTTTTTTTAGCAAACCAGCTTGCTTGTTGCTCTACAAGCCTAGTTTTCACAAAAAATGCATATTTTGAATTCTACTTAATGAAACCTCTTGAAAATTGACACAAAGGTATGTTTTTATATCCTTGAAGTTATAGAACTGGTCTCATGTCTGTGAAACTCATGAGAATGGAGAAAAATCTAAAACACAGGCCTGTACCATGAGGAAAATCAAGGTTCTTGAGCTTGTTTGCATGGAATCAAGAGTGACAGAGACTCCAAAGAGGTTTCAATGACAAGATGGGGTTTCATCACTCTCTAAAATACTATTTACACTTGATCAAAACCATACTTTTTCCCTCCAAGGCCTTGGGCCATTGGCATGGTGAGCTAAGGCCATTAGACAAGCCAAAACAAATTTTTCTTAAGAGATTTTGAACTAGAATGAGGAATTGGAGGTATATCTCAAGAAATCAAGTCAAAAAACATGGAGTTTCAGGTCTAATGAGACCTCTCTCATGGTGTTCAACACATTTCAGACCCTTTACCTTCTTGATGAGCTCAAAATAGGTCCCAACCATGTGTCAAAAGGCATTGAGAATGGAGCAAATCATGTGACAAGTTTCAAATATGAGTGAGGTTGTAGGTCTAAAGGGAAGTTAGGGACATGATTCCTCCATCAAGACACTTGATCCATGTTGGTAACTCCTTCAAGGCCAAGAACATACCCTTTCTACATCACATGGGGCTAATGATTGAGCATTGTATGATGAGCAATGAATGAAGTGTTACTCCTCCCAAAGAGTGAAAGCTTGCAAGAACCATGTGTTAGAGGTGGATTATGACCTGAATGTAGTTTCTATTTTTGATATACATGAGGATACATGTGGCAACATTGATGACCAACATTGAGGACTTTTTTTTTATCTCACCTCCTGTTCTCTTTGCTTCTTCCTTCTCCTTCTTTTGTATATACTTGAGATTTTGAATGTAAAAGGTATCCTCAATGTTAATATGATGAATACCTACTAAAATTGACACTTGTTGCTTTTGAAGTGAATGCAAACTGTTTATACCTTCATTTCACATTTAGTGTGCTCATGGTGAATTGCTGATGAATGATAGTGTTGATGTTCAATCTCTTTTTATTTGTTCTCTTCATTCTTACCTATTTGTGAGTAAGTTATCTTTTTGCAGGTCATATGGTGTGTGTCAAGTGGTTTTGAAAATGTTAAGTGTGAAAAACCTTCATTAGTGCCTCATTCTAGGCCTCTTGATTGTCTCTCTTAATTGATGTATCGACTATAACCTCCATATTAAAGTACTTATGCTAGAAAGATTGATTGAAGTTGTGTGATCAAATTCAACTTTGTCTTAGCTTTGTTATCAACTCATAGACAATAGGGGACTTATAATTTGGTGCATCATATTTTTTCCTTTGCTTTTAGTTTTCTCTTTCCCTTTTCCTTGAAATTTGAGTAGGTGTAGAGATAATATAGGTGTAGCATCAAGGGAGCCAACCCTCTCTAGAGGTTATCTATAGTCATAGGCCACCCACAACGTTAGAGAGTTCTCATTATGTCAATTGAGTGAGAAGACTCGAAACACCTCATCAAAGGGTGGAACTCAAAGTGACAACATGAAATAGATTGAAGCCCTAACAATCCCTTTTTAATCAATTGGTCATATGTTAAAATCTTTCTATTGGTTGCCACCCAAAAGAAGGTGATAGACTTAGGGAGTCTATTGTTTTTCTATACTTGATCAACAAGAAAGTTCTATCTCGCTAGACCTTCATCAATGAGAATCAAAGTGTAGCAATCCACAACCGATAATTCCCCAGAAGGGCTTCCTTCCCATACCAACTGATCCTGATAAGTGACCGAGTTGATGGGGTAATTTTACAAATCCAAAATCATATTTTTGATTTCCTCTTTATCCAAATCATTAGGCCAAATAAACTTTTTCCAACGCCTTCCTTCCCCTCTTTGGACAATATAATTGCTTTCTCTATGTCCCCACTGACCAATCACATATTCCATTATTTCTCCCAATGCTTTGGAGTTTTCTAATGGGATTTATCTAAGCCATGCATCATTTGAGAAAAAGATATTCCTCCCATTCTAACCTTCCATCGGATGAGTGGAATGATAATATTCTACATTGCTTAGAAAAATTCCATATCGTTGGCCCTCTGAGAAATAGAATTTTGGTAAAAAGTCTCAAATTCTGTTGTGTCTAGATACATATGTTGAAAGACTTTATTCCATAGTTGGTCTTTTTTGGCTGAATGTTCTCCAACAAAACTTTGCAACCAGGGCTTTACTAATTCTATCCAAATTTCTCAAGCTCAAATTCCCCCCAACTTTTAGGGGTACAGTCTTTGTCCCAAGAGATTAGATTTTATTTTTTCCACTTCTCTACTCCACTTTAGAGGAAATTCATTATTCCTTCAACCACTTTCTTCAGTGTTTTAAACAATGATAAAATGTAGGTAGGCATGGCTTGTAATATTGATATGACAAGTTGCACCTTGCATTTTAGACAAAGCCATTTCCCTTTCCAAGTAAGGAGTTTGGCTTATATTCTATTAAGAATGGTTTTCCAATCCGCACAAGTGCTTCTCCTAGTAAATCATGGCATACCAAGACATTGACTGGGAAGACATCCAATTTCAAAGCCTAGGATCACCTTGATATGTTATTACTTTTTCTTGGTGGTCCATTCGACACAACACACTAACTCTAGGATGAAAAGAGGAGAGGAAAGGCTTAATTGGTGAGTATTTCCACTTTTCCATTTCGCCTCTCTTGAAAGGAAGCAAGATCAACAACAAGTTCCCCAATGTCTTTGTTTACCAAGTCATGGCAAATTAGATACCTCAGTTGATGCAAGTTGTTCCATACAAGGGGCCTATTTAAAATACACTCTAATATCCTCAAAAGAAACTTAGACTAGGAATGACTCAGCTTGTTCATATTTCTTAATGAATTCCTTGCTGACCAACACTTATTTCCAACACACTAGATTCAACAATGCTTTAGAAGGGACATACGATGAACATGCAATCTACATGAAACTTGTAAGCATTGATTGCATATTAGACTATTCTAAAACTAAGTTAATAGATCATAAAAATGATCAAAAGATGAAGGGTAAAGAGAGAGAAATGAGCCTATAATGCAATGCAAATAAATCTAGTTTCAGTTAGACAAATCTCATGAAACCACTTTTCTGTCCGACCAATATTCACACAATCATAAACAAAGGTGGCGTTAAAGTTTGAGGAAAACTTGACCAAGAAGAAATAATAACACAATTACCATATGAATGCGTAAATTATGAACTTAGATTCACAACCTTTCAATTTAAAGATATTGCATAATTAGAATGTGTGAGATTCACCCTTTCCCATTGAAACTACAAAATACCTCAGAACATTATAACTTACAAGAAAAGAAACTAACTAGGAAAACAAGAAAAATAGTAAGAAAATAAAAAAGGGTGTCTAGTTCTTCTATTTTAGCCTCTCAATCTAAATGAACCGACCCTTATCGCAACAAAAAGTTGGTCTTAAATTGACCTTCAGTCCAACCAGTCCCAAGCCTATCCCACAAACAGGTGGTTAGGGCAACACAATGAGATGGGCTCACCTGAGATTAACTCAAGTCCTATTCTGACCATTATCCAAGTGCCATGGACCAAAGTCACTGAATTCCACTTGAATTCTACATAATGGAATGTCTTTGGGATCCTGTTTGAGATTCCTAGTTTGCCACGCCTTGTGGTTGGAGACCAAACATCTTTTAGGCAAATTTTAAATTTTGTGTCTCTCAATAGGTCCCAAGGTGCATTCCATTAGTCAGTCGATGCCACTACCTGATTTACTTAGAATTCTGGGCTCCATGATCTCCTTATTGCACTAGAAGACACGATATAACTTGATTTCGCAAATCCGATTAGGGTTGTAGTCTAATTTCTAGACTTTGATGACCTAGATGGACAAGACGGTCACCAAATTCAGGCTCTAATATTTTTGATGGAGGCCCAATTATCCATCTTGCGAAATCTGTGGCACATGGCCACTTTTCATTACATAGGAATGTCAATGAGTTTTTTTATGTGTAATACTATTGGGTGTGAAGTCACAATTCACAATCACTATTCATGAGCACTATTCACAATCACTATTCATGGTGATATGGCATGTAGGTGATGTGGCGTAGTCTATGAAGTCTTATGTGGTAAATGTTGATGTGAGAGGAGTGGGGCATGACACTCCACCAAGGCACATGTATATGTCTTGTGGCATAAGTGACAAAGGTTGGTATGGGGTGAATTTCTATGGAGGCTCCATGATTTCTCATGTCTGGTAAAAGTTAAAAGGTGATTGCAACACCTTTTGGACTTTTGTGTGCACATGGGAAGAAGACAAGAAGATCACTGTTGTTGATTGGCCTTAATGTGGAGTGGGGCACAATGTTTGGAGTCACATTTAGGTAGCTATGATCTTGTCTAAAGTAGTGAATCTACTTTGTTGACCCTTGCAAAAGAGACAAACAAAGCACTATAGATGAATAGTGCTCCCACATGGAGTATGGTGAATTTTCTCCCTTCCTCATTAATTCTCTCTCCCTCTTCTCTCTCTCTCATGTAAATGCTATAAAAGCATAACTATTTCATTGTATTTGGCAATGCAAAAAAGAATGAATTCTTTCATTCAGTCTATACTCCTTGTAAGCCTTGTAAAGGCCTTGAGGACTTTTGAAGTCTTAGTATGCAAGCTTTGTAGAAAGCTTATAGCTTACAAAGGTGCAATGTGTGAAGGTTTGTGAAGTCTTTGTGTGCAATCTTGGTAGAGTACTTGTGGCCAATCATGGTAGAGAGCTTGGGAGTAATCTTGGTTGTTAGCTTATGAAAGTGCAAGGAGTGTTGAAGACTTGTTAAGTCTTTGTTACAAGCTTGATAGAGAGTTTGTGTCAAGCTTGGTTAATAGCTTGTGCAAACTTGGTTTAAAGCTTTGGTTGTAGATTACATATGTACATATAAGAAAGGAGAGAAGAGAAAGGTGTGAGAGGGTGTTTTCATGGGTAATTCTTCTTATTGATGCTAGTAATAAAACGTTGAAAAAATTTCTCTAGTGGATGTAGCCCATCGGGTGAATCACATTATATTGGTGTCTCCTTTTATGCATGGTTTGATTTATTGTGCAATTTTTTTATTTCATTTTTGCATAGCTTCTTTTGTTTTCAACTTATGAGGATATAGTTATACATTGTATTTCCTAATAGGTACTCCGTTCATCCGTTACTTGGCTGAGGGCCCCATGTTCTTTTGACTTTTCCTTGGCTCTAGTGTAACGAACCTATAGCTCACTGGTCCCAATTCTATGCTCAATGAATCCTGACTACTCTAGAGCCCCAAGATTTTGCACGTTGCCTCATTTCAGGCATCTAGGAGTTCTCTTATTGCATATCATGAATTAACTAGAAATGTGGCACCACGTAGAAGCTTCCAACTGTTCCATGAGGCCAACGTACCTTCATGGGTTAGGGCCACACTACGTGGCAACTTTTCATTGATTTGTTACCTAGACTAGGACCCACATCTTCAATTTTTTTGTCTAGGTCTGGCGTAACAATATCTCACCACGTGGCATGATCTCACTTACCCAGAGCCTATTAGTCTTGGTCCAAGATTCCATATACTCTGATTGCTCTAGAACCTTGAGATCTTGACACATGGTGAGATCTCGTGCATCTGGGGCTTTGTTAGTTCATCAGTCTGCATGAGATTTATTTGGGCTACGAGGAAGTGAGATCATGCTCTGTGGCATCATCTCACTTACCCGCTTGATCACCTGCCTACCTCGACTGCACTGACCATCCCAAGGCTACGGTGAAGTGAGATATTTCCATGTGGCAGCATTCCATTTACCCAAAATCTGACTAGAGAATGAAGCACATACGAACCACCTGAGGATGCAAGGAGATTGAATCTTGCCACATGGCTATATCATGTGCATCTGGGTCTTAAAACCCTATAAAGAGTAGGTAGCCATTAGGATTTAATTTTTTAAATAAAAATAACTAAGTGAAAAGAAAGTCCCTTCTAGCCAAATCCAAATTAGCCCATTATACAGTAAAAATCGATTAAGTCATTACGATCAAACAACAAAAAAATTAGCCACTTATATCCAAACCAAAGCAAAAATGAACCATCCAAGACAAATTTAGCAAAGAAAATAGTCCAACTGCTAAGCTCAAAATCTAGTTAAGTTCATCCTCGGGTTTTGATAGGCCAAACAATGATCAAATTTAGATGCATGAATTGTTAACATGTATGCCATCATGTCCTCTAGTTGGCATGGTCATGCCACACGACAACCATTCGTTCATTTGGGGCTTGATTGGGGTTCCAATTGGGCTATCTGTCTAGTAGTTGGGATTCAGGGAGATCATGCCATGTGGAATTATCTTTCTCATTCGAGAGGTAGCAAACCCTGATTCGAAAGCCATGGGGTACTGAATGCAATGAGGCCCCAAGATTGTGACATGTGTTGTCATCTTGCTTACCCGAGACCTCATTGCCAACCCAAATTACACTAAATGCCTCGACATCCTGGACATGTGGCATGATATCACTTACTCGATAGCTCAGGGGCATGGCCCAATTATCAAGGTGACCTGATGAAGCGATAAAGTGAGATGATGACAGGTCACATAAAATGTCAGAGATTCAATGTTGTAGTTTAAAGGGCCTAGGTAAACATGCTCTGAACACATGGCATCATCCCAGATGCTCAGGAGGTCGAAGACTCCCAGAAATAGACTAAGTCCAAAGAGGCCTTGGGGAATCAAGCAAGTGAAAAATGGCTTTCCCTCACTCGCTTAGGCTTCATGAGAAAGGAAAGTGACCGTTAGTCTATGGAAAAATGAAATCGCTGTTAATTTTCAAATACAAATTTTGCTCAAAAATAACCAAGTCTTAGACCCAAAAGAAAAGGGGAAGACAATAAGATTAAGTAGATAAAGGCATGCACTTTGCCAAACTTGAAGCCAAGTTTTGACCTAAGGCACTGAAAGCGACTAAGTATGAAGATGAAACTGTGAAGATCCATAGCCATTTCCATTTGAACAGGAACAATGATGGGATCAAAAAGGGAAATTCCAATGATAAAACAATCCCACTTGCTCAAAAAACATAGCTAATTAAGTCCAATACAAATGAAGTGAATATACTAGGAGCTAAAACGATACAAACTCTTAGCTCATTTAACTCGAAACAAAACAAAATTGGACCTAATTAGCTTAAGGAGAATACAAAGTGTTGTTGCTTGCACAACACACCCTAATTCTTTTAAGAATCAAGGAAACTATTTTTACTTTTGTAGCCGCTCCCATTTGTGCTCACGACTCATTGGTCTCAACACTCTTAAGTTGCCTTAGTGGTCTATCTCATTTTACATGCCAAAACAAGTCTCAAAACTATCACCATTGGAAAGACCGTGTCTACGTGAGAAAACTTCATATATAAAACTTAATGTGAAAGTGGAGTCTTGACCTCTCGATTTGCATTTAAAGCCTAGCTCTCTTAGCTCTCTTACCCTGTTCTGGAAGGTTACCTCAATTTTTATGCCATTCTAGCTCCCAAAAACTATCCCATTGTGAAGATCAAGTCCAAATGGTAAAGTGTCATATAATGCACTTAACCTCGAAACAGAGTCTTGCTGCACTTACACTCGCTTAGCCATCTTGTCTACATACTCTCTCAGCTCCTTACTGTTGCTTAAGAGAGTCATCTTGGTTTCTATAATTGATAGGCCTCCAAGACCTATCCCATCATGTTGACCACACTTGTGTGGATAAGTTTCATGTTTTACTCTTAGAACAAAAATGCATTTTTGAGGCACTTATCTCACTTGTGGGGTCCCTAGTTCAGGGTTTCTCTAGCTTGCTCGGGTCTCTCATCCTGCTTTAGGTGGTCACTTTGATTTATGTACCCTTTCAACCACTGAAACCTATCCCATCTTGTTGACCAAGCTCGTGCGAGTCATTTACATATTTTATACTTGGTTCCCAGATGACTTCTTGACTTGTCTCTGCCTTGTTGAAAATCTCGTTAAGTTAGGGAAAAAACTTGCTCAAATCTCTGATTAGGTCTATCTTATTTTTTTCTTATGCTAGTTCTATTCAGGTTTTTTGGGGTAAGTTTGTCTAAACTTTAAAATTATTAGGCCCCAAACCTAATCGGGCTTCTAAATCCCGAATAAGTATTGGGGGGAGTTTTCATTCCATTTCCTTTGGTAATGAGACTTAAATGTTTGATTAGGTTTGTGTGGAGGCATTTGTCAGTTCCCTTTGCTAATCAAGGTTTTGGGTGCGATTTGGTCATAGTGTTCGAGAGGGAGCTTGTCTAGTTTTAATCGAGGGTTTAATCCCTGATTAGTTTGTTGTTGATTGGCTAAGGGAATGTCTTTGTTAGTCGGGCTTTAAAGCCTGACTAGGTCTAGGTGTCCATCATCATTAGTGTTAGTTCCCCTGATTCAGTTGTGTGGTTTCGAGGTGAGCATCATTTAGTGTTAGTCGGGGTTTTATCCTCGACTAGGTCTCAGGGAGCCTGAAGACCTAACTGGGGATCAAAATCTTGCGTAGATCTAGGCATTGCACAATGCTAGTTAGGTTTTAAAACCTAACTAGGTTTGTGGTGTTCTTGGTGGAACAACACAATGGTATTCAAGGATAAAATTTTGATTAGGATGATGGAGACTCAGTTTGAAAGCCCATAGACCTATTCAGGAGTCCAAGGCCTGATTAGATCTTAGGTCCCCTCAAATCAAATTTGAAACTCATCTTATGTCACATTTTATAGGAATTTGAAACTCGCCTTTTCTTGACTAATTCCTCATTAAAATTAGAGGGGAATTTCCCATTTTGATCTCATAATGCATGCAATGTGCCTTTTGAATTTGGTTTTTTTGAAATGGCTCATTAAATCAAAAAGTACAAGTCAATGCAAAAATAAAATTTTAGGGGTCCGTTTTTTCCCATCAAGTCCTCTAGATTGCTTAACACTTTGGGGGGTATAACTTTTGACTCATTAGCCCATTTTGGAAACCATTTGATCAATACGAAATCTCTTTTTGGAGCAGACATTTTGGTCCCACCAATTTCACCCGATTTGACTTGAGACAAAAGCTTCGTGCCACTGAGTTTTGCACTTTCTTGACCTGAATAGGTCCACTAAGTGCCCTTTTTGACTCCCTGACAATTTTTCAATTATAATTTAGTCCTCATTAACCTGTTTTTAGAACCGCCAGAGTCGTTGGAAAGTTGGCTCTGACATAGATGTCCCAGTGCCTTTAGTTTCTCGAAATTTGTTCTATGTAATGAGATTTTAAAGTTTTAAGTTCATAAGCTACTTGGAGAGCTTTTAATTGCAAAAAGTAAGTTGTTTTTATTCTTTTTGTAGGATACAATAGAGCAAAAAGGCAAAGTGACAGGATTGGAAAAGTGAATGAGTGTTTGGATGGGAAAGGAATCGACAAAAAGTTTATAAATAGAACCAACCCTGCTCATTGTAAAGGGTTGACTCTTTGTTCCTTTAAAACACTTAGGGTTAGTCACTGTGGTTTTTATCCTATCACTCTTTTGTAACCCTGCTAGTATGTTGGCATAATTTCAGTGGATTGATTGTGGTAAATGTATAATGTGATTATCAACAAGAATAACTTGATAAATATGCTAGATTAAAATAAATGGTGATTAATTCACCATGTCAAAAAATTGTTAGTTTGTTTTGTTTTGTTACACCCGTGAACTCTATTCCAAGGTCTTTGTTATTCTTCCTCCCTATATTTTACGAGGTTGTTTGGGATATATATTTGGTAGTATAATAGCCCATGTAATATTTTGCATTTCAGCTAAATAAAACATTATTTGTATGCTCATATTTGGTATTAGGAGCATGATTTTGTTTTTGAGAAAAATTGCAGAAGGTGGAGCCTCGAGGCACCCTAATACTATCACAAGAGGAAAGAATTGAGAACTCTGTGCTCTCATTATTCAATCTCTATTTACCAGAACCTATCCCACAACTATTACACAACTTTTTCACGTTTTTAAATGTTGTGTTAAAAATTTCAATCGTTCACTCATTCTATTTCTCTTGTTTGAATGATTTTTATGTAATTTTTTACATGTTTTTGACGGTTTTTGGCCGTAAAGTTTCCAAAATAGGAATTTGATGGTACATGTGAGTAGCCATCTGAGTCATCTATCATCTCTAATTTAAATTTTTTTATTTGGAGCAGGTTGTACAATGCTTTGAAGACAAAATCTACAAACTAGTTTTTTTGGCAGCTTCCTGTAGCTGTATGGTTTTTGGCTTGTACAAACAATACAAATCATATTTTTGAAATATGAGACCACAAAATGGTAGGTGATTGTTTCATATTTCATTAAATATAAGGTTTGACTTGTTTTTATCAGGTTGTACAGTGTTTTAGGGTGTTAAAACATAGAACTATCACTCTGTCCAAGTTTTTAACACAATTATACAATTTTTTCTGTTGTGAGGCCATACCTTGTCAAATTGGAAATTTGATGCTTAGGGGACATAGAAGACTCTATTAAATTTCATGTGTATTTTGGACATACAACTTTAAATCAGGCCATATGGTCATTTGGGAGCTTTTTTTGAACCTATTTTGAAGGTATGATTGTGTATTTTTAAGCATTTAATTACAAGTTTTGTTCATCAACTTGAAAGAATGCTTAGGTGGGTTCGTATATATATTTTTTGATAAAGAGGGGATTAGTAGTTAAAATCCTCCCAAACTAAATTTTATAATAATTTTTTTTATTTAGCCATCCCACTATAATTGGCAATTCTGCTAAAGTTAGAAGAAACTAGCAAAATTTAGCTAGAAAACTTATAAAACAATTTTTTCAAAAAAGGCCAAAGAGCCCAAAATTGTTTTTAAATGGGGGATATCATTTTGTAAAATGGATTTAGTGTTTTTTCATCCATTTTAATTATTTAATTTTAAAAACACATTGTAATATTTTATTTTTACAATAAAAAACATAAAATAGTGCATTATGCACAATCGTAGTGTTCAGTCAAAGTTATGTTTTTGAATCATGTTTATAGGTAAAGCCATCATGTTTGAGATACTACATACATATCTTAACATAGATGCAATAATGATGTCTAGGTATCATCCCTATAAACCATCGGGGATAAATAAGGTTAAACATTCACTAAACCATCCCGCCATTTTACTCGTTTGATTCAGTTGAAAGATGTAAATCTTGAAGGTGGAAATTTCAAGTATATAGGAAAGTTACATCCACATATGTGCAATTCCATCTAACCAGGTGGTAATGACTGGATGAACCTATTTCAGTATTGTCTAAGTTCCACATATCATTCTCTTTCACATACGTTTACTCTTTTTCATGTACCGTCGGGTATAAAGAAAGAATGAGATTATTCCATGTACCAATGGGTATATAGGAAGGGCACACATAAAGAAAGGTTTGGTATATCAGATTAACAGTATAAATAAAGGGAGAGCTTGATATGTGGAGTGATAAGGAACCAATCCATCACCTTTGGTTAGATTCTACACAATGGTCAGACCAAAATTCTTTCTACCAGACTCACAGTTTCTACATGACAATGACTATGCTGCTTGAAAAACCAAAATCAAGACACATTTGGAATTCGAAGACATTGGCTTGTTGTCAATGACACATTCGCTTGACATACCACTGATGTTGATAAGCAACATAAGTTTGACAAAGCCAACCAAAAGGCAAAATTAATAATGTTTAAGGTATCAGATGAGGTACAACCTCATATTTGTGAGGGCACTACAACTAAAGATGCTTGGGATAAGCTCCAAATAGTCTATGAGGCCAAAAACTAAGGTACTATTCTCAAAGTTGAGATTCACTCAAATTAAAGTCTGGTGAGAAAATAGAAGCTTTTCTACGACATGTTGTAACCCTACAGGCTTCACTCTAAGCATTAGGTGAGATAGTGTTATATGTATCCCTTGTACCAATTGTTTTGAGAGCACTGCCACCCTCCTATAGGATATCATGACTATTTTGATAGTTATAAAACATAAACCATATTTTTACAAGTTGGTAAATATGTTACAACAAAAAGAGTCTATGCATACAGAGGAAGAATCAGAAGAACATGCTCTTGCCTCTAATCAATGGAAAGGTAAAAAGCAGATCAAGTTTTTAAAACCAAATCAAGGTCATCAACAGAGTATGTAGGAGAATAAACAACAAAAATTTTGTCTTATATGTGGAAAGAAAGGTCATGAGCTTAAATATTATTGGTATAACTCATTTGCATAGGGATTTTCAAGCAATAAGAAGCCTGATAACCAACACTCATCTCATCCACATAAAGAACAAGAACAAAAAAAAGGACAGTAGAAGAAAAGAATCCAATCAAGAAGGAAATAATGCCGAACAAGAATAACCCACTTTAGATGCGAACTTCTTATATACTACACAATCTCATGAAGGATCAACATCATAAAGTTCTATCTGTTATGTCAACTCAGATGCTACTCGACACATGACTGAAAGACAAGATTGGTTTTAAAGTATGAATGAGACTTCCCAAAAAAAAATATGGCTCTTTGGGTGATGATTCATCCTACCATGTTCAAGGTATTGGGAACATATGTTTACCACTTAGACACAATGCTTGCAAAATCTCAGACGTCCTGCATGTCCCAGGACTCACAAAGAATATTCTATCAGTAAATCAGTTACTTGACCACAACCTCAAGGTTGAAGTTAATTGCAAAGGTGGAAAAAAGATGTGTTTGATCAGAGATTAGTCAAAATGATAAAAAATTGCTACATGAGCCTCAAGATTTGGGAAAATGTATCAACTTGACTTCGTGTAGAAACATAATCAAGCACTTGTGGCAAAAGACACAGAGTCAACACAATTATGGCACAAAAAATTTGATCACATCAATTTTTGATATCTCAACACACTCCACGGTTATAACATGGTAAGAGGATTTACCCTCTCAAAAAGGGTACAAACATGTCAACATTGTTTAGTAGACAGACAACGTAGAGCTCCATTTCATAAAAGTACATATTAGGCCCATGGAAAACTTGATCCAGTACATATCGATATGTGTAGACCAATGTCACCTAGCCATGCTAGGTTTAAATATTTCATGCTCTTTGTTGATGATTTTTCCAAAAAAATGTGGATTTAATAACTGACTAGAAAGAGTCAAGCCTTTGAAACTTTCAAAAAATTTAAAGTTATTGTTGAAATAAAGACTGGTAAAAAAATCAAAACCCTCTGCTCAGATTATGGGGAAAATTCACTAGTAATGAATTGAACACATTTTTTCTAGAAGATGACATTTGTCATCAAATGACACCACATACACCACAACAAAATGTTATTATTGAACGAAGGAATCTTACTATCATGTAAATGGAAAAATGTATGCTACATGATCCAGGTTTTAGATAGCCATTTTGGGTAGAAGCATTCAAAACCATAGTCTATCTGCTCAACAAAGTTACCACTATAGTTCTTGATGGAATAACACCACAAGATGCATGGCCAGGACACAACCATCTATAACACATCTTCAAGTTTTTGGATGCAAAGAAAGTATGCATATTCCCAAAGTAGAGACGACTAAACTTGACATGAAAGTAGAAAATTATATCTTATTAGGGTAGAATGAAGAAGCACTTGCCTATAGACTCATGGATAAAAAAACTAGTCAAATCTACACAAGCATGGATGTTGAGTTTTTTGAGAAGAGAGAAGCAGAAGCTCCTTCTACAGGCTCATTTTGTACACCAATCAGTCCCATAAAGAATGCAAAAGATGGAAATCCACCAGATGAAGACAATGATGATGATGGGAACAATGGTGTAGCTCTACCACCCATATGTACCACTTAAGGTATGCCTAAATGTTATACAAGTACATTAAGGGATGCTATACTAGATAGAATTCTAGACAAATTGACTACTGGACCAAGGACTCATAGTTGACTCGAGGAGAGGTCAATTTGGCCATACTAAGCACAGTTGTTAAATATGTTGAGTCCTCTACAATTCAAAAAGATTTAGAGTTTAAACCTTGGAAGGATGCCATGGATGTAGAATTTCACTCATTGATGAAACATAAAACATGGAAGCTTGAAGATCTTCCACTAGGAAATAAGCCAATCGACAATAAATGAGTATTCAAAACTAAATATAAAACAAATGGTAGTATTAAAAAGCATAAAGTTACATGAAGAGCTTTTAATTGTAAAAAGTAACTTGTTTTTTTGTCTTGTCGCAGGTTAAAATAGAGAAAAAAGACAAAGTGTTAGGATTGGAAAAATTAATGAATGTTTAGGTTGGAAATGAATCGATGGAAAGTCTATAAATAGAACCAACCATTCCCATTGTCAAGGGTTGGATCTTTGTTACTCCAAAACACTTATAGTTAGTCATTTTGGTTTTTATCCTATCCCTCTTTTGTAACCCTATCGATATACTGGCAAAATTTCAATGGTTTGATCATGGTGAATCTATAATATGATTATTAACAAGAACATCTTGATAAATAGAAGGCTTTAGATTTATTGTTTTCACCCTGAGCATTCAAATGGTGGTTGTGGGCTCTTTTTTCATTGTTTGGTTTCCTTTGGCATATGCATCAACTCAGTTTAAGATTGTGCACATGCTAGTTAGGTGAGAGATTGATTTTTTGTATTCACATAGTCAAAAAATTTGGATTTATCTTCATTATAATAGGGTTTATTTATTTTTGCCTTTGATTTTGCATTTTATTTTTAAATTTGTTAAACTAGGGTTTGTTTGATATAAATTCATTTTTACTCGTTTATCTCGATTCTTACTGTTGGAAATTTTGTCATTGATGTCAAAGGTCTAGCATTATTGGTGATATAGGCCCCATTGCATTTAATGTTGTTTATCTTGGCTAATGTGAGTTAATATTTATTTAATATTAACGAATATATTTTTGGTTGCATATGAGACAAAAGAAGGGCCCATGGAGAAGTCAAAGAGCCATGGGGTAAAGACAAAAGAGGGATGAGACGTATTTTTCCATGAAGAGTTATCTTGGGGAATTCCAAGAGTCACCAAATGAAGACAAAAGAGGAAGGACACAATTTCTCATGAAGGGACACTTTAAGGAATACAAAAAGTCACCAAAGATAAGGATAAAAGTTGGAAGGATGTTTTTGGTCATGAAGGGTCACCACATGACTTTTCAAAGGCTTGAATATGAAGGGTCATACAAGTTTGGTGCCATTTTCCATGAGGATTGAAGGGTCACAAAGGGGAAAGGCCAAAGGTCATTTGGAAAGCTATAAATAAAGGCTTGAGAAGCCATTTATAACTTGAGAGATAGAGATTGATTTGATATTGTAATATCTAGCTTAGAAGAGCCAAGGTGAGAGAGAGGAAATAGATGTATTGAACTATCATTTATTGAGATAGCAACATTGAGAGATAGGTGTGTGGTATACAAAAGGGGTTGGTGCTCCTGTGGGTTGGTGCTCACGAATTTTTGTTGAGTTGGTGCTTGGCAAAGGGGTTGGTGCTCCTGTGAGTTGGTGCTCATGAATAGTAGCTGGGTTGGTGCTCGGCAAAAGGGTGTGGTGCTCCTGCAAGTTAATGCTTGCGAATATTGTTTGGGTTGGTGCTCATTCATATACTTGAAATTGTTCTCTGTAGTTTTTTCCACATTGGGTTTCCACGTTATATTTGGTGTCTCTCTCTATCTTGTGTGGTGTTTATTGTTTGAGTTTTATTGCATATCTTGAATGTTTGATTAAGTGAAATTTGGTTAAAGAAAAGTTTTATAAGATATATGATATACTGATTCACCCCCCCTCTCAGTATATTCCATGCTTAACAATTGGTATCAGAGTAGGTTCCTTTTTGAAAAGTTTTACAGCTTGAAGGTAGATTGGGAAAGCACGATGGCTAGGTCACAGGAAGAATTTTCTACAAATAAGGCACCTTTGTTTGATGGGACGAATTATGCTTTTTAGAGCATGAGAATGAAGGTTTATTTGATGGCCCTTGGATTCAACATATGGAAAGTAGTGGTGGAGGAATATGAAGAGCCACAGACATCTGCAATTACTCCAGTAGAAAAGAAGGCAAGTGAATGTAATGCTAAAGCTTTAAATTCTATTTTATGTGGTTTATGTGAATCTAAATTTGTTAAAGTTATGCAATGTAAATCTACTCATGAAACTTAGGTAAAACTTGAGAATATTTACAAAGGTGATGGAAAGGTTCAGCAAGCTAAGCTGCAGACTTTTAGAAGGTAGTTTGAAAGTTTGAAGATGGAAGAAGAAGATATAGCAAGTTATCTTTTGCGAGTTGATCAAATCATAAATCAGATTCAAGGTCTTGAAGAAACGTTGGATGAGTCAATGGTGGTGCAAAAGGTTTTGAGATCCCTACCAATGATATATGATGCAAAGGTTTCAAAAATCGAGGAGATGAAGAATTTAGCGAAGCAAAAGATGGATGAGCTTCATGGTATTCTCATGGCATATGAGATGCAGATAGAACAAGATAAACCCTCAAAGAGAGAAGCTGTTTTCAAGACATCAAAGAAGGAGAAAGCTAAGATTCAAGAATTAAGTGATAGTTCTAGTGATGATGAAGATGACAATGGAACACTTTTCATTCGCAAGCCGAAAAGAGGAACATGTAAATATCAAGGAAAATTACCTTTTAAATATTTTAATTGTGGAAAGATTGGACATTTTTCAGCTAGATGTCCAAATAAGGGTAATGAAGAAGAAGAAGAAGAAAAGCCTACATACAAGAAGAATTTCAAAGGCAAATCTAAGAAGGGATTCGAGAAGAAGAGCCTATATTCTAAGGATCCTATCTCAGTCGAAGATAGTGGAGTCAGCGATTCAGAAGAAGAAGAGATTCTATTCATGGCCATACATGAAGGTGATCAAGAAGAAGAGGACGAAGCTGAAGTGAATATGGAAGGAGAGCTCATTTGTGCCTTAAAAGAGTTAGAAGCTGTTCAGAAGAAGAATCAAAGATTAAAGCACCAAATCGAGAAAAATGAAAAGGAGTCAAAGAAAATTATTGATGATCTAACAACACACTTGGAAGAAGCCAAGAAGAATGAAGATCTCACAACACAGTTGGAAATAGAAAGAAAAAAATGTCAAAGGTATGTTATTGAAATTGCCTCTTTAAAAAAAGATATTGAGAAAGCAGTCAATGATAAAGTATTTAGTGATTCAAAATTTGAGGATAGCACTAACATGCTGAATAAGATATTGGAAAGTCAAAAAACAAATTCAGACAAGACATGAATCAGTTTTGAAAAGAAAAAGAGCTATGTTGAAGCTCTTATAAAAGAAGAAACAAAAAGGGGAGAAGTGAAGAATACAGAGGACATTTCAAATAGAGAAGGCTGGAAGGAACAAAGCTACAAAAGTCAATCAGGTCAATTACATACAGACAGGTCTTATTTTTATGGCTATTGTTTTTATTGTAATGGATATTGTCACAAGAAATTAGAATGTAGAAAAAGAGCTAACAATTTCAGATTAAGGAGAAGGAAAGTCAAGTAGAGTCAAGCAGAAACCACAACTCTTTTGCTCCTCTATCAAGCTTTGATGAAGAGACCATAGTATGCTACAAGTGCAACAACTTCGGACACATAGCTCGGTATTGTAGAAACATGTTCGAGTCAGTCAAAAAAGATCAGAGTTTCAAACTTCCATTCATCAAGAAGAAGGATCAGAGTTTCAAAGCTCTATTCATCAGGGAGAAGGTTCAAACATGTTCATGGCAGAAGAAACAACATGAAGATTCTATGATGGTTCAAACAACCCTGTATGTAAGAGGTAACGATTAGCCATGGTTAATTGATAGCAGATGTTCGAGGCATATGATAGGAGATCAAAGTAAGTTCATTACTCTAAAGAAGATCAATGGTGGTACAGTGAGATTCAGAGATAAAACCACTGCCAGAATAGCCGAAAAAGGTACTTTGGGTTTGGATTATGGTAGAACTAAGACTAAGAATGTTTTATATGTAAAAGGTCTTAAAAATAATCTGTTGAGTGTTAGTCAAATATGTGATCAAGGATACACATTAAAGTTTCATAAAGAAGGTTGTGAGATTAGAAGAAAAAATTCAAATGAGTTGATTGCAGATGCTCAAAGGACATGGAACACTGTGTATGTATTGTCAGATATCTTCTCAAAGGCACAATCAAAAGACACATTCAAATATCTGCAAGAGGAGTTGGGAGTAATTTCTATTACATCCTGCCATTGATGTTCAACATCAGTTGAGGGGGAGCTAAGTGTTAGCTCCAGGTAGGCCCTTTACCATTGATCTCAAAGGGAGAGAATAATAGGTACAGGTACAAGTGCAAAAAATAGGTACAGGGAACAGATACAGGTTACTACAGTAAGGGGGAGTTACTGTATATTTTTAGATGACAGTATGTGCAGGTGACAGGGTGTGGCAGTTTCAAGATTGAGGTTGCCATCAATGACAAAGGGGGAGATTGTTGAAAATATTGTCATTGATGTCAAAGGTCTAGCATTATTAGTGATATAGGCCCCATTTCATTTAATGTTGTTTATCTTGGCTAATGTGAGTTAATATTTATTTAATATTAACGAATATATTTTTGGTTGCATATGAGACAAAAGAAGGGCCCATGGAGAAGTCAAAGAGCCACAGAGTAAAGACAAAAGAAGGATGGGATGCATTTTCCCATGAAGAGTCATCTTGGGGAATTCCAAGAGTCACCAAGTGAAGACAAAAGAGGAAGGGCGCAATTTCTCATGAAGAGACACTTTAAAAAATACGAAAAGTCACCAAAGATAAGGACAAAAGTGGGAAGGACGTTTTTGGTCATGAAGGGTCACCACATGACTTTTCAAAGGCTTGAATATGAAGGGTCATACAAGTTTGGCACCATTTTTCATGAGGATTGAAAGAACACAAAGGGGGAAGGCCAAAGGTCATTTGGAAAGCTATAAATAAAGGCTTGAGAAGTCATTTGTAACATGAGAGATAGCTTAGAAGACCAAAGGTGAGAGAGAGGAAAGATATGTTGTATTGAACTATCATTTGTTGAGATAACAACATTGAGAGATAGGTGTGTGGTATACACAAAGGGGTTGGTGCTCCTGTGGGTTGGTGCTCACAAATAGTAGCTGGGTTGGTGCTCGACAAAAGGGTGTGGTGTTCCTGCAAGTTGATGCTTGCGAATATTGTTTGGGTTGGTGCTCATTCATATACTTGAGATTGTTCTCCATGGTTTTTTCCACATTGAGTTTCCACGTTATATCTGGTGTCTCTCTCTATCTTGTGTGGTGTTTATTGTTTGAGTTTTATCGCATATCTTGAATGTTTGATTAAGTGGAATTTGGTTAAAGGAAAGTTTTATAAGATATATGATATACTGATTCACCCCCGCTCTTAGTATATTCCATGCTTAACACTTACTTCATTTCATTATTATTAAGTTGTCGTACTATTGAATGATTAAACACATGAGAATGAACAACTAAAGTTAGTTTTTATAATTATTTTTATCTAAAACCCTAACTTTGATTTGGGAAAATATATGCATATACTTTGTTTTCAATTTCTGTTTAAAACCCAATTAAATACATGTAGCCATAATTACCATCCTGTTTATTTAAGGATTAAAACATTGTCAAAATTTAGTTTTAAGTTTCACAGTAGCAAGCCCCTTGATTAGAACTGTCACAATGCATAACTTAGTAAAGATCACTGTGTCATGAATCAGTATATATAAATCTTGGGGAGACCTGCCTCGAAGGACTCCTTTCAGGAGAGGCTTAATGAACTTCACTGCCCCTAAAAATCCAACGTTGGCATTGCTGTGCCAAATGACATGTCAACACAAAGATTTTGAGACAATTAGGGAATTAGTCCAAATACATGTCAAAATGGTCTAAAGTAACTTTAACATTATTCAAAACATGTCTCAAGATAGACCAAGACTTATTAGATTTAGGCAAATTCAGATGATAAGATCATTGAAGCCCTCTATGCAATCTCCTCAAACCAAATGCACATAGTTAACATTTAAAATCTATACTTGGTTAAAATAGTAAAGCAAGATTAAAGTGCATATTGCAACATTTTCAGGATCTTTTTTTATCAGATCAATAGATTGAACATGCCGAAAGCACAAATTAGATTGAAGTAAGAGACCAAACTCCTAAGTAAAAAAATGTCCCATGATTTCTAGAATAAATTAGGGTGTGTTGTGCAAGCAATAACAAGTGATGAATTTTCTTGAAAATATTCCTAAGTATTTTGGAACACAGGAACACTACCCATAACTTGTAATTTCTAGTTTAGCTCAATGCCTGAAACATGAAACAACTAATGTAAAAATAAGTAGGGAAAGACTGTAGAACCCAAATCAGATAATCTTGTTGACTAGTTTGTGCCAGTGTATTCATTTTATACCTGAAACTTGCTAGGACTTGGTGGTGTAGTTAGGATGATCAAGCTAAATAGTTTTAACTTGGAATGGACATTACTTTGCTGCTAGTTGTGTGTCCATATTCCCATCAAATTTGTCTCTGGTCCCACACAACGCCTTGCTCTACTTCTAATCAGATGTATATAGCCCGGTAGACGTTGCTTGAATCACGCAGACATTGAGTTTTTTAAATAATAGTTTTTTTCCTTTATTTTTTACTTTTGCCTTTCTTGAACATCTCAATCCTAGGTTTGGGACCACAATGGTAAACGAAAAGTAGAATTATATACTTTTCAATCTCAGACCTTGGCTTCATAAATTTCATCTAGGAAAATTTAGAGATTATTAAAGTGCATTTTGTTAAAGGTTTCAAGAGAATGTATTTATGAGTTAAACAACCTATCCCAATACTTCCCAGGACATGAAATAATTCAAAACACACACACACATATATATATATATATATATAAAGCCTTTTAAAACTGAATCTAGTGCCATAAACTGCTCATAACACTAATGCACTTGAATGCCATTTGTGCCACTTACCTTCAAGCCTTTCATTCCTCATTACCTCATTGCTCAGCATGGAACCAAAGGGAAAAATATAGGGCCTAGACCAAAAAGAAACAACAATGAAGCCAAATCGATGATGAAAAACAAGAACAGTAGATAAGCAACACACGTGAAAGGAAACAAGCAAGGAAAGGAAAACAAGTAAATAAAAGGGAATTATTTATAAGATCACCCCAAGTAAGTTCAAGTTTGGAAGTAGTGTTTGAAGAATTGTCCATTGATAGGCAATAAAACATCCTCATTAGTTAAAAACCTTAGGCGAAAAGCACTTTTGCACAAGATTTTAGAGATTTATAATGGTCCTAGCCAAAGAGCATTGAATTTTTCATGTTGACCCTTATTTTCATAAGCCTTGTCCCAAATAAATATTAAATCAAATATTTGAAAAGGTTTTGTTTTGTTTCACTTGTCAAACCAATGTTTGACAACTCCTTGATGCATGCTAAAGTGTAAGAGGGATGCATCATACTTTTATTCTAATTAAATTAGATTCAAGAGGTGAGCCTATCTTGTTATTAGTTTCCAAGTGATCTTTTATGAATAATAAGGTTAGGATTTTGAGATTGAAGGGGAAGACAAGGTCTTAACCATACATTGGTTGATATGGAAAATTACCAAGATAAGGTTTAATCTTAGTCCTGTCAGACCATAATGTAAATTTTAAAATGTTATGCTAGTCCCTAGGTTCCTTTCCAAGACCTTAATCATGTTCAACAAGTTTTTATTCATTGATTCAACTAACCCATTACCTTTTAGATAATAATTGGATGAGACTTTAAGGATTACTTGATTGTCATAGGCCCACTTAGTAAATTACAGTGAGAAAACATGGCTATTGTCAAATACTAAAACAAACATCATACCAAACTTGGTGACAATGTGGTCGTCAAGGAAGTTGATCACCACTTCAGTTGTGCAATTCTTGAATGCTCCAGATTCAGTCCATTGTCTGCAATAATCAATTTTAGGGAGGATAAACTTGTGTCCAATAGAGGAATTAACATTGATGGGTCCTACAAAGTCAGGTCCTCACTTTGTGAATGGATGAGCCTCAATAAATGGCTGTAAAGGCATGGCTTGAGTGCATTCTCTATGCTTAACTAATTGATGTATGAAAGATTCTCACATGAACATGTGTGTCCTTGAATAAATTCAACCAATAATAGTATGCTTTGAGTATTTGATGAGCTATGACACTCTCAAAACCGTGCCTAGTCCCATATTTCTCATGGAAATCACTGAGTATTCCAGCCACCTCTCTCCTACTTACGCATCTCAGATATATGCTTTCGTGGTTCCTTCTATATAATATGCCTAATTTGATAATGAAGCTATTGATTTTTAGGCATAATGCTCTCCTCTGAGTGGAGTTTAGGTGACCATGGCACTCATTTAAAAAATAGTATACAATGCCTTGGTACCAATTATCAGTATTAATGTTTGTATTGTTTACTATTGGTAGGTAATATGTGGATCCACTTCTACCATGGTTTTGATGAACTTTTGACCTCTAACAATCTTCATCAGCTGTAGTACCAAGTGAAATTCTTATAAGATTGTCATCCACTTCCCACATCGCTCACCTAGCTCATTCTGCATCAACATTACATTAACCGTTGGATCAGACACAATGACAAATACTTTATTGCATAGGATGCAATGTCTAAACATTTTGACAAATTTGATTAAGACAATAACCTATTTATTGATGTTTGAATATCAAAGTTAAACATTTCTGAATCAAGAACTCATAAATGAGACATGTCTTTCATCCCCAACTTATTTTCTCTAAATTAGGGCTGCCATACTAGAATGCTCTGAGGTGAAGGAATATATATGGAATGGTTGCATGTAATTTGGACTGATGAACATCAGTGTGTTAACAATTTATTTCTTTACATCAACAAAAACCACTTGTGTCTCAAGATTCCATTCAATCTTTACGTCCTCCTTGATCATGTTGTTTAGTGATTGAACTATCTCAACAAAGCTTGAAATGAACTTCCTCATGAAGTTGATTTTGTCAAAGAATGACTTCAACTCTTGCTGCTAGGCAATTGGATTTTTAGAATTGCTTCAACTCTTTCTACATTTATGGAAATACCTCGTTCAAAAATGATGTGGCCTAAAAACTTTTCTTTAGTCACCTTAAGGATGCATTTTTTTAGTTTCAAATAAATGCCATGCTCTCTGAACCTTTGTAAAACCATCCTCAAGTTCCTAACGTGGTCAACTTAGTCATTAGAAAATATAGTTAGGTCATCCATGAAGATGATGATGCATTTACCAATGAGGTCCTTGAATTCAATGTCCATGGCTTGTTGGAAGGTGACACCCACATTAATTAGGTTGAATGGCATCCTATTGTATGTGAATGTACCCCATTTGGTTATAAATAGTGTCTTGATTCTATCCTCATGGTTGACCATCAATTAATTGTAACCTGAATAGCCATCTAGTAGTGACATCATTTGAGAGCTATTTACTATTTGCATGACTTCATCTAGTGAAGGCAACAAATAATTGTCCTTCTCTAAAGCCTTGTTGAGGTTATTAAAGTCTACACAAAGTCAGATCTCTCCATTCTTATTTCAGACTGACACCAAATTGGACACCCAAGTGGATTGCCTAACATGATAAATGTTCTTTGTAAAAAGAAGCTTCTACACTTCTTTGAAAATTAAAGGTTCTAATAATGGATTGACTAGCATTTGTCTTTGGCAAAATGGGTTGACACTAGGTTTTAAAAGAATAATATGTGTAGGATGGAGGTGTCAAATAACTTCACATTTTCATAGCTCCACAAAGTATTTCAAGGCCTACACAATCCTTTGATTTTTAATTTGGGTGCAAGTTGTGCATAAAAATACATGTTTTGATTCCCTTGCATTGCCCAAATTACAATGCTAACGGGGAATCCCTTTGGTAGGGCCTGCTTTATCTGTCTTACCATGATAATTCATGTCGAATAACCTCTCCAATGATACCATACCTTTTGGTATGTTATTAGTCTTCAAGTTGTATGTTATTAGTCTTCAAGTTGATGACCCTTTCTTTGTCTAGTTTGAACTCCTTCCTATCATCCTCATCAATGATTTGGGACTCAAATATGTTAGTGTTGGTGATGAAGTCAATGATATGTTGGTCATCATTGAAAAATTGGAAGTTTCTAACATTGTATAAAACATGAGTAGGAATCAACTCTATTGAAAATCTCCTCAATTTGGAGCTAACAACGGGTTCTTGGGTACACACAACCATTGCCAATGCATCTGCCAGATAGTTCTTTCTTCGGGGCAATGTCTATGTGTTGAATGCATTAAAGTCCTCAATCGAGCTCCACACTCTATTGTGGTATCTATAAAGATGCTTGTCATTACAAGCATTATGGATTTTGATTTTTTTGACCAAAATTCTGGATCCCCAAGGATTTTCAGGTTCTTCACCTTCTTCTTTATTATGAATTGGAGGCCATACACTACTGCTTCATACTCAACCACATTGTTAGTGCATGAAAACTATAGTTGGAAGGCTACCAAATATGACCATAATCTTGGGTTGATGAGCTAAATCCCAACACCACACTTACTATTTGATTTGGAGCCATCAAATTTTAGGGTCCATATATGGTGTTCAACTATGTGCAGTGGACTCTAAAAGGTGGGTGCCACAACTATGTTCATTTATTTATTGCCTTCACTAGATTTTGACATTGACACACCTTTTTATTTAGCTACCAATGATATTCTAGTCTAATCTCTAGTAGCAAATGTAAGTACCGAACTATTTAGAGAGACAACATGAACAACCTCTGAGCCTTTGCATCCCTTGTTATCACATGGATAACTTTGGTAAACATTGTTGTGCTAGGATAAGAATATGAAATAAAAATACTTCTAGTGCACAGAGGATATCTTCCTCATCCAACTGATCCAATTCTTTGACTTTAGGTTCTTCTTGGATAGTCAACATGTTAATGGAGAATCTACCATAAGCTTCCACTTCTTTCTTAAGTGTATAGACCCTTAGTCTAGACTCCTCATAAATGATCTCATTGGTTTTATCATGCTTTGTAATCATGTGAGCCATTTTTGGTTCTTTCTCAATCTTGATCTGATTAGACGTGCCTCACCATGGAGGTCACATGTGAGAGAAATTGGTGGCCATATACCCCTGGAGTCTCCTGAACCAATCTTGACTAAGAAGCATCCCATATGCCTCAAGTATGTCCACCACTTATATGTCAATGAACTACTGGACCCTCAGATCAAAATCCAACTACATATGAATGTGGTTTAGCCCACCAACCACCTTGACCTAAGAATTGTTCAACTAAATAACCTTTCTTGTAGATTTGGTAGATGTTAGTCCCAACTACTGGAAAATGGCATAAGGCATCACATTCCCTAAAGCCCCTGAATCCACCAAATAATTATGTAAGTTTTTGCTAAAAATTCTAACTGTTATTAGAAAATGGGGAGATTAAATGTTTTCCTTATAAATAGAAACATGAACATCAACCATGTTATTAGTTTATTTCTTTTTGGGAGCATATAATTATTTTAGTAACATGTCCTTTTGGTTAGACATGTGAAGCAACTCAAACATTTTTATGTTGGCCTTAGTTTTATTGAGGTCCTCAACAATGTTATATCCAAGTTTTTTTTTTCTAGTGGCTTATCAGTTTAGGGAGGTACAATGTTGATCATAGGCTATAGGTCATTTGGAGGGGGAGAAGGGTTATTACTTGAGTTTTCATTAGGTGGAACATGGATATTGTTTGGAGGAGTAGAGGTTGTCAACAAACTGCAACTTACTCTTCAATTGATAGTTTTTCCCTCTTTAGAACTTTTCAAAATCATGAACTTCATCTAGGTTTTTTCAGGCCCATTGTCACTTTCAAATAGAAACTCATAGGTATCCAAGACCATGGCAGTTCTCGGGTTGTCTCCACTTGGGCTTGGATTTGTCATTGTCTTGTATATGCACTATTTCAAGGTTATCCATATCCTTTTAGAAGATGTTTGAGTCCAATGCGAACTGAACACAATCTATTTCAACATGCTTTATTGTATTATGTATTTTAAACCAAGTGGGTAAGGTTAGGTTTACCATGTTTACTCAATTGGAGGCACTATTGTTGCTTTGATTGGTGTTGTCAAGGGGACTAAACACATTTCCATTAGTGGGCCTAGTGTTCCATTGCCTATTAGTCTTTTGAAGTTTGTAATTTCTATTTTGAAGTGGGTTATTGATAGTTTGGTTGGTGTTTTGAGACACCTATCTGCACAATTTGACCATATCACTGGTCAATCTCTGGACCATTTTCTACAAATTAGCTACCTTAGGATTCATGGGGGCATTTTGGTTATTTATTTCTTGAGGTGGTGGGTTATCCACTAGTGTAGTAACATTTAAAAATTTAGGGATAACATAATGCACTACATTATGGGTATTGCTAGTGGGCATTTGATTTTTTAGAAATAAAGGGATACCCTACTGGTTGTTGTTAGGAGTAACATAACTGATTGAACTAGGCATGGTAGTAGTGTTATTATATGTAACTGGAACAATTTATTGACTCACAGGCTGCAATAATACATGATTTGAAAGAGCATAGGCTAGTTATTTGGCATATAATTTAAGGGCATTGGATTATAGACTGGGTTTGGGATTGAATACAGAGCTCTTGGATTGGATTTATTAAAGGGGTGTTTTGCATAAGATCCTGATTGACCATAAGAATTTGGTTGTAGGCCCTAGGTTATCCTAATGTGGGCAAGGGACCAACATCATATTCTTGAGGTACTATATGTTGTTCAATATTGACTGCTTCATTGTAGGCCAAGGATAAAGATGTAAGAGCTACCGAGGTCCTCCTAAGAAACATAGAAGTTATGGGGTCTAAAGCCCTCAAGTATGTTTATATAGAAACAAGCTCAGGCTATGTGTATGGGTCCTTCAACATTTTGTATAGTTTTTGAAACTAGTATTAAAAATACTCATGGGCTTTTTGGATTCCCTAAGGACAACCACAAACTAGTGATCGAGTATGACAATGTCTATTGGTATCCTAGAGTGGTTAATGAACACAGTCTCAAGGTTAGCCTAAGATGTGATGGATTCATCTAGGAGACCTAAATACTAACCCTACATTGACTCATCTAAAGTGCAAGGGAATAAATTTCAAACAACATATTCATGCTGAACTTGAATTTTGATCAATGCATCATTGAAGGTCTGTATGTGTTCTTTTGTTGCCATAAACATATCTTGGGCAAAACTTATGAGGATTTTTAGGCAAGTCATGGGTAAGTCTTAAAATGCTCACAAGACAAGTACCTCATCCTAACCAGATGAGATTAGCCATTGTTGGGTTTTGAGGTAGAGCAAAAGGAGTAAAATGAAAGGAACTATAGTGGTAGGGAAATTATTGGTTGAACAAGTTTATCTAGGTATAGACTTGCCTTTGTCAGTCCTAATTCTCCTATCTCCTGAGAGTTGTAAGAGCTCAAATTCACCCTCAGTGGACTTCAAACTTGTGCTAACTCTTCTATTTTCAAGTTTTAGAAACCTTAAACATTCTTGTCTAAACCAAGTATGAAAAATGGTGGACACTGTCAAGCATGAACATCAAATAATACTTCATTTAGGCCCTCCTAGCACCAATCTATTGGTGGTGCATTTGACACATCACACCAACTCTAGGAAGAAACTAAGAGAGGAAAGACTCAATTAGTGAGTATTTCCCATTTTCCCTTCCACCTCTCCTAAAAGGAACAACTTCCCCAAGGCTTTTGTATATTAGGTCATGGTGATCTCAATACCTCAGTTTGTTGATGCCAATTGTTCCATACAAGGGGCCTATTTAAAATGCGTTCCAATATCCACAAAAGAAACTTAGATAGGAAGGACTCAACTCATTTAGATTTATCAATGAATTCCTCACTGGGCAAAACTTGGCTCCAACACATTAGATTCAACAATGCTTTAAAACGCACAAGTGATGAACATGCAATCCAAATGAAACTTGTAAGCACCGATTGCAGATTAGGATACTCTAAAAATAAGCTAGCAGATTGTTAAATATATCAAAATATTAAGGGTAAATAGAAAGAAAAATGAGCCTACATTGCACTGCAAATAAATCTAATTCATTTGGTTAGAAAAACCCTATGAAACCACTCTTCTATCAGACTAGTATTCACATAGTCATAAACAAAGATGGTGCTAAAGTCTAAGAAAAAATTGACCATGAAGAAAGAAGAACACAATTACCATATGAATGTGTAAATTATGAACATTAACTTCACAACCTTTCAATTTAAAGATATTGTATAAAAGGCAAAACATGTGAGATTCACCCTTTCTAGTTGAAACTACATAAATGCCTCATAACATTATAGCTCACAAGAAAAGAAACTAATTAGGAAAGCTAGAAAATAGTAAGAAAATAAAAAAAATCGCATCTGGTTATTCTATTCTAGCCTTTGAATCTAAATGAAACAACACTTCTCACAACAAAGAGTTGGTCTTATATAGAACTTTAGTCGAACCAACGCCAAGCCTAGCACCTAAATGGGCAGTTAGGATAACTCAATGAGTTGGGATCACCTGAGACTAACTTAGGTCCCATTTTGACCATGATCCAAGTGTCATGGACCACACTGACTAAATTCCACCTGAATTATTCATAGTGGAATGTTTTTGAGATCCTGTTTAGGATTGATAGTTGGCCATGTATTATAGTTGGAGACCATGCCTCTTTTAGGTAAATTTTGTATTTTATGACTCTCAATTGGTCCAAAGGTGCACATAATTATTTGGTTGATGCCAATACCTAATTTACTTGGAAGTTTGGGCTCCATGATCTCCCACCTCCTCCAAAAGACAAGATATAACTTGATTACACAGATCCAATTGGGATTGCAGTCCAATTTATAGAATTTGATGATCACTAAATTTTGGATTTGATCCTTTTCATGGAGGCCAAAGTATCCATCTCAAGAAATATGGGGTACATGGACACTTCCTATTATGTAGGAATGCCAATGTGTCTTTTATATGCTGGGACCATGCTACATGGTGATTCTCTATTCATCCACTGCTTGGCTAAGGGCCCCATGCTATTTTGATTTTTGCTTGGATCCAGTGTAATGAGATTTTTACACATGGTGAGATCTCAGCCACTGGAGATCACTAGTCCCAATTCTATGCTCAATGTATCCTGATTACTCTAGAGCCTTGAGATTTTGACACATGACCTCATCTCAGGCATCCAAGACTTTGCTACCTGCATATCATGAATTGACCATCCTAGAAATGTGACACCATGCATAAGTTTTTGACTACTCCACAAGGCCAACAATTTTTCATAGGTTAGGGCCACACTACGTGGGAATTTTCTATTAATCTGGTACCTAGCCCAAGGATCCATGTCCTCAAAAATTTCTCTGGCTCTGGCATAAAAATATCTCACCATGTGGCGTTATCTCTCTTACCTAGAGCTTACTAGTCCTGGCCTAAGATTACATGTACTCTGATGGCTCTAGAGCCTCTATATCTTGACACATGGAGAGATCTCACGTATCTAGGGATCTATTAGTTCTTTGGTTTGCATGGACTATCTTGAGGCTGCAAGAAAGCATGATCATGATACGTGGCATCATCCCATTTACACACTCAATGGCTTGCATTCCTTGAATACACTGATCATCCTAAGGCTGTAGTGAAGTGAGACCTTATCACGTGGTAGCATCCTAATCATATGGAAGCTAACTAGAGAATGAAGCCTATATGGACCACCCAAGGATGCAAGGAGACTAGATTTCATCATGTAGCTGTATCTTGTGCATCTGGGTCTCAAAATCCTATAGAGAGAAGGTAGTCATTACAATTTAATTTTGAAAGAAAAATTGGCTAAGTGAAAGTGAAAAGAAAGTCCCTTCTATCCAAAACCACATTAACCCATCATAAAATAAAAATCAACTAAGTTGTTAAGATCAAACAGTAAAAACATTAGCCACTTATATCTAAACCAAATACAAAATGAACTATCCAAGACAAGTTTAACAAAGAAAACAATTTGACTACTAAGCTCAAAAGCCAATTAAGTTCATTCTAAAGTTTTTATAATCCAAAGAGTCATCAAATTTAAGCTCATGAATTGCTGACATGGATGCCAACATGTCCTCCAACTAGCAATGGTCATGCCACACAAAAACCATTCATTCATACGAGGCTTCACCAGGGTTCCAACTACATTATTAATTTGGTAGCTAGGATGTAGTGAAATCATGCCATATGGCATGATCTCACTCATCTAGGAGGTTGCAAGCCCTAGCTCAAAATACCATAGGTACTGAATGGAATGAGACCCCAAGACTGTGACATGTGTCATCATCTCACTTACTTGGGACCATTATGCTAGTCAGAATTAAACTAACTGCCCCATGGTCCTAGAGAAATAAGATCTTGCCACATGGCATGATATTGCTTACCTAAGATCTTGTTGAACATAGTCATTGATGTTTAATTGTCATTGATGTCAAAGAGAGCATGCGGTACTAATGCATTAATGACAAAGTGATCAATTTGTTGGTTTGGAGAGATATGACACATTTGTAGGTCTATAAGGACAAATAAAAAGTTGTGAGGCATCCATTGATGTTTTGGTGAAGATATGGTATGTCATTTGATCATTTAGAATGATAAACACGATTTTTTTAGCTTAAGAGAGGCCAAATCATCACTGCACGTCATGCAAATATGAATGAACCAACAAGTTTGTGCATTTATTTCAAGTACTCAGAAAGTCAACTGAGGTCAAAAGATTTTACGGAGATGTTGTCTATAGCACCAAGAAGGTACCCTAAAAATTTGGACTTTTGAAGTGATTTTTAGCTCAATTTATAAACCTTCAAAGTTGCTCTTACAGACTATGATGGTCTAGAGACTACCAAGTTTAACTTTATTGAAGTATGAGGTCACTAGTCGGTTGATCTAATGGTGAGTGTTCGTCATCCAGATCTTGATCTAATGGTGCATATTTCATTAAAATGTCAAAGGGTCTAATATTGCATGCACTAGTGACAAGTGCCACTATCTCATTGAGTTAACAAAAGATCAATGGTTCGTAGGGGTTTGTATTGACAAAGATTGATAGTGCAGGTCGATTCAAAAGTCAAATGTGTAGAAGGCATGCAGAGCTGCAAAAGGGCATAATTGTGAGAGATCTGATCTAAGATCAATGGTGAGCATTGCAAGATAAACATCGAGCTACTCAGAGGATATTGATGATGCGTATTTGTCCATAGTTTCCAAGAAACATGAGATGAGGTTAAGGTGCTCGATGTTTAGTGTCTATATAGTTAACGTTGGAATTTAAATATTTAAATTTGAGAAGCAAACCAATGCTTAGTTTTTGGTGTATATCTTTTGATCCATAACAATTTTCTTAATTCATTAAAAATCAAATTTGTAGAGGACTTCAAGGCACATCCAATAAATCTAGTTAGAAGGTCTGAATGTTAGTAGAATCAAAGTGATGGAGCTTCAAAGTTGACTATTTATTTATTCATGGTGCTACTATATACAAAATATTGTTTAAGCAATTTGTGATTTAGAAAAAGAGTGTTTTGGTGGGAGCACTCACCTAAAGATGTCTTAGGGATAATATGGAGTGGACCTAGGTATTTGAGATTGATCATTTGTTTTTAATTTTCTCGATGAAGTGCTAAATCGGTGAATAAGTCTCCATGAGACCTATAAGGGCTACTAAAGCCTAATTGAAAGGCGTAGATGCTTAAGTGTGACCCATAGACACTATGACCAACCTATGACATTGTATTTAAGCTATGTCTTAGCATAATAGATGTCTTAAGGGTTAAGACAAGTCTTATGGCTGACCAATAAGCTACTATTCATGAAAATTCTATAAATAGTAAAGACCAAGGCAATGGTTTCAAGACTTTCATGTGAATGTGTTGAGAGAGTAGAACATAGAGACAAAAGAAAGAGATTAGAGGGAGTGTGCTCAGTGGATAGACTGAACTAAAAAATAAATTAAGAATGAGCAAAGGAGACTAGAGAGATCCAAAAGGGTGTTTGGATGCATTGATTGTATGAACAAGTTTGAGTGTGTGTGATGAGTTGAAAGAGAGGTGTTAAACATTGTTTGTCTAATTAGATTGATCTGCAATCAAAGTTTTGGAGTTGTTTATTTCATAAGGTGTTGTGTGGGTGCTCAACATCTAGAACAAGTGGGTGTTTGTTCATACTTAGGGGTGGGTGATCCTTGTGAAGTGGGTGCTTCACTAAAATGTCTCTTGTTTTTAATCATATTATATGACAAGTAGTCCATGTGTTTGTAGGTTTGAGAGTAGGTTTTATTACTCAAAAGGGTTTCCCATGTATATCTTGTGTTATGTGTGTGATCTTGCGTCATCTTCTTATTCATTGTTATGAACATCTTGTATGTTTTATGAATGCTTATAATCATTGATTAAGAGTTAGAAAGGATTGCAATTGAAGTTTGAAATATATTTCATCATTAATTCACCCCCTCCTCTCAAGTATTGTACCTCCAATAATTGGTATCAGAGTAGAACATCCATTGTAAGTTTAACAACTTGAAGGTGATCTAAGCTACAATATGAAAATTCAACAAATACATGGTTTCTCTACTCAGCAAGCACCATTGTTCAATGGGTCAAATTATACTTTCTTGAGTAAAATAATGAGGACATACGTTATGTCTCTAGGGTTTGATATTTGGCAATCTATCATGGATGGTTATACTAAACCAACTACTCCTCCCTACTAGGACAAGAAATTGAGTGAGAATAATTCAAAAGCCTAATAAATGCTATCATTTGTGCTCTATCCGAGGATGATTTCACCAAAGTGATCCATTGCATGTTTGTCAAGGAAATTTGGTTCAAATTACAAACTATCTATGAAGGAGACTCTAAGGTAAAATTTACCGAGTTACATACCTACCGAAGGTAATTTGAAGGTCTCAAAATGAAAGAAGAAGATATTTTAGCATCCTATCTTCTAAGTGTTGATGAGGTAGTAAACATGATCAAAGGTCTTGGAGAGGTGATTGATGAAGCTACTATAGTACAAAAGGTATTGAGTACTGTTGCACTCAAGTTAGATTCAAAAGTCTTTGTTATAGAAGAAAGTCATGATTTCACTCAATTGAAGATGGATGAAATACATGGCATCTTTACTACCTATGAAATGAGAGTTGATGAAGATAGACCTCCTAAGAAGGAAGAAACCTTAAAAGTGATCAAGGAGACAAAATCCAATAAGAACAAGTTAAATTTTGAAGATTTTGATCTTAATGAAGATCAACTTGAAGCCATGATTGCAAGCAAATTGAATGTAGGATCAGGTAATTATGAAGGAAAACTTCATTTCAAATATTTTTCATGTGGTAATATTGATCATTTTCTAGCTAGATGTCTAGGTATAGATAAGTTTGAAAACAAAGAAGATCATAAGGAATCTCATGAGGATGAACATAAAAAATATGAGGGTCCTAACAAGTACAAAAAGTTCTTCAATAATAAAAATAGAAAGAAGGAATCATACAAAGGTAGTAAGAGCCTTTACCATGAAGAAGATAGTAACTCATCTGCAAAAAAAAGAAGTAAGCACGTTTGATAGTGATGGTTCTTTTCATAATGAGGACATGGAGACACTGTTCATGGATCTTAATTATTATGAAGGTGAATGTTCTTTAAGCAAATATTTATTTGGTGGAGACAGTTCAGAGGAAGAAGATGAGAAATTCACTCTTGAAGATAAATATCTAGATACTGTGGAAGAAATGAAGTTACTACAAATAAAAACTAGAAAACAAGATTCCTTGATCGAATCCTATGAGGAGCAAATTGGACTTTTTGAAGGTAGGTCGAGTAATGAAGTCAAGGAGAATGATGAAATCACACAACAGTTTGAAGCTCAGGTTTGTTCTCTTAATAAAGAAGTAAAGAATAAGGATGAAGTGTATCATATATCAATCAGAGATAGAGTCTTCGTAGATGAAACTAAATCAAACTATGAACAAAGATACAGTTGATGATTCTGATAATAAGGATGAATTGATGACTGCTATTGAAGATCTAAAGATTGAGAAGACAAAGAACAAAGAGATGCTGTCACAAATCAAGGACAATGGAAAAAAATTCAATGTGTTTGAAGAAAGATTGAATGATGATACTAGGAAATATGAAGATATTATCAAGAATCTCAACAGTCAACTAGAAACTATGTCTACAAGCCTAAAAACCAAAGAAGATGAGAAATTAAGTATGTAATTGAAATTGAGTGATTCAAAGATGAGTTAGATAAGAAATTTTGTAAGATAAAGTCATTTATGAAATTTGAAAAGAGCTCAAATGATTTTGATAATATTATGAGTAGTCAAAAGCATGCAAGTGATAGAACTGGTCTTGGATACAAAGAAGAACAAAAATATGTAACTCAAGACAAGATAAAGGATGATGTGAACAAGGATAGTCATACTTTGAAGATCAATCATCAATCAAGGAATGAAGGTATTGAAAAAATGAAGATAAATTAGATTAGACAACCAAATGCTATGAGGTATGTAAGTTTTAATAGTCATTGTTACTCTTACAATCAGTTTCATCATAGGTCAAAAGATTGTAAAATATCCTCAAAGAATGAATTTGCATGGAATTATGAGCAAGACATTCGCAAAGAGAAAGAGCATCATCACTCAAGATAGTCAATAGGTTCACAAGGAAAGAATGACATCTTTTGCTACAAGTGTAAAGGATTTAGTCATATTGCAAAGTTTTGTAATATCTTTATCAGGAGACCAAATGATTAGGTACATGAACGAATTCATGAAACTCCAAGGAATCATCATATGTCTCAATCACAAGGTATGTACAATATAAGAAATCTCATTTGTTTCAATTGTCATGAGAGAGGTCACATAACAAGGTTTTGCAAGAATGACCAATATTTTACTTCAAAGATTATTAATCCTGACATGAAGAGAAGGAGCCATAGTTAATGGAGGCCAAATAAGGTAAATGAAAAAATAGTTCAAAATAGATTATTTACCATGATAGAATAGGAAACAAGTTCAAGTATCAAGGAACAAGCCATATCTTCCCAATTGGACAAGGACATCAAGCAAGATCTTGAGATAAAAGAAAAGAATAAGGTTGAGAACTCATTCAAAGACAATCTGATGATGAGGAAGGACTACAAGTCAAGTGAGAGCATGGAGATATATGAATCTCATGAATTTTGGGATCTTTAGTCCCTCTATGACAAGTGGGCATCTCTACCTATGATTTTTAGGAGACATCTTTCATGTATAGAAGCAAGTGTGTGTGCTCTAGGTAATGATCAAAGTGTCAATCAGTACAAAGCTTGAAGGCAAAGGGTAAGCAAAAGGTTATGAAATATAAGCTTGTAGTTAAAGGAATTTGTGAAGGTTAAACCACTTTGGATTTTGATTTAAGAGGTTGATAAATCAAGATAAGGATAATTAATTGCAAGATAGGAATATCATTTGAAGATGTGTTTGGCTAAGGGGGAACTAACTCAATTAGTTTGTGTTTCTTGAAGAAGATGTGCATGATGTAAAGGGAACACATGTGAGATGTTCCAGTCATGATGACATGTGAATATGTCTACTCAAGAAGATTGATATGATGACTTGATCAAACCAAGTCATGTGTTTTGACAAGGTATTGAGTATCCATGCATAAGCAAAGAGAGCTTGTGAGTTTTGTGTGTAGATAAGTCTAAGGATCAGTAAAGCCCAAGTTCAGATTTGTGTGGTAACAAATGACATGAGATGGAGCTTGATGTTAAGGGGAGCTTTCAAAGCTCTATGAGCAGTTTGTTAGGTTCAAAGATCATATAAGTCTAAGTTTATATTGGTGCATGTCAAAGTGGAAATAATTGATTCATATACCTAGAAGTATGTATCATGAGCATCTTAAATATTATTTGAATGCATACATAATGTTAATGAATGATTGTTGGCATGTTGAGGAAGAGACCCTTTGTGATTAATTCCAAAGGGGGAGAAAGATCAAAATGAAAAAGTTCAAATGAGTATGAAGTCATTCTGAGAGTGTTTTTCCATCAATGACAAAGAGGGAGATTATTGAGCATAGTCTTTGATGTCAAAAAGAACATGTGATACTAATGCATTAATGACAAAGTGATCAGATTGTTAGTTTGGAGAGATATGACACATTTGTAGGTTTTTAAGGATAAAAAAGTTTTGATGCATCCATAGATGTCTTGGTGAAACTTTGGTATGTCATTTGATCATTTAGAATGAGAAACATTCATCTTCTAGCTTAAGAGAATCCAAACTGTTAGTGCATGTCATGTAGATATGAATGAACTAGCAGGTTTGTGCATTTATTTTAGGTACTTAGAAAGTCAACTAAGGTCAAAGTATTTCATGGAGATGTTGTCTATAGTGCCAAGAAGTCACCCTAAAAATTTGAACTCTTGAAGTGTTTTCTAGCTCTAGTTATAGACCTTTAAAGTTGGTCTTGCAGACTATGATGGGCTTGAGATCATCAAGTTTAACTTCATTGAAGTCTAAGGTCACTATTCAGTTGATCTAACAGTGCGCATTCATCAACCTATTAGAGGTAAAATCATTTAGGGGGGTGAATTCGTGAGCCCATATATTTTAATTATAATTGTAGTCCTTTAAACTTATTATCCAATCAACATATATCAACTTGATCAATAAGCATTAATAAGAGAGTTCATACATTCAATGCATACACAAGATCAAACACATAAAACATAGTTCCTCTGAGAAATCCTCATGGGAAATAAAACCCACTCTCAAACTTGCAACACAAATGGACTATTGTCCTATAATAAATTACAAACACGGGACTGATCAACTCTTTTAGACCAACAAACTTTAATCAAGTCTTCCTAACCAAAGGTATTTAGTGAAACACCTGTTTCACAAAGAAAAACTGCCCCTAAGGAAGACCAAGTCCTTTAGACTCTCCTTTGAACACCTTCACCTAAGAAATGATGTCTTCAACACCTGATGATAGATCTCTATTTTCTAATCCCTACACAAACTCTCTCTCTATCTCAAACAAACCTCTTCACATATCCTCAAATTATAAGATCACTATCTTGACATTAGGAATATGACCTATAGGTCATAAACATAGTCAACAAATTGTTCTACTCATTAATTCAATCAATAGGCACACTACCTATCCTTTGCTTCACAACTCTCACATCCACCTTGCACTAGTTTCTCTCACATACCCATCTCAAAACCAACACATTTGGTTTCACTATATATAGAGAAATCATGAATTAATAAGATCAAAATATCTCCTTGTCAGCCACAAAACATGCCTTCACCCTTAAATCATCTCACATGGGTCACACTTAAGCACAATCCCCTATCAAATAGGCCTAAGTCACTTTTAGGTCCTATGGAGACCCATTTATCTTTTTGACACATCTCCAAGCATAAAAAGAACACATGAACACTTTTTAAAAGCATGGAACCAATATCCATGAGTTATAGGTCTTGCTTAAGTGTCCATATCCATCATAGTCACCAAAACACTCTTCTGCTAAATCCCAATTAGCTCAAACACTTTTTTGTACACACAGTCATTATGAATGAAAACATAGTCAACTTCAAAACCTTTGTTCTTACTGCATATGATTGGTCAGACTTTAAAAATTCACATAGAGCATCCTCATAGAATCTAAAACACTCCACAATATCTAATTCACCATGAAACATCAAAACAAACTTGACCAATCTTTTTGGGTCAGTTACAGTCCATGCACAAACACATAATCAAATTTAGAGATAAATATATTTGTCTATACATACTTAAAAATATTCAAATCCATGTTTCTAGATGCACCTTGCAATCCTCTACCACTTTTATTTTTACTTCATGAGCAAATTCATCTTCTATCAAAAGATATGGATAAATTATTGAGAATTGATTTTTCACTTAGCGAATTCAAATATTCAAATGACAACAGTCACAGTTAAATCTCAAACACAATGCTCGAATGTTGTGTTCTCTCAGCTCAAATTAAAACATGCACCATCAATCTTTTTTGATATTTAACACATAGGATCCAATGCTCCAATGTTAAACCTGAGTCACTTTGACCTCATCTCATGCACCCTTGAAATGTTGACTCCACACGCTCTATCGAACTCTGCGGATCAACCAGGTCTTTAACAAGAAATGATCACCGTTTGATCAATCTATATGAATACCAACTCATCATTAGATCCTTATCCTATACCTTTATTCAATCATTAAACATCAAACACTTCTTACCATCTTGATCAATACACACTGTTAGATCATTATCTGTACGATCGCCCATGCATCGTTGGATCTTCATTTGGTCATGATCTTTAAATTTATTAACCAGTGAACACTTTAACCTCTTTAAATTATTGTACACCTTAGATATTCATTGTATAAACTCTCATGAGCTTTTGCATCTCTACTAGGTCTAGATCTTTAACATCATGCAAATTGACTATGGGGACCAATTGCAATATGCCTGGAAAGCCTACTTTGAACCTTAATAAATTTCATTGCGCTTCGATGCATGATTTGAAATTTGGACCAGATGATCTCCTCACATAGGAGAATCCATACATATAATAAACTTCTCCTATAAACTTCACACATGTGATATATAATTCCATTAAAATGCCTTCTCAAAATCTTCTGTCATAGAGCTAACTATGCTTAGAATTTATCTGGGAGACCAACTTTAAACATGCATAACTTTTGATGTGCTTCAACGTATGATTTAAAATTCAACAAAAATAAACTAGGATAAAAAATAAACAAAACCATATGATCACCTTCTCCTAAAATGTCCACATGTGCAAGATATGACACCATCAAAATTCTTACTCGATTTTTCTTGCCATTTTGCAAATTTGGTTAAGTATGGGAAAACATTGTCAAAATGCGTGAGAGCCCAACGTTACACTTGCATATCTTTGAATATGCTTAGGTGTATGACCTGGGATTTATCACATATAAACTAGGTAAAAATGTGATCACAACGATATGAACAACTCCCCCTAACTCATCCACACATGGCAATGGTGATGTCAACAAACTACCTACTCAGATTTTCTATCATTAGACCCAAAATATCTAGATGACAACTATGGACTACCAAATGAATTATACTTATGCACACAAGCTTTTAAAGCATATAAAATATCTTAGAGACCTATTTCACATGATCAATACTCCATACTCATCCCTAAACAACTCTAACTATGCCAAAACTGAAGATCAACCAAGCTAACTTCAAGCACACTAGGACATACAAATTGCACACTTTGCCATTGTCAGTTAGGCTATCAAAGCACTTTATCCACTCATCAAGACACTTCCATGATATCAAAATGACATCACTAAAAACTTTCCAACAATATCCACCTTTGTCATTGATGTCAACAAAAATCATATATAGCAATATACAACTCACCTTCTCTCTCTTCAAGCACTCCCACAACAAGAATTTTCTCCCCCTTTGACACAAAGACAAAGTGGACAAAAACTATTTTGAAGACCTAAAAATACCATAAGTAAGAAAGAACCATCTTATAAATATGATATAAACTCCCCCTTACCTTGAGCCTACTACTTCTTGCCTTGACAAACATCCTCTTGCTCCATGCCAACACTCTCTTTAACCAAATACTGCAACCAATGAAGAAAGAACACACAAAAACTAATGGAATCTAATGCAACTCACCAAGGAACATATGAGAGGGACTCCCCCTAATAACTCTGAGAAAATGCACCTTTTGATAATCTTTAGATATCCATACATCATGAAGAACCACCATGCAAGCTTACTAGCCTTCTTTCTCAAGACACTTCCATGACCACAAACTCTACATCTGCACTATACAAAATAAGAAACATGCATTGAACCAAATTGAAAAATCACCTTAAAAATACTCATGGCTTGTTTTTTTGGAGAATTTGATCAAAAAACACTCTTCTTCCCACTAGGCTTGTCTAGTCTTCTTATAGCCCTACCTAGAACTTGTAGAGCTCATAATTTTTAGTAGATACATCTTTAGGACTAGAAACTTCATATCTAGAGCACTCTCATATTCCCCCTTGATCACACCAATTTTGAACAACTAAATCATCCTTTGCAACATACTTCATTCACAAACCTACTACCCAATTAAGCCTCTAACTTGACAAAAACTTGAATAACTTAAGAACAAAAAACCTTCAAATATTTATGAAGCTTTATTTGATAACTCATTCAGACCATTCAACATGTTAATAAACCTCAGACCTCAGCTCATAAGATAGACCACTTTTTTAGTAGAGCCCAAAACCCTATAATCTCAAAACAAATAAGGTCAACACAACACCTTCCAGTCAATGTCCACATTTGAAACTTCTTGTACACCTGGAGACAACCATTACACACTTCTAGACCAAGATTTGAGCTTCTACACCATTGGGAACATTGACTTCCTATAACCCATTTTAGGACTTGTAAGCTCTTAAGCACAAACTGGGAAATTTGAGAGCTAACAAAAATATCTAAATTGACTTTAACACACCTTTAGATGACAAAACCACTTGGAGCATGATAGAATAAGGTCAATAGACATTTCTTTTCAAAATTATTATCTTGATAAATTAAAAATCTTCCTTTGTCATCTGGGAACCTTCAATCGGACCCTGCAGACTACTTCCATATACAATTATCAACATCATGACCATCTCAAGAACACCAAAACAACACTTGCTTCTCCACTAAAAGGAGTATATTATGAAGCATAGAGAGAGACATCATTTGCACCACAATGTTCTTAAAATAAAGTGAAGCTAGGAGTGACCCACATCTCCTCAATAACCACTGGAATCCTCTTGTAGCTATAAGACTTCTTGCTCTTGTTATTTTTCTTCTTAGTTTGGACTATGGAAACTAGTTCTTATTCTATATCACTCTCCTTTTCTTCAAAGATAGAATTGATAACACATGGAGCAACTATGGAATATTGACATACCATTTTCTTGGAAACATCAACCTTACAACTTAGAATATGATCACTAGGTACATACAATTGATGTTCTTTGCATGAAGCTTGCTCAACAATAGCATGATGTTCACTTAGATGCATACTTATGTCATAACTAGCCTCAACTAGTACCTTGGTCTTTTCCTTGAGCTTGGTATTTTCATTCTCAACATGAGAAGTCAATGAGAGCTCTTGGTACTCTTCACCTTTTGTAGTATTCTCCACCATAGAAAATAGATTACTTGTACATACAAACTCATCTTAATTCGTACTGACCACCTTTGGTCTCCATGAGTTCACTTGCCTTTTATCTTGCACTCTAGGATCTTGATAAAACCTATTCTATCTTGTAGGCCTTTGCTTACAGAATCTAGCAATGTAACCTATCTATTTACAGCTGTAGCAAATCATACCCCTTGATGGAAACTTAACTTGTCTTATCTTGAATAGACAATGTTTTGCAAAGTGTCCTATATCATGATAGTTGAAGCACTCAACCTTGCTCACACCTTTTGACTGATGACCCCCATCATAGTTCCATGCAAATTCCTTCTTAATAGAATTTCTACATTCTCTAGCTCTATGCTCAAATTGATTACAAGTATATTAGTAACTATTGAAATTTGCATACCCCATAACATTTGGGTATCTGATTTGTCTTGTATTCATTCTGCTAGCACCTTCATTCCTTGTTTGATAATTAGTCTTCAAAGGCTGGTTGTCCTTGTTCACATTAGTCTTCATCTTATTTTGAGTTGCAGTCTCTGGTTCTTTGTATCCAAGACTAGTCTCATCACTTGCATGCTTTTGATCATTTAGAATGTTGTCTAGATCATTTGAGCTCTTTTTAAATCTCATAAATAAAATTACCTAACTGGAAATCTTCTTTAACTTAGATTTCAATGACTCATTTTCAATTACATACCTTACACATTCATCTTTTTTAGTTTTTAGGCTTGTAGATAGGAATCTCAATTGACAACTGAGATGCTTGACCATATCTTCATGCTCCTTGGCATCTTCATCCATTCTTGCCTCAAAAACACTTAATTTCTCTTCAAATCCCTTGAGTTTAGATTTCATCATTTTATTGATCTTATTCTCAATCTTTAGTTCTTCATGAGCATTTGTCAATGCAGTCTCATAGTCCACCTCATCTTCATCATCATTTGAATCATTCCAAGTAGACTCCTTTTGCTATGAGCAAATTAATTTCTTAGCGATGAAAAGGGCTCTATCTTTAATAAGACCATCATCTTCATGATCATAATCTGAGTCACTGTCTTCACTCTCATTTGATGAGCTACAATCTTATTTAGTATAGAGACTCTTCTTATCCTTGAAATACTTCTTGTTGTCAAACTTTATGAATCCCTTATTTCTTTTATCATATTTTAAAGATCTCTTACTACCAACATGACATTGATCATGATCTTCATCATCATTCTTCTTATACTTATGAGGGCACTTATTATCAAAATGTCCTATCTCACCATAATTGAAGTATTTGAGATGTAGTTTACCTTTATACTTACATGAACTTGTTCTCAATTTTTTTGAAATCAAATCAATTAGTTCATTCTCATCTATATCAATATTGTCATCCTCCTTGAATTTCTTACCTTGAAACTTCTTCTTTGTCTTCATTTCAGTCTTAAAAGCAGCTTCCTTCTTTGGTGGTATATCATCATTCTTCATCATCTCATAGGTAGTAAGGGTGTCATGCAATTGATCCATATTTAACATAGTAAGGTCATGACTCTCTTCTATATTAGATACTTTTAGATCAAACTTGGGGGATAAAGATCTTAATACTTTTTGAACAATAGTAGCTTCTTCAAGGTTCTCTCCAAGACCTCTGATGATATTCACAATCTCATCAACTCTTTGTAGAAAGGATGCCACAATATCTTCTTTTCTCATCTTGAGAATTTTAAATTATCTTCTGTGAGTCTGTAACTTAACAAGCTTAACCTTTGAATCTCCTTGAAAAACAGTCTTCAATTTATCCCATACTTCCTTGGCAGATGTGTAATGGATTACTATGGTAAACTGAGTCTCTGTAAGACTATAAGTGATGTTATTCATTACCTTGGAATTATTTTCAAACAACATATTATCTACAATACTAGATAGAGGTATAGTAGGAGAAACATAACCATCCACAATAGATTGCCATACATCAAACCCTAGAGACATAATATATGTCCTCATCCTCGTACTTCAAAAAGCATAATTAGATCCATTGAACATCGGTGCTTGCTTAGTAGAGAAGCCTCCTTGATGACTACCCATTTTATATCTTGAATCACCTTCAAGATATTAAGCCTTTCCCAAAGGACTTGCTTTGATACTAATTATTAGAGGTAAAATCATTGAGAAGGGGTGAATCAATGAGCCTAGATATTTCAATTATAATTATAGTCCCTTAAAATTATTAGCCAATTAATGTATATCAACTTGATCAAGATGCATTAACAAGAGAGTTCATACATTTAATGCATACACAATATTAAACACATAACACATAGTTTCTGTGGGAAACCCTCATGGGGAATAAAACCCACTCTCAAGTTTGCAACATAAATAGACTACTATCCTATAAAAAATTAAAAAAAAAGACTGATCAAATTTTTTAGACCAGAAAACCTTTATCATGTCCTCTTGACCAAAGGTATTTAGTGAAACACCTGTTTTAGAAGGAGCAACTTTCCCAAAGGAAGACCAAGTCTTTGAGACCCTCCTTTGAACACCTCTACCTAAGAAATTATGTCTTCAACACTTGATTATGGATCTCTATTTTCTAACCCCTACACAAACTCTATCTATCTCAAATAGGCCTCTCACATAGGCATGCCACAATCTCTCTCCTTCCTCACTCAAACTATCCTCATATGCACACTCAGACCTCTTCACATATCCTCAATTTGCAATAGCACTATCCTAATATTGGGAACATGAAATACAAATCATACACATAGTCAACAAATTATTGTACTCATTAACTCAATTAATAGGCACACTACCTATCCTTCACTTCATAACTCTCACATTCACCTTGCACTAGTCTTTCTCACATACACGTCTAGAAACCAACACATTTGGTTTCACTATATATATAGAAATCATGAATTAACAAGATCACAATATTTTTTTTTCAGCCAAAAAACATGCCTTCACCCTTAAGGCATCTCACATGGGTCACACTTAAGCACAATCCACTTTCAAATAGGCCTGAGCCACTTTTAGGTCCTATGGAGACCCATTTAGCTCTTTGACACATCTTTGAGCATGAAAAGAACACAATAACACTTTTCAATATCATGGACCCATTATATATGAATTATAGGTCCCCTTTAAGTTTACATATCCATCACAGTCTCCAAAACACTCTTATGCTAAAGCCCAATTAGATCAAACACTTCTCTATACACATAGTCATTATGAATGAAAATGTAGTTAAATTAAAAACTTTTGTTCATACTTCATATGATTGGTAAAAACTTCAAAATGCACATAGAGCATCTTCATGGAGTCTACACCACTCTCCAATAGCTAATTCACCATGAAACATCAAAATAATATCAAAACAAGCTCAAACAATCTTCTCAAGTCACTTACAGTCCATGCACAAACACATAGTCAAATTTAGAGCTCAATATATTTGTCTGCACATACTTCCAAATCTTAAAATCCATGTTTCCATATGTGCCTTGGAATCCTCTACCACTTTGGTTTTTACTACATGAGCAAATTCATCTTCTATCGAAAGATATGGATAAATTACTGAGCACTAGTTTTTCTCTTAGCAAATTCAAATATTCAAATGACAATAGTCACAGTTAAACCTCAAACACAATGCTCACATCTCATGTACTCTTAGCTTAGATTAAAACACACACCATCAATCTTGTTTTATTTTAACACATAGGTTCCAATGCTCAAATATTAAAGTCACTTTCACCTCAACTCATGCACCCTTGAAATGTTGACTCCACGTGCTCCGTCAATCTCTGTAGATCAACTGGGTTTGTAACTAACAATGCTCACCATTCAATAAAAATGTATTAACACCCGATCATCATTGGATCCTTGTCTAATACCTTTGCTCTATCATTAAACCTTGAACACTTCTTACCATCTCGATCAATACACATCATTAGATCATGGTCTGTATGGTCACCCATGCATTGTTGGATTTTCATTTGGTCCTGATGTTTAAATCTATTAACCATTAAACACTTTGACCTCTTTGAATTGATACACATCATATATCTTCACCGTACAAACTCCTATGAGCTTTTGGATCTCCACTAGGTCTAGATCTTTAACATCATGCAAATTGACTATGGGGACCAATTGCAATATGCTTGGAAAGCCTACTTTGGACATTGATACATTTCATTGCGCTTAGATGCATGATCTCAAATTTGGACCAGATGATACCCTCAAATATAAGAATGCATACATATAAAAAAATATTCCTAGAACCTTTGTGTGTGTGAGATATAATGCCATCTCAAAATATTCTGTCACAGAGCCAACTATGCTTAGAATTTGTCTGGGAGACCAACTTTAAATATGCATAACTTTTGACGTGCTTCAGTGCATGATCTAAATTTTATCACAAATAAACTAATATAAAAAATGAAAATAAAAAAAACCTATATGATCACCTTCCCCTAAAATGTCCACACATGTGAGATATGCCACCATCAAAATTATTACTTGGCTCTTCTTGCCACTTTGCAAATTTGGCTAAGTATGGGAAAACATTGTCAAAATACGTGGGAACCCAAATGTGCACTTGAAAATATTTGACTGTGCTTAGGTGCATGAATTGATATTTAACACATAGTAATTAGGTAAAAATGTAATTATAACTATATGACCAACTCCCCCTAAATCATCCACATGTGACAATGATGACATCAACAAACTACCTACACTGATTTTCAGTCACTGGATCCAAAATGTCTAGATGAAAACTATGGACTACCAAATAAATTCTACTTATACACACAAGCTCTCAAAGCATAGAAAAGATCTTATGGACCTATTGCACATGTTTAATACTCCATACTCATCCCTAAACAACTCTAACCATGCCAAAATTGAAAATCAACCAAGCCAACTTCAAGCACATTGCACACTTTGTCATTGTCACTTAGGCTATCAAAGCACTTTATCCACTCACCAAGACACCTCCATGATATCACCATGACATCACTGACAACTCTTCAATACATCCTCATCTTGATTGAATAGTGCATATTCAGTCAAAATGTCAAAGAGTCTAAGATTGCACATGTTGGTGATAAGTGTCACTATCTCATTGAGTTGACAAAAGATCAATAGTTCATAGGGGTTCATACTAAAAAAGATCGATGGTGTGGGTTGAGTCAAAATTCAAATGTGTAGAAGGCATAGAAGGCATGAAGAGATGCCAAGTGGCACAATCATGGGAGCTCTGATCTAAGATCAATCGTGAGAATTGGGAGATAAAGATCAAGCTACTCAAAAGAGATTGATGGTGTGTATTTATGCATAGCTTCCAGGAAGCATGAAATGAGGTTAAGGTCCTCAATGTTTAGTGTCTATATAGTGACTATTGGAATTTAAATATTCAAATTTGTGAAGTAAACTAGTGATCAATTTTTGGGCTACATCTTTTGATCCAGGATGAATTTCTTGATGTAATAAAAAACAAAGTTGTAGAGGACTTCAAGATGCATCTAGTAAATCTGGTTAGAAGGTCTAAATGTTAGTATAGTAAAATTTATGGAGATTAAAATTTGACTATTTATTTTTTATGGTGATACTATATACAAAATATTGTTCAAGGAATTTTTACTTTAGCAGAAGAGTATTTTGGTAGGAGCAATCACTTGAAGATGTCTTAGGGGTAATATGGAGTAGACCCAAGTATTTGAGAATGATTGTTTATTATTAATTTTCTCAATTCAATGCTAAATGGGTGTATAGGTCTTTGTGAGACTTATAAGGGCTACTAAGGCCTAATTGAAAGGCGTAACTGCTTAAGTGTAACCCATAAATGTTATGGCCAACCTATGATAATGTATTTGAAATATGTCTTAGCATAATAGATGTCTTAAGGGTTAAAGCAAGTTTTATGGATGATCAAGAAGATAATATTCATGAAGACTCTATAAATAGTAAAGACCAAGGCAATGGTTTCAAGACTTGCATGTGAATATGTTGAAAGAGCAGAACATAAAGATGAAGGAAAGAGATCAGAGGGAGTGTGATCAGTGGATGGACTAAAACAAAAAATAGATTGAGGATTAGAGAATTAGAGTAGAGAGATCTAAAAGGGTGTTTGGATGCATTTATTATATGATCAAGTTTGAGTGTGTGTGATGATATGAAAAAGAGGTGTTAAACATTGTTTCTCCATTTAGATTGATATGTAATCAAAGTTTTGGAGTTGTTGATTTCATAAAGTGTTGTGTGGGTGCTCAACATCTAGAACAAGTGGGTGCTTATTCATACTTATGATTGGGTGTTCCTTGTAAAGTGGTTGCTTCACTAAAAGGTCTCTTGTTTTTAATAATCTTATGGGATAAGTAGTCCATGTGTTTTTAGGTTTGAGAGTGGGTTTTATTCTCTAAGAGAGTTTTCCACATAGATTTTGTGTTATATGTGTGATCTCGCATCATCTTTCTTATTCATTGTTATGAACATCTTGTATGCTTTATGAATGCTTGTGATCATTTATTAAGGGTTTGAAAGGATTGGAATTAAAGTTTGAAATATCTTGCATCACTAGTTCAACCCCCCTCTTAGTGATTGTACCTCCAACATAGCTCGGGGGTGAGGCCTAATGATCAAGGAATTTTGATGAAGTGAAGAAGAGGGATGATGACATGTGTCATCATCTCGCACATTTGGAAGGTTGGATATTTATTTATATAGTTTAAAGTGCCTATGGAAACATGATATGAACACATGATGACATCCTAAGCACCTAGGAGGTCGAAGACTCCTAAAAATAGACTATTTCGAAGAGGCCCCAGGGAAGCGAGAGAGTGACAAGTCAATTTCCCCCAATCGCTCGACCTTCATAGGAAATGGAAGTGACCGTTAGCTTTCCATAAAATATAATAACCATTAGTTCTAAAATATGAATTTTTCCCAAAAATGACTGTCTTAGACCCAAAAGAAAAGGAAAAGGCAAAAGAATTAAGCAGATAAAGGTAGACACATTTCTAAACTTCATGCTAAATTGAGAGCCAAGGCACTAAAATTGATTAAGTATGAATATAAAACCATTAATATCCTTTATCCATTTACACTTGAACATGAACAATGATAGGATCCAATGGGGATGATTTTTAGTGATAAAACAGTCTCACTTGCTAAAAAAGCACAAGTATTTAAGTCCAATACAAATGAAATGAATAAGTGAAGAATTGAAATGATACAAACCCTTAACCCATTTAACATGAAATAAATTAGAATTGGACCCAATTATCTTAAGGAAGAGAGTACAAATATTATGAGACAATTAGGGAACTAGTCCAAACCTAAGGTGAAATGGTCTAAAAAGGGAAATTTTAGCATTATTCAAAACATGTCTCAAGACATACCAAGAATTATCATATATAGGTAAATTTATATGATAAGATCAATGGATGCCTCTATGCAATCTTCTCAAACCAATTGCACATAATGAACATTTCAAATCTAGACTTAGTTAAAATAGTTAAGGAAGATTAAATTCCAAATCACATCTTCAAGACTTTTTATGATCAGATCAACAAATCAAACAAGCCTAAAACACAAATTAGATTGAAGTAAGAGACCAGACTCCTGAGCAAAAAGAGGTCCTATGATTTCTATGAAGAATTTAGGGTGTTGTGCAAGCAACAACACTTTTGTTTGTTAACATTCTAGAAAAAACTTCTATATTTTGTAGGATTTATCTTTTGCCCAACAACAATTTCATTTTGATCTAGAATCTATTTAAGTTTTCTTTCCTCCTCCACTCATGCCTCTCTCATAAGTAACATGTCATCTAAAAATTGGAGATCACTAACACTTTCCAAATTTGAACTTATAATCAACTATTTTAAATTACCACTGTCTATCTCAATGTTGATTTCCCTACCTAAGGCTTTTGCCATGATAATGAAGAGGCACAAATATAATGGATCTCCCTACCTCAAATCCTGAGATGTTTGAAAGAAACTTGTTGGAGTTTGATTAACTAATTATAATAAAGAATGGATAGAGATATAACTCCATAACCATTGTCTCTATTTATGTCTAAACCCAAATCTTTCTATCATTTGATCTAAAAATCCCCATTTGGCCCTATCATATGCTTTTTCCATATCTAGTTTAATCAACATACCTTCTTTTCCACTATGATTGATAGAGTGTAGTGTTTCATGAGCAATAGCTATGCCATCTCATATGCCTACCAAAATCAAAGCCTCTTTGTTACTCTGAAACAATGCATTCTAAACAAACTTTCATCATGTTTACCATTACCTTAGGTATGATCTTAAACATAGTTGCACAAAACAATTAGATGAAAGGAGTAAAATAAAGAGCATTCCTCTTTCTTAAGTATAAGATCCAAAGAGGTATTGTTCTATTCTTTGAAAATTGTTATTTTTTGAGATTCTTCCACCTCTGCCATTACATCCATGCGAACAATCTGCCATCCTTTTTAGAAGAATCCCATTGGGAATCCCTCTGGTCCTGTGGCTTTATCTCCCCATATACTAAACACTAAAAAAATCATTTATTCCTCAAATAATCACATTCAAAAATATTTATTGGGCCATACTTCTATTCATCCTTTCCTTCGTTAGCAGTGTTCTATAAAAAAATACTGCTTTAGTCTTGGTGTCTGGGTCTTCGTCAAGAGTTTACCCATTAAGAGTGAGAATTTTGTTAATCCGATTCTTGTTTCACTTGAATATAATGGAGAGGTAGAAAAATTTAGTATTCCAATCTCCTTTCAACTAATTTACTCTTTATTTTTTTTCCAGATTGTCTTCTCCTATGTAATAATTCTTTGTTGTTCAATCAACAAACATTTTTATATATCATCCATCTCCGCATTTGAAAATATTTGAGCTAATAAGTCTTGAAGGTTTTGTAATTCCCCTTCAAATCTATATTTTCTTTAAAAAAAATTTCCATTTTTTTAATTTCGTTCTTTGATTCCAACTTTTACTGATTTCAATTTTCATGTGAGAATGTAGCCTTTGGAGCCTTTGACAATTACTCCACACTAGGTCCACAAATTTTACTCAAAGGTGGGATTGTGAAACCAAATTAACTCAAATATAAATGGAATGCCCTTGGGTTTTGTATCCTCCACCGCCATTAGGGAAATTGGCTAGTGATTCGACCCTCCGAAGTGGATTATCTCCAAAGCAAATTTATTTTTTAAATCCAACAATTCACTATTAACCAAAAATCTATCGAATATTTCTAGGATAAGATCATCTCATGTTATCCTATTATTCCAAGGGAAGGGATCCCTTAAGGGTTAGATGTCTACCAATCCAACGTCTTGACAAAAATTGTTAAAATCACTCATGGCTTGAGAAATCTTAGTTGATCCTTTTTTTTTAAAAATTTTGAGATTTGCATTAAGTCTCCTCCTAACACCTATTCTACCCGATTCTAACCATTCAATGAGTTTGATTCCTTTCAAGATTATTTATTCTCTTCCATAGTTATGGCTCCATATACATTGGATATCAAAAAAATGATTCATACTTTTTAAGTCTTTGGCAAACACATTAATGAAGTTACCCATATTATAGATCAAACTACACTTGCAACTCACTCGATTCCAACAAACTACCATGCCACCTACAAATCCATCTGCATCAAATACAATGAATTCAAATTCCTTCC